>JAVLUZ010000271.1:1962961-2212716 GCA_036768485.1 Mermis nigrescens | reverse complement strand
GATGCCAAGCATTCGCATTTGCAATCTGCGCTGTACTTTCACGAAGGTGGAAGTGATGTTGACACAAAAGACAGTGGAGCTTTCAAGAAACGCTCAAAAATGTTTAAAGATGAAAATGTTGTGGAAGTTGCGGCCCCACTGCACATTGACATGTTCTTGCAAGACAGATTTTTAGTTAATTTTACCAATTTCCACCTAGAATTACACAGAAATAATAGTGCGTTTGTTTTGCAGTGCTTTGAGGATGTCAGCCTTGACTTGAAAGTCTCCACAAATGAAATTATTTATTCGAAGAGTTGAGGTTTTGGACACTGTGAATTTAGCTCTTGAGCAAAACAATACTTTCCTATACAGCAAAATATCCCTGGAAGTAGCTTTGACCAATTTGCACATTTCAAATCCTGCTAGAGAAACGCCCAATTATACATTGTTTACTGGTCAGCTCCTCGGCGTATTGTATTTGCATGTGTTGAAGGCAGTGCTTATCAAGGCAATCTAGCAAAATCGCCTTTCAACTTCAAACCGTTCAGCATAAATGATGTAAAAGTAACGTGTGGAGGTATAACATATCCTGCTTACCCACTCAGCATTTCATTTAAACATGACAGGTACTTGCAAGCCTATACTCAGATGTTTGATGCATTAGATATTGGGCATGAAGGTAATTTCATTGTAGCAGAGAAGATTTTAAAACAAGTCACTGCTTCTTTGTGATAGAGTTGACTCCTGATGCAGATGATGGAGGACACTGGGACCCTGGTGCATTGAAGGAACAACAAGCATTGCTGTTAGGTTTTCTGAAATTTGCCCGATTCTGGCATTGAAATCATTATATATGCTGAATTTGATAACTTAATAATGATTGATAAAAACCGAAACACGTTTCATGACTATGATGCATAAACATGAACACTATTGAAATATTCCAAAATTCTCAAACATAATAATACATTTGCAGGCGTTTCCCAATAGATCGTCTGCCACCTATAAGAACCTGCCCTGCGGCTCTAGTTGTAAATTTGGACCCCAGTGAGGAACCAGGATCACACTGGGTCGCAATTTATTTTTCAAAATAAGAAGCATTTGCAACTATTTTGACAGCTATGGCTTAGAACCACCTGTGCAATTGCATAAATACATTTCTGATAATGTGCTCTCATTTACATACAATAATATGCGAGTACAAAGGCTTTTCTCAATCAGCTGTGGTCATATGTGTATCTACTTTTGGTTTGCATGAGCAAAGGCATAAGTTTCACAAACATTGTTCTATCTATGCTCAGTAAAAAAATTTATAAATATTTCAATAAACTAAGGTTATAAAAAAATGGATATGAAACAGTTTTACATAACGCTTCCGAGCAATTCACAAGAAACAAATACTGCAGCCACTTTTGTTACCAATCTGCCTAGACAAATCGCATTAACTGGCGACTGGGAGGTTGGGTTAGCTGAAATAATTTATGCAAATACATGGCACAATGTTGCCGAGGAGCAGGAATATGATACAATTTTATGACATCAAAAACAATGTGCGACAAAAATTGCTTATTCCTCGAGCAAGATATTTAAATATACATGACCTCATTCAAGCCACCATGAGAAATGGAATAAAAACGGTTAGCCAAATAGACAAATTTGATTACATGCAATATTTTGGCATAAAGTATGATGAAAATAGGGAAATTTTGTCACTTAACAATCAATACTGAATATATTCAAAGTGTAAAGCTGACAAAGCATTTAATGTATATGCTAGGATTTCTAGAGAACCAGCTTAGCAATATAGATTATACTGTCAAAAAAGAATTAAACATAGTTGCGCACCATTCACCCGACATGCTGGGTGGAATGCATAACTTTTACGTATATTGCGATATAGTTGAGCCTCAAATCGTTGGAAATGTTTTTTGCACCGCTTCTGCAGGTTGTGAATATAGAAGGAAAATATATGGATATTGTTAATCATGCATATATCAGTCCGCATTATACCTGTGCTCAAAAAATCATTCAATACCATTGAAGTGAATATTAAAAGTGATCAAGATAAACCTGTGCCTTTTGAATTTGGCAAAAACAATTGTCAAATTGCATTTCAGATATCGGCTATAAATACAAACCTGTGATCATTATGCAAATGAGTCTACCGTAGTGTGTCACAATTTAGCAGACTATAGTAGGCTTCCAAGATCAGTTCAAAACATGATTTTGAGAGACAGCTGCGATTTTCAAGTTTCTGATTGGAAGAATTTAACCACCTGTTTTCCAAAACTTGAGTCTATGAAATTTGTACAAATGGAATTAATGTTGAGGGAAGGTGCCTAGAAAGTAACAAAAAATGCTCACATAAAGAAGAGCTTGATGCAATTTCTAATGAGATTCTGAGTTGTACTGCAATTTTATGCACTATAACCATCCTCTACATTATTCGCTTTATTAAAAACGATATTTTACAGCATAATGCTGCAGCCAAAATAGCAATATAATTATTCCATATTTAAGCCAGGGAGTGTCCCCTGTCTGACTCTGGACCCCTGCCTAAGCGTGTGCAGACAATCTTTCTTGGTAGTAGTGTAAACAAAAAAATTGGTATACAACCCAGGTTGCGCGCTAAAATTTTGTACATAGCACAGCAACAATTTATATATCTTACCCTGGAAGTTTGAGCTAAATCCGCCTTATGGTTCTTGGAATATAGTGCTATATGAGAAAGTGTAAAGTAAATTGGTATACTGTAGTCTGCGCGCTAAAATTCTTTGCACAGCATGCCTCGCCTATGTACATCATATCCTTAAAATTTGAACAAAATCCGGCCATTGCTTCTCGATTTATGCAAAAGTGTAAACTAATGCTGGTATACTGTAGGTGCTCCCTCAAAATTTTTGTAATAGTTTATAATAAGGTGTTCATCCTAACCCTAAAATTTCAGCCCAATCCGACCACTGGTTCTTGATTTATAGTTATTTCAAGTTTTCTCCTAGGGAAATTTTCCCCATGGAAATTTCCCCAGGGAAATTTCCCCCATTATAATTTCCCCCCTCCCCCTGGCCTGGCGCGCGACCCTCCCCGGGCAGGTCCTACCCTCTCTATACCATAGCACAGCCTATGCTATAGCATTGCGCTCTGAGAAGAGCCGAGGCGCAGATTTTTACGTCCTCGCCTATGTTATAACATAGGCTATGTTATAACGTTGCACCTAGGGAAACACGGTTAACTACTATTGGGTACCCCTAAAAAGTGACTATCTCCTCGGAAGTGCGGTTTGTAAGATAAGCAATTTTAAAAAAATCCCTAAAATCTCTAACAAAAGATCTTATGTACGTAGAATTTCTCCCCACAGTGATTTCCATATGAGCTACAGCAACCAAACTTCATGATCAATTACATGTGTCATATTTGCTTGATATCTTATGCGAAAGTTGTGTGTGACTTATCTTGTGACATATCTGCTTGATATTCTTTTGCGAAAGTTGTGTAGGCTATGAGCATGGTGTATGTAAAGTTGACTGTAGCTCATATGAAAATCGCTGGGAGGGAGAAATTCTACATAAGATCCCTAAAAATCCTGAATTCCCGAAAATTCTTCAAAACCCAACATCCTCTAAATTCTCTAAAAGCCCTAGCGTGCTCCCTAAAATCACTTAAATGCCAAGAACTCCGACGTCATTAAATTCCCTAAAGTTCCTAAAATCCCTAATCCCTCAACACCCTAATATCCCTAAAATCCTTAAAAACCCTAACCTCACTCACTTCCCTGAAATTCCTAAAGTTCCTAAACTCCCTAAAGTACCCCTTAAAAGCCCGTAACGTTCCTTAATTCCCTTAAAATTTCTTGCATCGTGCTTTGGAATTGCATACTGCTAAATTCCTTAACATCCCTTAATCCTCACAAAAAAAGGCGAACGTCTTAAGAACATATAGTAAGATTTTAAGGTTGAGCCAACTTTCCTTGCTCGCATCGCATTTCGTATTCATTTGTTCCACGAGAATGAGTCGTGTTATTATAAGTTACCTAAACCTACTCGATGTAATCACACTTTCTACATTATACGTTTTTGTCTGACTACTAAACTATAACCATTTTTGAAAATGAACGGATACTTGTAAATCACATTGTCCTTCCCGAACTTCATAATTTTCATTCAGTTGCAATTGCCAGATGATATTACTAGCCTTATTTTACATTATTCTTGTGTGCTCGTCGTGTTAATTTCTTGCTTGTTGTCTAGTTTTGTTCCGCATATTGCGACCTTGTAGTGGAAAAAAGTCATACTTGACTGTCTAGAAGAAGTTTTATCCATATTGCAATTGAATTTTTCACGATTCGTTAGTTTCCGCGTTATTTTTAGATAGTTCAATATTGTATGAGCGCATTTAGCATTTTCACACCATAGATGGGCAGCAACGAAATTCTGGGGTGAAGGTCAAAAAATGGTCTTAAAAATGGAGGTATGGTGAAAAAAAGAATTTTTCAACGTTTTTCATCGAGCACTATCTATTGGCATCAAAAAATTGCGAAAAACAACGAAAAAGTTCCAAAATTGAATTCTGGGGGTATTTAGCTTTCTGGAGGAGGTATTAGAACTTCTGGAGGCTGCATAGCCCAAACCCTCCCCCACGCCCACGTGTTTTTCATGAGTTTGTAAAGTTATCTTTGTCCATAATTCATCGGAAAAAGCATCTACCTACTCTAAATTTTACAGAACGTTTTTCGCAGAAAAAATGTATATATAAATTTTTCCTGAAATCATTAGAATGTTATTTTAAAAACACATACATAAAAAAACTCGAGCAAAGATTTCAAGATAGCTCAAGAAAGTTGAGTAAACAACTGACGTCTCATCTCCTTATTTCCATTATGCATGCTTTAATAACAAAATAAAAAGCGGTTTTTCCAGAAAATTGTTTCAGTCTGAATGAGATACGGAGGCATGTTAAGTCATGGTACGCGCAAAATGATTTTCTCTTGCGTTTTTACAACTGGATTGGCAACGCAATCGATCACGCCAAGACAAGAAAACTGCATCGAAATCTGATAGTAGAAAAAAGTGCCTACATGTTCAAGGCCCGTATGCAGAAAGGCCGATAATTTTAATCGGCGATTGAGGCTAATCGTAGATTAATCAATCGGAGATTAACGACCGATTAAAATCCGTATGCAAAAACGCCGATTAAATGCCGATTGACTAATCGTAGATTAAATTTCTAATCGTCGATTAATCGCCGATTAACAACAATTTTGATTGGAGTTCTGGGTACTGACAAGTCCAGTAGGTAGAAAAACGAGTACCTATGCAGGTCAGTGGTTTTTCTGTTTGATTCGGTTGTTTTTTGACATGCCTAGACAGGATTGATAAAAGTACAAAAGTAAAAACGAGTTGGGTGGGAAGCTGTGGTTTTGAAATTTTTTGTCATATCTGATCGCATTTATTGAAACTGCTAACAATGGACATCAGTGATAAACTTCGCGAAAGAATGCAAAATTTTGACAATGAAGAAATCGAATTTCACTTTGAATGCGTTTCTGAGAAAGCTGAAATTATCGAAAATAAAAAAAACGGATTCAAAAAGGGCGACTGTTCAAAGCAAGGCATTGGGTGCTATTGAAGAAGCTTCCAAAGCGAATCCTAACGTGAAAGATCGCAGCAAAGATCAATTGGTCAATAAATGGAAAAATACAACATCGGTAAATCAGCATATTGCATATTTTAAACGCATTGTTTAACTTAGGTGGCAAATGAAAAGTCATGGTACGCACAAAATGATTTTCTCTTGCGTTTCTGCAACTTTGATTGGCAACGACAAAGATCACGCCAAGACAAGAAAACTGCATCGAAAACTGATAGAAAAAAGTGCCTACATTTTTAAGATATTAGTGGGAGGACAGGCGAGGCGACTGATTTATCAGATTCTTACTTTAAATAACTTTTCTCTGTGTTTCAGTGAATTAACGCTTTATGTATCACAGCACAACTCTAATTCTATTAGAGCCTAAAAAGACTATAAGGTCGGTTTTATTTCACATTGCTTTGTTAGACTTGAAATCTACGTACGTAGACATTAAATCTGGCTTTGGAAATGTCAGACCTGGCTAAATCCTGCACTTATTCAAACTGACGAATTTACGCCTGACTCAAGCGTTGCTTTATTCTTAGGGTCGTATTCACAAAGGCGATTTAGCTTTAATCGATTTAAGGTCTTAAATCGATTATACTAAATCGAGATTTAAATCGATTAAAGGCAACGACGATTTAAGGATAATTCGTATTTACAAAGGCGATTTAACAATATTTTAACTAAATCGACTTAAAGTGTTTAAAAAATACCGTCTGCATTACAAGAGATAATGAAGGAACAAACAAAAAATATGTGCACAGGTAATTTTGAAAGGTTTTCCGTATTGTCTTCTTGGCATTTTGTACTATAAGGTGGAAAAATTTGCGTCTGGAGTGAAACTTTGGATGGTTACTGCTGATTTTACGTATACACTTCCACAAACGAATTCAATATGCCGGGTCATTCTAAAGCTAGGGGACCAAATTTCGAGACTGAGGAATTGTATTTCTCATTTGAATGCGTTCGTCAAAGTGTAAAAATGTTGGAAAACATGGAAAGCAATTCAAAAGCATTGGCTAATAGAGATAAATGCTACAACAAACAAAAAATTTTGAAAACATCAAAAATATGGTTTGACCAAAAAATAGTTCCAAAACATCCCAAACCATCAAAAATATGATTTTGGCTAAATTATTCAAAACCATTCTGTAACGTCCAAAATGTGGATTTGATCAAAAAAGTGGTTGACAAAAAACCATTTAAAAAGAATCCAAAAATTAAAATATGCTTTTTACCAACAATTTTTTTAGAAATATCCCAAAAACATCAAAAGTCCCGAAAAATAAAAATACAAGAGACATCTCAAGTCCATATAGCTATCGGGCTTAAGTTTAGCCCGGGCAACGCCGGGTAGCTCAGCTAGTCAGAAATAAATGGATTGTTGCGTTTTTTCACTTGCCGTTGAATTTGATCCACATGATTCTGTTCTATTTCTTCTATTCTATCAAAGTTGTCGAAAAAGTCTAGTAATTCCATAATCAAACAATGTTGAAAACAACACAAAAGACAGCCCTAAATCGAGCTCTAAACCTGCTTCCAGTAGATTTAAAATCTCGATTTAAAAGGGGGTGATTTTCAAATCGATTTAAGCTAAATCGCCTTTGTGAATACGATTTAACAAGTTACGACGATTTAAGTGCCGAACTTAAATCGATTTAATGCTAAATCGCCTTTGTGAATACGGCCCTTAGGTTCTCAGCTCTTGATTGATCTGATAGAGTGTCACTTACTCTTTATTGAGTTACCAGAAATACTTCGCTTTGCTGAAGTAGATACAACAATGGCTTAAATAAGTGAATGTTAAAGCAGCTAAAATAACATCTATTTTTATGACTTGGATGTGAAACCAAATTACTGAACGCCTTCAAGCTACAGTCTGTTTCACATAACTTTGGGCATAAATTATAGGAATGTTTATCGGCAGTAAGCCGACAGATTACGATAATCGCAGTGCTATAATCGCAATCTGTCAAATTATTGTCGGAGACAGATTTTTTAAATCTGTAACTGATAGAAATAGAAATCTTCTGATTTCTGTATCCATCAGTTACGTTGCACCAATTCAGAGGTTCAGGGGTTCAGTACGTTAAGTGGCCCAGAGGCGCGCTTAAGAAGGCCAAAGGTGTCCTATAACACCGACGGCTTCTTGAACCTTTGGTTTTCCAGAGGTGTAGAATTTTTCTTTAATGCGAACCAAAAAGACAAATAGTAAAGCGTTTCACACTTTTAAAGCATTGATTTTTTCGGTTTTAGGAGCATTTTTGCATCAGTGATCAAAAAATTTCACTATATGCGGAAAATTGAAGTTGAGAAGCAAAGGGTCATTTTCAGCAACAATCACAAATGAAATTGAAATTAAACTTGGAGGAATTAGCTTAAAGCGATTGATTACTCCATCCCCAAGCAAGCCTATAGAAATGCGAAATTCCATGGTTTGTGAAAAGCTTTAATCGTTTTTTAGCTAGAAAATTGTTTATTAAGTGGGCAAATCGACCACTTGAAATAACAACACTAAGCGCCTCTGAACCACACCTGGGCGTGGAGGGTTTGGGGGTATGCAACCCCCAGAAGGCCGAATACCCCTCAGAAACCAAAATATCCCCAGAATTCAATTTTTGAAATTTTTTCGTTTTTTCGCAATTTTTTGATGTCAATGGATAGTGCTCGATGAGAAACGTTGAAAAATGATGTTTTTCGCCATACCACCATTTTAAGACCATTTTTTGACCTTTGAAAAATGCAGTCCCTTAGAATTTTGGTGCTGCCCACGTATGCTCTGAATCACTAGATTTCGGTGCAAAAGAAGCCTTTCTATACGTACCTACTTATTGGACCTTAGAGTCTTTTGAACCTTTCTAGAGGTTCAGAAGTGTGCATTAGTGCAACAGAATTTTCGTGCCTCTGAACCGCTGAACCCCTACAAAGGTTCAGAGGCGTTTAGTACAAGAAGCCCTAGGTCTCAATTTTGTTTCGCTTAGACTGGGCTTTATTTAGCTGGCTCAAGCCACGCTTTATTATGCCAGATTAAGCCTAGCGTATATCTATAGTATGTTTCAATTATTTGAGAGTTTTTAAGTAAATTTTTTAAAGGCTACAGTAAGCGAAACAAACGATTTACTGTAATTCAAGAGATCAGCTCAGTGAGGGCAAGTTGCTGGAATCCTTCCATGTTTAATGCACTAATCGGTGCATATAAATTTAATTTAGGCGATTAATCAGTGCGGACTATACTACAGTAAGTATATTAAATGAAAAGCTATCGGCTGGAATCGAACTCGGGTTGCTTCTGTAACGGGGGCGCCGTTTCCCACCGTTACGTGAGCAAAATTTTACCCGCACCGGTTTCCCGGATCTTCCGCTCTGATTCGCGTGTGTAGTACTAATCGACTACTCGGGCTCTTGCTCACAACTGCGCAAAGTATTAAATAATATTGAGAAACAATGAAACATCAACGTCACGGGTTAATAAACTTCAAAGTAGGCATTTCTAGCCGTGTAGTAGCACTCCTGCTACACTCCTCCCCCTCTAGGAGAAAGCGTAAGCGCAGACAACTCCAGAGAACGAACTCTGGGACCTCCAATATGTAACGGGGGCGCCGTTTCCCACCGTTACGTGAGCAAAATTTTACCCGCACCGGTTTCCCGGATCTTCCGCTCTGATTCGCTGTGTAGTACTAATCGACTACTCGGGCTCTTGCTCACAACTGCGCAAAGTATTGAATAATATTGAGAAACAATGAAACATCAACGTCACGGGTTGAACTTCAAAGTAGGCATTTCTAGCCGTGTAGTAGCACTCCTGCTACACTTCTACGACAAGCAGACGTCTTACCACTGAGCTATGCGGAAGTTCGCCGCGTTTCTTAAGATTTTAGTCTATTGTGTTTAAAGTGTCAATTTAGGATAAGCTGAATGCGCGATTTTCATCTCAAAGTCGATTGATCTGCTGGAAGACGAGAATAAATTATGTCACAAAAAATGATATTGAAAAACCCGTCTTTGTTAAGTAGCTACAGTGAGATCTAGCGACCTATGTAGAGTAAATAAGAAGGAATTGGTTACTGTAGCCAACTAAAAGATTCACTTAAAAAGTTCCCGAATAAATTAAATAGACTATAGCCAGAATTTTTCCATTGAAACCGAGCATTAATACATTCAGCATATTTTTCATTGAATTATCAATCAAGTATTCTATAAATATTTGTGGAAACTATGAGCATACGAGTACAAGAAATTTCATCCTGAAATTTCAAATGAAAAACTGAATTTAAAAACGGTTCTAAATGATTTCGCAAATTTTTAATATACAAAAATTTAACACTTAATCGCTTCTTTAACTAATGTGAAGTTAAGAGTATCAGGGAATATTGAAATGAGTTTCCATGAAAACGAGGTGTGTATTGCCACCAATTCATAACCTATTATCATTTGCCAATCATACTAATTTCATTGATTAGAAATTCAGTCTATGCAGTGGATTAAATCCAGCCGTTTTTCTCATTTCATTTATTCCTTAGCTAAATTTCACAATTCCATCAACCAAGAACTTTAGACTCGCTTGTTTGTTGCGAGTTGAATTATACACACATAATCCCTCAACCATGTATACCGATGAGCCGCCATTTTGGGATATGTTCTTCGTATTCTTACTCCACGCCATTTCGTCCAGTATAGCCATGATATCTGAACATGCTCTTTATTTTTTGATGGGCATCAACACTTGGGCGATGCACTTTCTGCGTTATTTGTTCCTTTTTTTGACATTGCTTATTTGGAAGCTAATCATCGAACGAGGAAAGCTTAAATTTATCCAGGCTCGTCATTGCCTGTCCTTGGCACTTAGCCAATTATTCGTCACTTCTTGTATATCATTCGTGCATAACAGTGGTAGGAATGGCGACTTGTACGCCCAACGAATATCGGATTTTGGGGTTACCGTCATCTTTATCTTCCTCGGCTGCTGGTTTCTTAATTCGAATCTGATAGTCAAAACCGAATTTAAAACTTTGCTAGTAAACCTTTTGTTTGAAAATATAAGGAATTGAGTGTTCTATTCAAAAAACTATTGAGTGCATGCACAGCATGATTTTTTTCGGTCGATTTGTATTGAAATGAGAATATTTGAAACTACTTCGATTCGTTTATGCTCTAGTCATGGATGCACAGCACGACTGGTCTAGGGGTTCGGCTATTCTGAGGGAGGTCAGTCATGGAACCATTTTCGGATTCAAGTTGCCCGGGAATTCAATATAAATTAGAATTTTGCAAAAACTAAATGCAGTTTTTGGTTGATTTCGAGCACTTTTGTAAAAAATTATTTTTTGTCTGTTTATGCATTTAATTTTGCAATGCTTTCTAGAAAATTTTCCACATGGTTTTATATGGTGAGTAGTATGTTTATGTGTATAGGTGCGGATTTCGAGGGAGCGGGAGCATACCTAGGCGTAGGAGGTTTGGGGTATGCACCCCCAGAAACCAAATACCCCCCAGAATTCAATTTTTGATAATTTTTTGATGCCGATGGATAGTGCTCGGTGAGAAACAATGAAAAATTGTGTTTTTTCACCATCCCGCCATTTTTAAGGCCATTTTTTGACCTTTGAAAAAATCTTGCACAACCCCCCCCCCTAGAGCTTTGGGGCCGCCCACCTATGAGCGGGAGCCGCTGCCTTCCATTCTGTCGGCCCAAGATAGTTGACGATATGGTACCATATATGGATAGCAAGAAAATTCTAGATGAGGTGAAATCGCCAAAAATCGACAAAAATATTACTAAAAATATAATTCTGGGGGTCTACAGTAATCTGCGGGGGGGGTTTCAAGTTCTGCAAAGGGTGTTTACCCACGGACACCTATCCACGCCCATGTGTGTATGGCACCAGAAATCTATTTTCTAACAGTTTTAGCTATAAAAATTCAATTTTCGTGCTCAGTGAAAAGTTTTTGGCTCTTACTGATTTTTCGAGTAATAAAATGAATAAACTTTTGTGGCCCGAATAACCGAAGTTGAAGTATCTCATACTCCGGAGTAAATCGCGAAGGTGGAGTAGCGTTTCTCTGAGTAGATTTACTCCGCAATTCTACTTCTCCTCAGGGACAGGAGTAGATCTTGGAGTAACAACTATCTTAATATGAAGACACGCAGCGTAGATATATGTGGCTTAGTTGCGCAGTCCCAATCACACATAGACGCACGGATTTATATGGGTTTAGATCCTCCTCCAGGACTCAAAACCTCCCGAAATCCGGAAGACTTCAATATGTTTTCTTTTTTCACGTTTTTTGATACCATAGGATAGAGCTTGATGAGAAACGTGGAAAAGCGGTATTTGTTCTTCCTTCCCATAATTTTCAGCGCTTTTTTCGACTTATACCTCAGAAGTTAGGCGTTCTTCTGATATGGTTACAAAAACAGGCACGTAGCTGTACCGGACCCCCAAAGTTAAAAAAAATCGGAAAAATAGGACTTTTTACACGTTATTTTGTGCTATGTTTGGCCTTTTTGGACCTTGGACCCCCCAAAATTGGTGTTGGTCCCCCAAAATAGGACGGCCAGCTACATGCCTGTACAAACACAACTGTCAACTGTATTTTCCGATAATGAATTTATATGCTCGATTTTCTTGATCCTTGTACTAATGGGTGCAGCGTCCAGGCGCGGATTTAAGGGGGGGGCGGGGGGCGGCCGCCTTCCTCCATTGGCCAGAAATATTTGGCGAGATAAAGAATGGATATGCAATTTGCAATGATTTTTGGCCGTCAGTGACCATAATTTCACAAATTTTCCGGCGCTATGCGCCAGATTTTTGTAAAAGTCAAAGAAATTTAATGATTTTCCACACAAAATTGTCTAAAATTCTAAAATTTTCGAAAAATATTGCGTCAAAAGTGATTTTATGTCAAAGTATACAATGTAAAACACCGAAAAAACGCTATTTCGCGCGTTAAGGGCAAATTTTCGGACCTATTTTTGACTGTTTTTGGAAAAGTTGGGATACCACCCCCTTTAGGAAAATCCTAGATCCGCCGCTGGCAGCGTCCGTTTGCTATTCAAAATGACGATAATTTTTGGCTGTTAAATACAGATTTCAGTCGTCCGTGAAGCAAAATGGTCGGAAGAGTTTTCGGAAACCATTTGACAAAAAAGAAACGGTTTGTATGCCTTATCTTCTGAAGAATTTTTGCGACAACAATAGTCTGTTTCACATAAGTTAGGGCATAAGTTTTAAGAGTTTTTTTCGAAAGTAAGCCGACGGATTACGATAATTATATATCAAATCAATGCTATAATCGCAATCTGTCAGCTTATTGTCGGACGTAGTTTTTCAAATTTATGCCCAAACTTATGTGAAACACACCAAAAGCGAGCGTCGTGAATGACTAGATTGCCTGTGCATTCTAAATATTTTACGGGCAATTACAACACAGATAGGTAATTACAATTAAATCTGAAGAAGATATTGAACAATTACGGTAATTTGTCTGAGATGAGTGAATTCATTAGCATTACCCTGGTATTTTGCGCCTTCTTTGGAATAATAATTAGAATACGTCATTTTCTCTAGAATAAATGCGTTACACCACGAATTACTCTAGAGTTACTACTCCACCTTTACTCAGCTGTCGGGTATACCGAATCTCGGAGTAAGTTACTTTGCGATTTACTCTGGAGTAAGTACTCCAGAGCATAGGTGGGCGACACCAAAATTCTGGGAGTTGCAAGATTTGTCAAAGGTCAAAGATGGTATTAAAAATGGTAGTATGGCGAAAAAACACCATTTTTTGACGTTTCTCATCCTGCACTATCCAATGGCATTAAAAGTTGCGAAAAAAAACAAAAAATTTCAAAAATGAAATTCTGGGGGTATTTTGGTTTCTGGGGGTGCAGACCCCACCTTCCACGCCCAGGTGTGCTCCAGAGTAAGCCTTACTCCGGATCAGATTTAATCTGCTTTCGGGTATTCGGACCATCCAAAAGCTTTTCCTTCGAAGTAGCTTGATGTACATCTTATCATCGCCAAAATATGATTAAAACGCCAAGTCCTCAGCTTTCCCAATTTTTCACGCAAACATTCCATTATCATTTGATCCGCAAATATCATATCTTAAATTTATTTAACCAGGTATGCTCCAGAGTAAGCCTTACTCCGGAGCAGTCTGCTGAAAACTTTTAAATGAGCGGGTTGGACCCTCAGAATTTGGGCGCACCTTGTGTCCGTTAACAAAAAGACTGTTATATTATATAAATATATAGCTTTGACGCAAAAGAATTTGGTATAGCTTGTCCTTATGTTTTCTTGCGGTTGATTCCGCATACTACTCTATCATAACTTTAAAAAAAGTTTGACACAAAAAGTATTAGGCGTTTTTTAATCAAAATTACCGTTTCGAAATGCAGTTGTATTACCGGGCCCGGTTAAAATATGTTTAGGCTTAAGCCAGACTTAAACTTGACTCCAATGTTTAAACATACGTGGCCAGGCTTAAGAGCCTAGTATTTTGAAACCGGGCCCAGGAGAATTGCAGCGTTGATCATGTATGTACATTTTAGAAACTCTCATAAAAAAGATACAGAGAACTCCTTATCGTATGCTCGAATGAAGCTGATTCGAGGAGAGACTATCCGTGACTGACTATATACTCGTAAATAAACTTAATTTCAAAAATTTTATAACATGTCTTTTTTCCATATTTACGGCAGCTTGTGATTGGCGTTGCAACATCGTTGAGCTGGGGCGAAAAAGTCATTAATTTTTCATGGACTTATTTAGCGATTTGGCCTGTATTAGTTTTCTCCACTGCCTGTCACTATATGGTAAGTCTGACTTATTAGAGTGTAAATTATTTCTAATTGTGTACATAGTGATGTTAAGTGAAAAATTAATTAAGACTGGATTGGTCAGGCCCAAAAATTTTTTTTAAAGGTCTTTCTAGGGCTAAAAACGATAAGTACACGTCAAAAACACCGTTTTCTTGACGTTTCAGACAAAGCTCGCTCTTTCTAAAACATAAAAACGTAAAATAAATGTACAAAAAATTGATTAAATTGAACAAAATATAGTCAAAAAATTGGTATATGGCGCGAGGCGCCGAAAATTTGAAATTTTTCAGCCAAAAATGAGCTAAAAACGCTCAAAAGGGCGTGCTTTTTGCAACTTTTACCAACTTTTACAAAAAATCGACAATTCTGGGAGGGAGTCGCAGCCATACGTGGGCAGCAAGAAAATTCTGGGGGGTGCAAGATTTTTCAAAGGTCAAAAAAGGCCTTAAAAATGGTGGTATGGCGTAAAAAACACCATCTTTCGACGTTTCTCATCAAGCACTATCCATTGGCATCAAAAAATTGCGAAAAAAACGAAAAAAATTTCAAAAATTGAATTTTGGGGGCGGGTAATTTGATTTCTGGGGGGGGTATTTTGGTTTCTCGTGGGGAGGTGCATACCCCCCAAACCTTCCCCCACGCCCAGGTGTGGTCGCCGCCATTTTGCAGAGGGTTAGTTGCAATTCTGAAGCGTCAACCTCCCAAGAACACGTCTGGTCTAGACAATTCCCACCCCCTCCCGTGCATATAAGCTCATGACTATGAAGCGCAGCATATTTTAGAGCCGCAAAAAAATAAAACTTTTCTGCATTATTAATAATAATCGAAAATTGTATTTTTTACCTTATTGACCTAAATACCAAGTGCCGTGGATACACAGTAAATCGCTAAAAACGCTTAAGATTATACCTAAACACACTTTTCCTCAAGGGCAAGCTTAACGTACTGAGATCACTAGAAGCGCTCAAACTTCCCAGCACCTAATTTAATTAGAAATGATTCATTTTCTGTCGTTTATCTTCAGATTTCATATCACCTTTAAAGATTGCAAACACTAAATTTCTTTTAAAAGACAGAAATTCGTCATTCAAGCACGACCAATAAATAACCAGACTTTTCAAAATGCTTTGAAATAAAAGAAAAGTCGCTCAAATCTGGAACCATTATTTGTCGTGGAAGTATCTTGTTTTCACTTTTACAACTTATGAAATAGGAATATATAAAAGAAAGTAGATAGGTACGCAGTATTTTTTTGTACAAAGTTCGTTTGTACATGTACAAAGATGGTCCCCAAAAGTTTGTACATTTTCTACACACAAATTTTGGGGTACTACAATATAGTACAGTAGCGATTTTATTGTCTTAAAAAGAGAGTTGTTTGACTTTTGGTAGTGTATTTTAGCTTATTTCTGGGTCTCTAAGGGCAAAAATCACTAAGAATCGTCTTAAAACGGCGCGAAGCGCCGAACAATTTGACATTTTTCCATTCTAAATGCAAATTCTGCCATTTTTAAGATATTTAGGACACACAATTACTCATTTTCGGCGCGAAGCGCCGAAAATTTTTTGGGAATTTCAGACCTTTTTTGCAATTTTTGTCTTCAAAAAAATCTTTGTACATGTACAAAGACGGTCCCGAAAAAGTATTTGTACATCGGGAAAAATCTTTGCCAAGTACAGAAAAAAACACTGTAGGTACGTATGAAAAACTTAACAGCTGAAAAATATTTATGCAGTAAATACACTGTGTCCCCATAGATTATGTATTAGCAGCATCTAATTGCGTTTTTCTTGCGATGTATCGGGTGTCACGTAAACTTTTGCATTCCCTTGCAGCCGTCAAAAAGTTTATTCAATTTGGAACTTGATGGGTATATTTTTCAAGCTAAATAGCGAACAATTATGGTGCTAACCTATGAGAACAAAAATCAGCATGTAATTGTCCCATTAAAACACGATTAGGAAAGTGATTTCATTATTAATATGCGCTATATTGCTAAAAAAACTTTATGCAACTTTTAAATATGGGTGGCTGCCAATCTTTTTTGCGCAATTTGTTGAAAAACGACCCCAAATTTTCTGTAAAGAAAGTGAAAAGTTCTAATTAATAGCAATCACCATGAACAGAAGAAAAGTTGCTCTAAAGTCTCTTGACTCATTCTGGATCGTGCAGCAAGAGTATTTCTTGTCAAGACACTTGTAATTCCCAAATAAGATATGGACTGAAACTTTCTCATGCTGGTTCAAAGCCATTGAAGACCGGTCGGCGAATCGGTTGAAAAATTGTTGCGAAAAAATTTCATGCACTTAGCGCCTTCTGACGAATTCTTCGTCTGAGCAATTTCAAGACCTGATTTTCCTCGTCTAAAAATTCTCAAGATATCTTGGATGATTCTGGTCGATAATCACTGAGAAATTTTAATGAAAAATCTCGATATATCTTGGGTGATTCTGGTCGATAATAACTGAGAAATTTCAATGAAAAATCTCAAGATATCTCGGATGATTCTGGTCGATAATCACTGAGAAATTTTCATGAAAAATCTCAAGATATCTCGGATGATTCTGGTCGATAATCGCTAAGAAATTTTAAAGAAAAATTACACTATGATCTGTCGCAAATTCGATATGCGCTATTTAAGTCCAAATTGAATGCTGATTGTAAATACAGGGCCGCCCTATGTCCGCAAAGAATCAACGTAGGACGGGTGTATTTGCCTTCGAGAGTTACTTAGGTACATAAGTACTTAAGTCTACGCTTAGCGCTGGCCCCATTCGCGCAGCCCTGGATAGCTTTCGATCTTTGGACCCTCACAGACCTTACGGCTTCGATCCCCTCAGCCCTAATATTGCTGGCCGCTTTTCGTCGGGTGATCTCAGCAGCTACGCCCTAAGACCTAAGGCTACCTACCTAATCTCGGAATTTGCTGCGGAGGTCAGTTGACCTATCTCAAAGCTCAAGTTGAATATTTAACTTATTTTCCAATCTGTGCCTGAATCGAAATGTTTTTGGTTCCTAATACGTGTAGCACAATAGACTGTGAAAACAACAACAACGAGCTCTACACTGACCAATCATCCTTAAAGATTAGATAGTATTTTTGATCAATTTTTGGTTTGAGAAAAGAATTAAGATTTCCAAATAGAATAAACAAACATATGGGATTTACCTATCCGTCCACTCTGATGAGTTGAAATCCTCGACGTAGGAGTGGCCGACCTAACCCTCGGTATATCCAAAAAACCCCTGGGTAGGCTTTTCTCTAATTTATTTCGAACGCAGAATACACTGTAACGGAGGCGCCGCCTCCCACCGTTACGTGAGCAAAATTTTACCCGCACCGGTTTCCCGGATCTTCCACTCTGATTCGCGTGTGTAGTACTAATCGACTACTCGGGCTCTTGCTCACAACTGTGCAAAGTATTCAATAATATTGAGAAACAATGAAACATCAACGTCACGGGTTAAACTTCAAAGTAGGCATTTCTAGCCATGTAGTAGCACTCCTGCTACACTCCTCCCCTCTAGGAGAAAGCGTAAGCGCAGGCAACTCCAGAGAACGAAGTCTGGACCTCCAATATGTAACGGGCGCGCTTCCCACTGTTACGTGAGCAAAATTTTACCCGCACCGGTTTCCCGGATCTTCCGCTCTGATTCGCGTGTGTAGTACTAATCGACTACTCGGGCTCTTGCTCACAACTGTGCAAAGTATTCAATAATATTGAGAAACAATGAAACATCAATCACGGGTTAAACTTCAAAGTAGGCATTTCTAGCCGTGTAGTAGCACTCCTGCTACAACACGGTGGCCTAGCTGCCGGACAACAAAAAATAACGGCAAAGAAAACAAAATGCTCTCCACTATACAAAACGAGCGACTGCCAACCAATTCAATTACATTGGCCTCAAGAGACCATTACAGTAAAATAAACAAAGATCAAATTAACGTAATACTGATACACTTTTATCTCAGATCGAATGTTCTTCGACATACAAGTTATATGCATTAAACAATTATTATTATCATACACTTAACTCTATGCTACTGGACAAGTATCTCATTGTTTTTTATTATTGAAAATTGGGGAAAAAGTTGGAAGACCAAAGGCATAGCCTGTAGTACACTATCGTAGATAGCTATTAGTATTGACTATGTGATGGCTGGCGCGAACTGCTAAGGCAAAGTCTGCCTACACATGTAACTCTCAAGTAGTTACACTCCCCCACGTATAGAAAAAAAAATTTGAAACGAAGTAGAGAATTTTTGGGGGTAAAACCATCAACGCTAGCATCTGCAACGCTTCTATAACTTCGGCACTCCGGCGTTCGCAACGCCTCTACTCTGGCGTCCGCAACGCCTCATCCTGAGCGAGCGAATGTGAAAAATGAAAATAAAAAGATCGAAAAAAATAACAAATAGTGATAACAAATAACGGTCAATGCATGACCTCGTTCGCACTCAGGAAACTCGAGCAACACTCTCAATGGCGCTAGGTATAACTTTATTGTTGCCTGAGTAATGATGAACCTGGTCTTGGACAGCATTGCATAATATTCGATCTCGCTGCCCAATTAGCCTCCTTCAGTCCCCGGGTAATGAGAAAAATTTTGGAATTGAAAAATTTTTTAAGATTGGGTATAAATTAACCCCTTGTCCGTTAAAGAGTTAAGGTACCATAATAGTAGCAATCACTATTTTGAGCAAAAAAGAAAAATTAAGACACGGAATGATTAGGCAAGATTATGCTGAGCAAAATTAAAGTCACTGACGAATTAAAACAAGAGGTAACGATAAAACAAAAAATGGCAAATTGAGGCAAGAGTTAACTGGGAAAAATAAGAGCACCATCAAAGAAAAATTTACAGCAAGAAAAAAATGACAAGAGAAAAATTACACAGAAAATAAACGATACGTGATGTCCTGGAATCCACATCAGGACAAAAACGAAAATGATTGAAAAAGCTGCTATCGACCTAACGCCGCGTTCGCAGAGTTCCAAAAGTTCTGTACGTTGAACTTGTGAATTAATAGCGATCCTCATAATTGGCCTTTCGAGCCACGCGGTTTTCCGCGATGGCCGTTGACGTGAAAATAATCGCGATCCGATTCGGTTTCCGTTGGCGTGACGAACGCCGTGATACTGGTATGGCGATTGCCTACGCCCGTACATATGTTGGCGTAAGCGTTGATGTGGATCAACTGGTTGATCATCGTCCTCAAAGTTGTTGTCGTCCTCGTAGCTGTCTGCGTAACGACGTGGTATAGATTGCACCGGAGTGAATAATTGCTCTGAGTAAAACCAAACGTTTGTTCACGTGAAGATTCGCATGGACGCTGTTGTGATTGCATAGCAGGCCACGGCTTAGGCAAAAGTGGACCTGGTCGAGGTTGTGGTTGATAGACCGGTGGCTGATTGATCTTGTTCCAACGGTGAACTATACGATTGGTCCCATTGTTGCCGTTGACGGGATTGTGACCGGCCCTGGATGAGTTCGCGGTTTGACTGAGGCTGACGGCAATATCCATAAGGCTGCTGCTGTCGCGGGCGCGACAGATGACCAGCATCGGCCTGTGAATACTTCCCCGGAACGCTGACACGATTCCATAAATTGCTGTTGTTGCCGCGGTTGGGTCTGCGGTCGTGTGTGTTGCTGTATATGTGGTTTTACTTGTGCCTGTGGTTGTACTTGTGATTGTGAGCGATGATGCATTTGAGCATAACGTTGCCAGGATGATTGCGCTTCTTGCCGCTTAGATCCCTTTTGGCCTAAACGAGCTCTAATTTAGCTGCGACTTCAGCTTGAACAAGTCTTCTGACTCGTTGCTTTTCCAAATTCTTTAACCGACGCAAGGTATGCTCGGATTTTGTATCATAAAATCGATTCAATTTAGCCTATGTTCGTCTTCCGACATATGACGAACTTCTGAGGATTCAGCGAGAGAACCGGCGGCACATAATTTCGTCGCGCGCCTTGGCATCTCTGTTGTAAGATTTTCACGATCACGTTGTTCGATCGCTCATGCGTGCTCTACGCATTTCAATTTGTGCCTCCAGAGATAGATCGGACTTGGGGCATATCAAGGCTTGCTGAGGGATCCACTTGGGTCCTGCGAGGATGCCTGCCATCTTCTTTCGAATTTTCTCCAGATCACCTTGAATTCGGTGTTTAAGATAAAACACAGATTTTTGGCGACCTCAGAAGCGGTCAAATTGGAACGGGAACTTCAAGGCAGACTGGTTGCTAACCGAATTTGCCAAATCATGTTATGTAAAACGGGTGACTTTCAATTCACTGCTGTTAACTCCGGGAATTCTGGGAAGGCTTCTGTTGGCGAAGGTGTGTAAGATTCACCAAGGAAAGCTACGCAACATACGATGTAGCTGCTCCACCATGCGCCAGCCTATTGCGGCATTGCATAGGCATTACGCATAAAAGTGGAACTTTCTATCCAAAAATTCCAAAAGCACTTTAGCGTGCATGACGTCTATTGTAGAGAAGATCGTCATGAGTCAATACTCCGAATTGTATAACGATTGAAACTCTCAGAAGGTATCGAAAATATCAACCATTTGACGCATCGATGATAAGATCGGCGCTAAATGATCTGGCGCTGGTGACATTCTGTGTGGATAAAATTCTGGAAGAATCTGATGTGTAACGCCATCAGTTACCACACTCGGTGTCGAGGTGTAGGTGCACTACGAGATACTTGTAAAGGAACTTCGCATTAGCATCATTCCGGTTGTAATGAAAAACCGGTGCGCACAAAAATTGGTCAGGGTAAAATAATTGGTTAAAAACGCTCATTTTGTTGATAAATTGAGGTGCCGGCGCATGATCGACATCAGCCAAAGGTTGCGCGATTGTAGACCAAACTAAAGGACGCAAGGGCAGTGTCAGTCGTAGCCGCGTAATGCAGATGTGTTGCGTACACCCGGTCGAAGTGCACTTGGGCACACTCGACCAACTGGTCGTACAGACGCATTCCTGCGACTTCACCCAGATAAGAGCGTAACTGGTGCAATACGTCAGGCGCAATATAAGCACGGCGCTTCACGCATCATGGTTTCCATCATGTTGAAAAATGTTGCACATAACGCGAGCGATTTTGCACTCTCCCGCTTTCTTCTGTGGAAATGCGTTCGCAAATGGTTTGAATATGCGCAGGCGCAGGTACTGCGACTCCTAGATTTGACGGTGGATTTTGAATAACCTGTGGTTGAATATTCGCCACAGTATTCGACACTCGTCATGGCCATAGGAGCCGTAAAATTATAGGTGCCACTGAGCTCGACACGCCTTGTGGTGCGGAATGGGATGCGATCTGCATGGACAACGCTGCTTGTTGGATTTCTGTGCGGGTAATGAGCGTTGTGGTGGCGGTGGGAAGCCTATAATTTCTGTCATGATAACATTGGGTTCAGGCTGACGCTCTACCCAATCCGGCTGAGAAGTCGGTGTGTAAAGGTAGGAGCGAACCGGCTGCCCAAGGGTGCCTGCTGGTCCGCCGCAAGCGATTGTGAAACAATTGGTTGCGAAAATGGTAGTAGCCCCTGAGCCGGTGCCACGCGTGTGGTACGCAGTGGCAACAAGTTTGCTTGCCTTTCCGCCTCAGCTGCCGGATAACGCCATCACTAAGCGTTTTCGGGAGACAAATCGTCGTCCTCAGTGGAGATAGATGGTTCTATTCCAATCATAGGAGAATCGTAAGGGACATCAGTCTGCGAAGAAATCGCAGAAGCTGGGGTACTTGAGCTGGTTGGTTTGGACTTAGGTTCGGTGTCAGGTGCATTAGCCGGGCCTAAAACTGAGTCGGTAACGGCCTGCGATCCTTGAACTTTTAGATCAGGATTATCGAAAACATTAGTATGAGCCAACGCTTCCGTTACAGAGGCAACGGTGGTGGCTGCGGCTATGGCTGCTGGTGGTTGCGGAGCTGGACCATAAAAGTCCTCTACTGCACTAACTCTCCGCCATTAGAATCAACGGAAACATCAGTCGCCGTGCTGGCCAACTGGCCCCGTGATGGCCTGTGAGATGACAATGGTATACGCTGTCTATTTTTCTATTCGTTGGCTTTAATGTGTGATTCGTCGCCTTTTAAACGAAATTGGCATAGGCTTCTCATCGTCGGTAATGCGATTATTTTGCGAGCAGCCTTCTATCAATATGAAAACATCGATAGTTATCAGGGCATCCATTGCTAAATAATGTTGCATATCCCGAGTTAGTGGTAAACTCCACGCCTGTCCAAAATTATCAGGCGTGCATTGGGATCAATAGCCATGTCACAGGAATTCAGCCAAGCGCTTTAAAGTGTGTGAATGCGCTGTGATATGGAAATGACGAGTAAACGATCTCGCCAAAGGCTGAATATCGATAAAGTTCGCACTAAACGGATCTTTCCAATGCCGTTGATTTCGAATCTCGGCATCAGGAATTGCCAAAATTTCTTCAAAAGTTGGACCGTAAACATGAAAATACGCAAGTCTGTCTTGCGTGGGGTCGTAACAGACCATATATACGTTTGGTAGACGCGTTTTGAGCAGCTGATGAAGCCCAAACGGAGGTTTTGGGAACTTCACAATGTTCCAGCAGAACACATGACCGTTCGCGTCAGCAACTTGGACATAGCGAACAAATGGGCCATGGAGGTCCTGATAGGTGGGACATAGCTGCTTAAAACGCAAATCCCAGGTCTTATAGGTTCTGCCTTTTCTGTCGTTCAATAAATTCTGAATCATAGCCTAAGAATAATGTGCCATTTGTCATGTTTGATGGCTGAATCAAAGCCAAAATAGCCCCAAAAGACTCCTGGTCATTGGTGATTAAAACAGTGGATAGAAGTCTCTTCTTTGACACACGTAAGGTAGCCAAAGGGAATCTATCAAACCTGTTCTCCCACCAGAGCTCTTGGTCATTTATACGTTTACTGTGATTTGTGGCTATATGTGTTGGTTTATGCTCTATCATTTTTGCGGTTAGTGCGTCTAAACCGCTAACACAACTTATCATCATTTTGTGGCAGCGGGTCTGCAGAACCAACCCCTGCCCAAAGCCATATTAGTCAAAGCCAAACTAAACTCATCTAGGGACGCGGGATCACGCTCCTCAAATTTGCATCGGCAACCAGCTGCCTCCAGCAATGCCTCCTTGCTTGGGGTACCTTCAGCAGCCATGGGTCTGCAAAAGGGAAAACATTAGATAATGGTACGGCATGTGCTGTTTTAGAGCCATTTAATAAACGTATAGGCGCGCAGTCCTTAGCTTTTTGCTCACTGCCCGGTAAATCCTCAAAACTTATGACTACTGCCGTGGCGAGAGGGCGATGTGGTAATTTTACCAAAACAAAATTGCCAGGGACATACGCGTGCTTTTCCACAATTAAGTCAGAATAAGGTAGTTTAGGCTCAGGCAGAAGTCTATTCCTGTGGACGAGGTGAGTGATGAGAGGATTATAGACATAATGCTGATTTTTGCAGTTTCAGGAGTAGGTAAGTTAATAATTCGGTATGGACCAACACGTTTGGGTGATAGCTTTCACCAATTTCAGGTTGAATTACTGAGGTATTATTAAGGTAAACTATATCCGAGAGAGAAAAATTTGTTTGAGTTACGGACTTGTCATATTGAGATTTTTGTGCCAGTTTACGCGCTTGAGTTAGATTTTGAGACGCAATTTCATGTAGATCTTGTAAAGTCAGCTTTAAGTCAATGACATATTTTTCCGCAACAGATGGTAAGTTCAGATTCATGACAAAGTCATTTATGAGTAGAGTGTCAAGTGGAAATGCTGGTTCGCGACCATAAAGCATTTCAAAAGGAGATATGTTAGTTGATGATTGCGGAGTCGCACGATATGCAAATAACGCAAAAGGTAGAAATTGCTCCCAATCATACTGGGATCGTTGCGCTCAGCTTTAGACAAACCATCAATCAAGGTGCGATTATAACGGCCCACCAACCCATCACACTGGGGGTGATATGGGCTGTAAATATTTTTTGAACGTTTAATAGTTTACAAACTTCCGAAATTAGGGTCGATGTAAAGTTTGACCCCTGATCTGTCAAAAAATTTCTGGGAACTCCATAACGTGGAATAATTTAAATAACAAATTTGCAATTGTTGTTGCTTTTATGTCAGAAACAGCAAAAGCTTCCACATATATTTAGTAAAATAATCCATAAAAACTACAATTTGGTCATTTCCGGAGGGAGATCGCGGCATATGCAAACAATCACACGCAATAAGTTCAAAGGGCGCGGATACTTCGATTGGTTGCAATGGAACGGATGTGGGAATTTTAATGCGACCTTACGCTAGCACATATCACAATTCCTACACCATGCATCACATCATTTTCCATGCGCGGCCACCAATAACGCATTTGTATGGCGGGCAAGATTTTGCGCGATGAAAATGAGCTCCGAAAAATAGAGTCATGAAATTCCGTTAATATGAAGCGACGTAAAGATTTGGGTATGACAATTTGATGAACGACAGTTGGTGAACGTTTAGGTTGGAATCTACGAAAAAGTACATCGTTTACGAGAAAAAATTTGTCACGATATTTTTCGTTGTTAAGTCATTCAATGCGACAGTGAATTTTATGTAATTCATCATCTGCACATTGCTCTGCGAGTAAATGCGCAGGTGTTAGCATTTCAGCTTTTTCCGCATCGGTAAGCAATAGGCAATCGCAAAATGTAGGTGGTTTCGTATTGGTAGGATTGATTTGGTGCAGTAGGGTTATCTTGCACATTTGGATGATTAATTGGTGCAGTAGGCGCATTATTGCGCGATCGGTCAGGTGGAACCGATTCAATATCTGACTCAGAATCTTCCGATTCTAAATTTGCGATGTTAACAACATTTTGCGCTCTAATTTATATTTGCGTTCTGCATGATCATATTTAGCATGTCGTGAAAGAAGATCAGCTGCGCAGTTATATGCACCAGGAACATAAACGATATCATATTCATATTCTGTAATTTGAGACCCCAACGGCGTAAACGACTCGATAATCTTTAACATTTACTAGCTGCTAATGCTTGATGATCAGTTTTGACAATAAATTTTTACCGTAAAGATAATGTCGATAATGCTTGATGCTCCTCACTACCGCTAATGCTTCTTTTTCCGAAGTAGCATAGTTACAATCGGCAGAATTTAGCATGCGACTAGCATAGCTAAGAATAAAACGATTTTTGGATGGTAAATGTTTTTGCGTCAAAATAGCACCTAACGCATAATTACTTGCATCAGTTGTTGAAATAAATTGGTGCTCATCATCAAATTTTGGTAGTTGCAAAATAGGTGGGGACGTAAATGCTTTCTTCAGAAGCTCAAAGGCGGTTTGGTGTTCGGCCTTCCAGCAAAATTCGACATCTTTACGAAGAAGATGGAATAACGGTTTAGCGATTTTAGCGAGATCTTACCGAATTTCTTAAACCATTGGACTAAGCCAAGGAAATTCTGCAAGGATTTCAGGGTTTTTGGTACAGGAAACGACATTAAATCTAAGACTTTGGACATATCAGGAGTGATGCCCATTGCACTTATGCTGTGGCCAAGAAATTTTACCTCTGCATGCGCAAGATGGCATTTATCCGGCTTTACACGTAAGTTTGCCTTTTGAGAGCAATAAAGACATTCTCAAGATCTTTTAAATGTTCTTTGAAAGTGCGTGGAAAAATAATTATGTCATTGATAAACGAGACAAGATTTCCAATTTAGACCTATGAGCACGAGCTCCATTAGCCTCTGGAAATCTGCAGGTATGCATTTTTTTAAACCAAAAGGTAAAACTTCAAATTCATAATGACCAACAGGGCATATAAACGCAGTTTTTTCGTGAGATTTATTATCTAATGGAATTTGCCAGTAACCAGATTTTAAATCCAGCGTACTAAAATATGCGGCATTGCCTAAAGTATCGAAATAATCATCTAATTGTGGAAGAGGGTAGACTTGCGTTTTAGTAACGTCATTTAACCGCCAATAATCGACGACCTGCCTAAGGGAACCGCCCTTTTTTCCTATGAGAAATAATGGACTTGCCCATGGGCTGGCTGTAGGTCAAATAATTTTATCCGCAAGCATTTCATTTATAATTTTCTGCATAGATTCTCTTCTAGAATGTTCAACACAATAAGTTTCTCCAACAACGGGCGGATTATCCCCTGTATCAATATGATGTTTCATCAAGGGGGTACGACCGAGAGGTTCGTTTTTTAGTGCAAAAATTGAGTCGTATTTTAAACAAAGTTCACGAATGTGTTGCTGTTGTCTAGAATCAACGGGGCGGAGCCGCTTAAAGCTTTATTTATTGCTGCAAAAAGTTCTTGGTGTCCTATCATCAAAAGATGAAACATGTGACACAACTTTGGCATCAGAGGTTAAAGAACCTATTATTTCACCAGAGCTGATGTGAATTGGCGCTTTAGAGATGTTACAAACGCGAATAGGTATTAAAGGTTGTGAAGTATTGACTATAGATGGAGCAACAAAAAGTGAGGTTTTTTCCATAAAATCGGGATTTGGTTCGAATAATGCGAAATCAAATTGTAAGAACCATGACTTATATAGCCAGGTGTGATTACTTTATGTCTAGGTTGTACTATAACAGGCCTGCTAGGTAACGAAACATGCACACACACAACACCAGAGGTAGTTGTGTTAAGCCATGAAATTGCAATTTTTCGTGAGATGAGAGTAAATTAATCTTATGCCGTTTATAAAAGCACAACGCTCAATAGGATTAACCCACATGAGTGCGGATTCACAAAAATCTTATCCAAGAGCATGTCTTCCGGCAAATGATCAATTATAGATACTGAGGTAGAGATAGATTGTTCCGCGATAGTTAAAGTCATATTTACTTTATAACGAACCAGCGGTGATTTCGCCTACACCATGTACGACTTGTGAGACTTGTTTAGGTGGTAAATTAAACCAAGACGTAAGAATGCTGACGTGGTCATCATGGTGACCTGTGAACCCGTATCTATAAGAGCAGGTACGTCAACGCGATGAACTTTAACGAGAATGGTGTGGGTAAATTTGTCCCAGCATGGCTTAGGAATATTAGGATCTAAAGTCTTAGATGCAGGTAGATTGATTTTTTCATAAGTTGCAAGACGACGTTGTAAACGCTACTCTTCGAGAAATTCTTGCGATGCGAATAAGTTAGGACGCGTGCTAGATTCTGGCCCTTTTCGCAGTAACCGTGTTTACATCATGAGGGAGATGTAAGGGTTGGCTGCTGTGGGGGCACATTCATGGTGGGTTGGTTATCCGCGGGTATGTGACATACGGGCAATTGAGATTGTTGTCGCTATGGTAATTTGAGTTGTAGTATGTACCACGCTGTTCATTTGGGAATTGCACAAAAGGTGTGTTTTGTCGCGGTTGATTATTATAACAATTATCGTAACGCGAATTTTGATAATTAGCACGCGAATTCTGTAATAATCATTAATGATCTTGCCTAAAATTCGATCGTGTTTGTTTAAGTTCAAAACGATTATCATGTCTGCATAGTTAGATGAACGATGTTGACTAGAGTTACGATATCGTGATTGAGATCAATGTCTACTTTGCGAATTTGAACGCGATGGTGAACAATTTGGCACAAAAAAGAACGCAACTGGCTGCGATTGCGAGCCATAGAATTATTATTTCGATCAGATTGGATATTATAATTAGCATTATTAGACGCTTCTTGCCTCTGGATGCGTAAAACATTCCTCATAAATGTGACCTATGCGTTTGCAAAAGGTGCAATATTTATGAGAGGAACTTTCTGGCTTTCAAGCACGCGATGAGCGATGAAACGTTCTATGACGCAAACGATTTGAATCATTTTGGTTAGATGCGCGAGGAGTATCTCTAGGTACTGCGCTGCCAATGGGAGCAGCTGTTACCAATACATAAGGTGTTACTGCCTTTTTATCCTCAAATTTTTTATTAGCAAATCTCAGCGCTAGCGCATTGTCCAAAAATTCAGCTAAAGATGCTCTAGGTTTTTATGATATGCCTCTTTTCGAAATATGTGGAAATAAACCTTCCCTAATTGATGTCACATTAAATTATTGAAATGATGCGTATCAACTTCAAGATAAGGATCAGATTTAATTAACTCTTCGTGAAGCGAGAGATAATGTTTAACCGATTTGTTAGGCTGCTGTTTATGATTCAAAAAACGATTAAAGAGCGCACCGGTGTCCATTGGACAAAATTCGGTTATTAGTGCTTGTTTCATTTTTGAATAAGATTGTTGTATATCAGCAGGTAACGAATGGTATAAACGCGTAGTATAGGGATCGAGAAATCCAGTTGCGAATTTTGAACGATCAGCTTTGTCGATATCATAGGTATCGGCAAGCGATTCAAATTCTGCAAAATATGCTTTTATATCCGTTTTATCTCCATCAAAAAAATTTTTTTTGTTAGCAATTGCAATTTGCATTTGTGTCATAAATGGTCCGGGCAATTCAAGGAATCAGCGAGATGCGATCTGCCACGCGAGCCTTCAGATGAAGAATCTGAACTATAACGATGATGACGTCTGCGTTGATCTACTTTTGTGATGCGAGCGACGACTGCGCGGGCGATCATAACTATTAGATGAGCTTTCATATCAGAAAATTTGACATGTCTTCTCCTACTAGATGATTCAGGTAGAGGCGTTAAGATTCATTTTGTAAATTTGTAGGTTCGTTGTTAATGCCAGATAAGTTTATCTCAACAGGTTGCATTTCTATGTTAGAAGAATTAAAATAGGATTATTAGTGGTATTTCCACATTTATGGGATTAGGTACGTAATTAGTTTGGAAGAATTTCTCCTTGTGGTGGACAGTATTGCAGCGGTGGTGGATTTAATTGCTGCTGCGAGTTCACATTCAAAGAATTAGGTACGAAAGAAGGCGCATTACGATTTAAGGACAAGGAAGGGCTGAGATCGCGACGTCTGCAAAATCGGTACCAACGGCTGCGAAATTGTAGGTATGTTATCCGAAAAACTCCGAGTTTTGCACTGCTGTAAACCCGTGTTTAAAGGATTCTGTGACAAATTAGATATCTCAGGCGCGCGATTTGTACAATTTTGAGCGATATTTTCTGAACAGTTTCCGAAGGTGAGCGACTGATGTTTCGTTGCCAGTGGACAACAGTGAAGATGCATGATGCTTTTACTTTGCGCAACGTATTTCCTGCACTTTGCGCATTAAATTCAGAAAAATTTGCGCTGTCGATTGAGTGGTTAACGTGCTCAGATGAATTATTCTCTATGCGATTCAAAACTGGTTGGGGTTTAAGCATAGTGCTTAGCTCCAGACGCAGTTTACGCATTTCATCCGCATTTTCCTTTTTATCTTGATCAACGCGTGTAGAAAGGTCCGAAAATTGCAAATGAATAGCTTGTAGCGCTTTTAAAATAAGATCATTAGTCACATTAGCATTAGCACGTTCTTCGTCAGCATTTATGCTATGACTATGATTACTTTCTACGCCAGAATCGGGATTTTGCGCTCCGAACTGGTTTCAGGATTATTTGCCGTATTAAGAGTAGTCGTATTATCAATCATTGTATGACTTGATGAATTATCGATATTAGGGTGTGATCTAGTTATCGTAATTTGATTAATGCGTGATCGCATGGTACTCAATAAAGTTAATCTTCGGACTGTGTATTGCTCGCGGCATTTAGTGACGCAGGTAATTTATCATTATTTACCTTACTAGTTACGTCTTTCGTATTTGTGTCATTACCGCAGAATTACTCGCGCTATTAGAGTCAACAGGTGCGGGTAATTGGCGAGAAGAAGTAGGTGGCGTAGAAGGTTTTTTCAATTTAGCGGGCGGTGTCCGCAAAACCTTTTTTCCTGCCATTTTTAGGTATCAAAATGTCTAAAAATATGACTTTGGGTAAAATAAATTTCAGTACATCGAAATTTTTGCCTTAAATAAATGTTTCGAATTTGGCCTTTTGTCGATCCGAAAACAGGTTTTTTCACGTGAATAGTATCTGCTTACGTGAAGTAGGATATACCTGACGTGAAACGATCAAAAACAGGTAGGACTAAGCCTGAAGTGCAAGAAAGTGTACGGGTTAGAAACAGGTAGGTAAAGACTTTTGTCACCTAGATCTTTACCGAGAGAGAAAAATGATGAATCGTCGCCTGAGGGTCGACGTTTATAGAAAAATGCAAGCGTGAGAGCTGCCTTCGTCGATAAAGATCCGACGGAAATAGAAAAATAACGATGACTTTACCACAATACACAAAATCTTTACCACGGACGCTTACTTAAATTGCGCACTGCCACGATCGCGGTCGATACAACAACAAAGGTGAACGAAATGTTACACATTTTTAGATGGCCAAAATGATAGTTTTTGGATCGAAAAATAATTTTACGATGATTGATCAGTTCGGCTTTAGCTAGCAGCCTAAAAGAGGGAACATCCAGTGTTAGTACAGGCCGCCCTATGTCCGCAAAGAATCAACATAGGACGGGTGTATTTGCCTTCGAGAGTTACTTCTAGGTACGTAGGTACTTAAGTCTACACTTAGCGCTGGCCCCGATCGCGCAGCCCTGGATAGCTTTCACCTATGGACCACAGACCTTACGGCTTCGATCCCCAGACCTAATATTGCTGGCCGCTTTTCGTCGGGTGATCTCAGCAGCTACGCTCCTAAGACCTAAGGCTACCTACCGACCCGGAATTCGCCCCGGAGGCCGGCTGACCTATCTCAAAGCTCGTTGAATATTTAACTTATTTTCCAATCTGTGCCTGAATCGAAATGTTTTTGGTTCCTAATACGTGTAGCAATAGACTGTGAAAACAACAACAACGAGCTCTACACTGACCAATCATCCTTAAAGATTAGATAATATTTTTGATCAATTTTTGGTTTGAGAAAAGAATTAAGATTTCCAAATAGAATAAACAAACATATGGGATTTACCTATCCGTCCACTCTGATGAGTTGAAATCCTCGACGTAGGAGTGGCCGACCTAACCTCGGTATATCCAAAACCTCTGGGTAGGCTTTTCTCTAATTTTATTTCGAACGCAGAATACACGGCCTAGCTGCCGGACAACAAAAAATAACGGCAAAGAAAACAAAACGCTCTCCACTATACAAAACGAGCGACTGCCAACCAACTAACTACATTGGCCTCAAGAGACCATTACAGTAAAATAAACAAAGATCAAAATTAACGTAATACTGAATCACTTTTATCTCAGATCGGAATGTTCTCGATTACACAAGCGGTATGCATTAAACAATTACTATTATCATACACTTAACTCTATGCTACCGGACAAGTATCTTATTGTTTTTATTATTGAAAATTGGGGAAAAAGTGGAAGACCGAAGGCATAGCTCAGTACACTATCGTAGATAGCTACTAGTATTGGCTATGTGAGGCTGCCGCGAACTGCTAAGGCAAGTTCGCCTACACGTGTAACTCTCGTAGTTACATGATTAAACTAGGTATTGCTTATAATTCAAAGATTGACATGGCTGCAGGGGTGCAAAGGATCTTGACACCTGATACATGTACACGTAGGTGCATTAGTCTTCCTTAATTCATTCCCTTTTTGTTGCCTCTTCAAAGTCTAAGTTTCACTATTTCGAATGTGAATATCTTTATAATCGCTCATCTGCTTAGTATTCTTCCAGACCTTTGTTTAGGAATAATATACCTACATATTTTATTCCTGTAGCTGATTTGCAAGACGTACAAAACATATTCAAGTCAAATGCGCATTGGTGATTTCACTTTGAACATGAGCGCCCTCACAAGCGTGTTTCTGGCACCTGGAGCAATTATTTTCACGAAGGACTATGTCACTGCCGAGTGGTACAATGTTTCCACATACTTGGAAATATCTGACTATGTACGATATATTTCAAATTTTGAATGACGATGAATTTTCCTTTTTGAATATATAAGCAGGCAAATGTGCTTTAAAATTAAACGGTTGCGATTTTTTATCTCAATTGAAATGGTACTTCGCAGTAAATAGAATTGCACATTCTAAACTTTAGACAGAACTTAAATTGACCACTTCGTACGCTTAGCCATCCTTAATGCTCATGACATGATCAATTAATTAAATTCCAATGAAGCCAAGTTTCGTAAGCAAACGTTCATAATGTCAGAAGAAGCAGTTGATTTCTTAGAAGCTTGAGGTCTCTTATTGTAATTACATAGAGTTGAACTTTGATCTTTTCGTAAATTGCCGCCAATCTGTGAGTTGAAAAGAAATAGAAAAGACCACGTGGAAAGGAATACATATTCTAAAGTGGCTTCAGAAGTGTTTGAATTAGTTTAATTGGGATTATATTTTATACTACAACAAATTATCATTTTCTTCTTGTTAGATGAACTCAGCTGCCTTTGTCAGTATACCTATATTTTGCTCAAGTTTTGAGTGAAAATAAAAACTTTTTGGCGACTACCAACGCTGAAAAGAAGCTTTGTCTTAATCACTATCTAGCTGAAAATTCAATTTGTTCAAAAAACGAGATTGAGGTCAAGTTGATGAATTTCTCAAACTTCGTTGAAAGAACAGAATGACAATTTTCGTGTTTCCATCTTATGTTAAATGTGTTTTCAGCCAAAACAATCGAATAAAATTTCTTGAAAAGAACATCAAAAGCGGAATCATCTAATTTCCTTCATTTTTTCAAAAAATGATTGACGCTTCCCTTTATTAAAGTAAAAGAGCTTGAATATCTATTTGTAGGCTGGTTTTTAAATTTTTTGCTCAGCGATTCATGTTGTTAAGAAATCCTGCATATTGATTGAATTCTTTCTGCCTTGTTGTTTAGGCTGTTCTTTTGATGACCTATGTGTCGACGACTTTGATGATGTACACAAAGTACTGGTTGATGAGCCGCTGTAATCCCGAAACATATCTAGCTTTATGGCATTGTAAATATTTGGCAGCAAGTATTGCCAAAATGTTTATTCACTACTTCGTTTTTATAAACCCAATTAGTGGTCTGGCCCGATTGACGGCAATTTTTTCGTTGTTAGTGTATGCTAGAAGACGTCAAGAAACGCACATGCGCCACATCGAGAAATGATCACTTTTGTGAAATGATCAAATTTGTTGCTTTGCTTCTATAATAATGTCATATCTTTTATGTGAAAGTAAAAAAAGAAAATTACAAAATGAAAGTATGTTCACCTAGCAGCAATTCATACTAATTCTTAGATAAAAGGTCCACCGTAAAATGAAGTTATTTTCACCAAATATGCTCATCATTCAAAATATAATGCATAAATTAATTTAGAATGGTATTTTTCCGGAGAATCAAGAAAATTTTTCAGAAATTAGACAAACTCAGTAGAATTGACATCTATTGTTGAATTTGTACGTAACAAATTTTGCAAAAATGTTACTTTTGTCGATTTGCATCACAAAATTAGCTAATTTCCCTAAAAGAATTCTTCTGTCTTCTCCGTGTGAAGGCCTGGACTCCTTACGGGCGCGTTTGGTTCTTACACTAGAAAATTATTGAATTTTCTGCAGAACAAGCTGTAGGGGAATGTATCTTTTTTTCTTGAAATACATATTTGTATGAACGTACTCATGACTGACAAATTTATCGAAAATTTTTAGCTAAGTTATTGCATATTAAATAATCAGAACGCTTGTTTGAGTCGGCATACCAATATGTATACTCATATGCAGGGTCGTATTTAGGGAGGGAGAGAGGGTGGACCCTCCTTTTATATTAAAAAAAATTTAGGTAAGATAATCCTACGGAAAGATAAGAAAATTGCCAATGTTTATATAAAATCGTCATATTTTCAAAACTTCGTACCTTATCGTATGTTAAGTATTTTCAATAGTTTGCCTCAAGCACGACCAACAAATATTATTTTTCACAGCCTCTTTAAAGAAATAAAAATTTTTTTGAAAAGTTCGAAGGCATGATTTGGGGGGCACGCCGTCTATCATTAAATTGTTAAATTGATCCGATGAGAACAATAGAGAGACGAAGGCAAATGCATTTAATGGGACGAATGGTTGACCTCGGCATCGCATTGTTTACCTTTCTTTCGTTACCGTCTCGTCAATAAATGTCGAGTCGGAACATATGTATTATGTTTTATTTTAGTGTTAGACTGACAAGATGCCTTTAAAATTAATTCCGTATTGTGGTTCCAACATCTACGTTTCTTATCTTCCAACAATGATCTTTCAAGGTGCTTGAGGCTTAGCGAATGCGAAAAGAAAATTCAATATTGATTATTTTTTCGTTTATCACTAATACTTCAACGATAAACAAATAATGGAGCAGGCAGTTTATAAGATCATCTGACTTGCATGCATCTTTTAGCTACATTCTGCTAGCTACAAATTCAAACTAAATTCTTGTATTCTGAATTCTTTTTTAGCATTCACTAAGCCTAAACAAGAAGTAAGTGTGACTGAGAGTTACACGTTTGGCGAACTTGCCTTAGCAGTTCGCGGTAGCCACTCACATAGCCAATACTAGTAGCTATCTACGATAGTGTACTGTGGGCTATGCCTTCGGTCTTCCCACTTTTTCCCCAATTTTCAATAATAAAAAACATTAAGATACTTGTCCGGTAACATAGAGTTAAGTATATGATAATAGTAATTGTTTAATGCATACCGCTCGTATTAGCCTAGAATAATTCGATCTGAGATAAAAGTGTTTCAGTATTACGTTAATTTGACGTTTGTTTATTTTACTGTAATGGTCCCTTGAGGCCAGTGTAGTTAGTCTTGTTGGCATTCTTGTTGGCAATCGTACGAGTGTATAGTTGCGTACGTTTTGTTTTTCTTTTGCGTTATTTTTGTTGTCCGGCAGTTAGGCCGTGTATTCAGCGTTTGAAATAAATTGGAGAAAACCTACCCAGGGGTTTCGGATATACCGAGGGTAAGGTCGGAAATTCCCACGTCGAGGACTTCGACTCTTCTGAGTGGACGGATAGGTAAATTCCATATGATTGCTTATTTTGTTTGAAAACCTTAATTCTTTTCTCAAACCCAAAATTGATCAAAAACATTATTTAATCTTTAAGGATGATTGATCAGTATAGAGCTCGCTGTTGTTGTTTTCTAAGTCTATTGTGCTACACGTATTAGGAACCAAAAACATTTCGGATCAAGCCTAACCAGAAAATAAGTTAAATAATCAACTTGAGGTTTGAGATAGGTCAACTGACCTCCGCGGCAATTCCGAGATTAGGTAGGTAGCCTTAGGTCTTAGGGCGTAGCTGCTGAGATCACCCGACCAGAAGCGGTCAGCAAATTAGGACCGAGGGGATCGAAGCCGTAAGGTTTGTAAGGGTCCAAGGATCGAAGCGATCCCAGGCTAAGCGATCGGGGCCAGCGCTAAGTGCAGATCTAAGTACCTACGTACCTAAGTAATTCTCGAAGGCAAATACATTCGGTTCCTACGTCGATTCTGTAGACGCTAGGGGCCATGTATTTACACAAGGATCAAACGCCTTGAAAGATTATTGTTGGGCGAAGTAAGATAGGAACGTAGATTTTGGAACCATACTACAAAGCTGACTTTAAATCACAGCTGTCATCAGTCTAAAATTAAAATAAATCATATAGAATTACACGTGTTCGGCCGACTCGAAATTAAATGACGAGTCCGAAAGTTTAAAAGTCATTTCGCAAAAAAGTAAATTCGCAGACTTATAGTATTTCAAAGTTTGAACTGCCAGATGACCAGTTTACGGTAACGAAAGAATGGTAAACAAAGCGACGCAGAGATCAGCCAATCGTCCAATTGATTACACATATTTACGTTTGTCTCTATTGTTCTTATCGGACCAATTTGATGATAGGCGACGTGCCCCCCCCCAAAAAAATCAACTTAAGCTAGTCGAAATTGTTGGCTTGACGGATAGAGCATGTTGAAAAACGTCGGAAAATGCTGTTTTTGCGAGCTATGTATCCCTAAGAAATTTCCGAGATATTAATCAATTTATTTTGCGTCCGCCCCCCCCTTGACCGGATCCTGGATACGGGCCGGCTAAAACGTATTTTTTTAGCATGTCGCTGTTCATGAATCAAAAGTACCAGCTCCTCTGTATGATCTCACCCCTTGTGAAACACTGCAGCTGTCACTAATTAAGTCACGTGCACAAAACTTTAAGCTTTGCGCAAATATCACATTTTGAGTCTGCCATCAAGCTTCTGCCGTGCAGCACAATCCATCGTCAAACAAAAGGTTTCGATCTTGATTTTTCGCCTCCGGGCTCTAGTTTAACAGGTCCTAGAAGAGGTTGATCCTACTGATTTCTCATTTAGTACTCGTTTAATTACGTCCACATGATTACACGTCAATTTGATGTTTGCCTGTAGATACGATGAGTCGGAACTAAATTTAGGAGTTGGAGCCTATTACAATTTTAGCATACTGGAGGCCTGTAATCTATCGGTCATTCCTACTTTAATAAAATGATGTAATAATTGTACTTCGTCATCATATTTGAAAGGTACCTATACATAATCTACTATATTCATCTCATCTGGCAACAGTTTAATAAAGCCTTTAGCAAATGAGCAAATTATGCCTAATTGATATTGTTTGATTTCGACAATCACTCATCGCGCGCGATAACGCAAGACGCAGAGCAAGCGATTTGACGTGCTTATTATTTACCAAACGAATTTGTTGCGAAATTAGAAGACGAATAATTTTTACGTGTTGCTCTAACCGTTGTAGAGAAGCTCATAAACCTAGCGAATAAGCGGATTCGCCGGAATACTGCAAATTCAGACAAAAGAATCATGGAAACCGAACTAATTTGCGAGGGTCCACTAACCAGGCAATCGCTGGAGCAGCTTTTGCGCGAATATTTCAAAAATGACGTCACTTTGGTCGAAGCTCGAGGAGAAGTCATTTTTAAGGGCATTGGTTTCACATCAGAGGTGATGCGCGTCTATTTGACATGGTCTGATAAAGAAGCACGTTGGGATTTACCCACAAAAGTAATCGCTAAAGTGCCAAAAAGCACCTGCATTCAGAGCGTCATGGAAGAAATATCGAATGGCGAAGAGATGGACAAAAATACAAAAGCGTATCAAAATGTGATAGACGTTTTTCACGGGGCTGAGTGTAAGGCGTACGATCTTCTGCTGAGGGAAAAGCCTCCTCCTCTACCTCTGCCTGAGGTTTACTGCTGCAAGGCAGATGATATGACGGTTATTATAATGGAAGACTTGAGCGACAAAGCTGGCAACGTGGCCGATTTGGCTCAGGGATTAAATTTGAAACAGTGGCAGAACGCCACGGATTGCCTAGCCGATTTACACGCGTGGTCGCTGATCACGAAAGTGCCGTGGCGCCAGAGCGTTGGCGGTTCCGAAACCGTGGCCGAATTGTTTAAAACTTGGGTCGACTCATCAAAAGCTTCTTTGAGCGCGACAAAAGCAAAATTTAAAGAATTCGCTGATGTAGACGAAAAACTGTATCATAAGGTGACTAAAGAACAAAGTTAAAGCAAGCGTACGCGAAACGTTTGATATAAAATTAATGAATACAGCAATAGGAAATTTATATTTTACTTTTGTTATGGCCTCTAAAGGGCGCAGCCAGGAGGGCATTGGGGGCATAAAGTTTTTCAGAGATGTTGTTGATTTTTCTGGTGTAATAATCGTGTTTAAAAAATTGACTGCAAAAAGGCAAAAATATCAATATTTTCCGGCGCTTCGCGCCGAGTCCATATTATTTATTGTTACATATGTCAAATTAGTTCAAAAGCTTGAATCAGCTGAAATAATTGCGCGCTCGTACCAATTTGTCTGTTCTCTGCTTTAGTTGTCTTTTTTTACAAGGACAATTTAAATGAGAAGAATGCCAAATTTTTTTCTTGCGCATTTCCTATTTTCTGAACTACATCTTGTTAATAAGAAGGCCACAAATGGGCGTGAAAACGGTAAGAACAAAATTTTCATTGATACCTACACCGTTCTATTTCTCATTGGCAACGCAGCGACCATAGGTGGGCGGCACCAAAGTTCTGGAGTGGGGAGTGCAAGATTTATTCAAAGGTCAAAAAATGGCCTTACAAATGGCGGTATGGCGGAAAAAACACCATTTTTCAACGTTTCTTCGAGCACTATCGAATGGCATCAAAAATTGCGAAAAAAAAACAAAAAAAATTTTCAAAAATTGAATTCTGGGGGTATTTTGGTTTCTGGGGGGTGCATACCCTCCAAACCCCCTCCCACGCCCAGGTATGGCAGCAACCCGTTGCTGCGCTGTCTACTAAGCAAAGATCGGAAAACGCATTCAGTTCAGAAGTTTTGTGCAATGTAGTAGTTCATCGATTTATGTAAGTGTTTTTGAGTTTGATTCAAAAGCGATATTTGTCCGATTTAACGAAAATGTTAAATTTACTATTTAACATTAAAGTGCTTTTTTACAAAATTTTCTGGGGCCCTGCCCCGGACTTCGAGTAGGGGCGCTCGAGCGCGCCACCCCAGATCCCCCTAGCTGTAAAATCTAGTTGTACATGTGCCGTGAGATTTTTTGGAGGACAAAAAGGTAAAAGGCTTGGGAATTTCTATAAATTTTCGGCGCTTCGCGCCGGAATTAGTTTGTCTATTATGTATGATTTAAGCGGTTTGAATTCAGTTTAAAAAGCATAACCGTCAAAAATTTCCGGCGCACAGCGTCGCCGGTTACTGTTTTTTTTATTTTGTTAAGCTCTAGCATTGCGTTTAGAAGCCTGAATCAGTCAAATTATCTTCATTCTGTAGTCTGTTTCTTAAGCTTTGAGGTTTTTGAAAAAATTTAAAGTAAGTACAAAAGTGTTTTAAACTAAAGCAACAAATATGATATTCTACAGTATATTGAGTTCGATAGAAACGCATGCCATTATTAAGCCGCATTACTGTATCAAAAATTTAAACTATTTTCGTAGCCTGATTTTTGCGAAAAAATTTACATAAAAGAAAACCGCAAAGTTAAATGAAACATACTATAAGTTAATTCGCAATTTTCTTATTAGAAGCTTGAACGTCATAATTGTTTCGTGAAAATTTGATAATTTTCTGCTCTCCCAGACTATTACTATTATTATTTTTACTATAATTTTAGATCGTTAGAAACCCATAAATTAGCCAGACTACACTACTAAAGGTAGAAAAACTCAGTTTTACTGTATGTAACGTTGCTGGCATTCATTGCAAAAGAAGAATTAAAAAATTTTTGTGTGTGCTTCCCCCACCCCGAACTAAAATCCTGACTACGCTACTATGGCTATCTTAGACTGTGACTTCTTAAAGATAAAAATGATAAAAAAAGACTGATTTATACATAACTGTTGTTGTCAGAATTGATAATAGAGACTGAAATGGCTTCTTAGTTAAATTTTAAGATTTGAGGTGCTTTAATTCCGGGTTCAAAAGGGAAAAATTTAACATTGAAGAGCTGATTAATTGACAATGTAGCAATTAAGACGTCCCCATTAAAACGAGATGAATGAAGAAGTCCTACAGCATAAGTGCGATGCACACTTAGCGCACTGCTATACATTTCTTGCGCTTTCAATTTCAGAATAGCGAAACATATTATAGGACTTCACTCAAATTGATAGATTAGAATATTTTAAAATAGGATAAGTAAGTTTCTAGCATTATTTTAATATCTGATGGAGAGCGTAGAAAAATGACTCGCTGGCTTGAAAGAGAAAATCAAACCCTATTTTCACTCCACATCAAAATCAGATAAAGGCAGGCTATTTAAAATAAATATTAATTGTAAATATCTACGCCTTCATGATATGATAAATGAGTATCTTAGCCACACTTTTGTAATAAAATACTAAGAGAATTTTATATATCATTGATCGTGGTAGAGCTACATGCGATTAAATTGAAAAGAGGAATTTTTTGACATAAGATATATAAATAGTTCAAAATGAAAAAATATCCTAAAATGCACATTTTGAGACATGACACTGACATAAGGACTATCTTCATTGTTCTGTAAAACGTGAAGAGCTTGAAAATACCTTTTCATTATATTTCCAACAAATTTAGATTTAGCGTAAAGCGAATATTAATGTAGTATTACTAAAAAATTAGGTATTTGATAAAACAATGTACTTTTAAAGATGGGGAATAAAATTTTTTTTGATAATATTTTTGTAAATAGTGTTCGCAGTATATTGACGGATGTTATTCAAGAAAATGCTAAGTATCGGACCCACACCTAGGCATGCGGGGTGGGGGGTTTGGGGGGTATGCACCCCCTGAGAAACCAAAATACCCCCCAGAAATCAAAATACCCCCCAGAATTCAATTTTTGATTTTTTTTGTTTTTCTCGCAATTTTTTGATGCCAATGGATAGTGCTCGATGAGAAACGTTGAAAATGGTGTTTTTTCGCCATACCACCATTTTTAAGGCCATTTTTTGACCTTTGAAAAATCTTGCACCCCCCAGAATTTCGGTGCTGCCCACGTATAATCGGACCCCTCTGATTACGCAGGAAATTGATGTTGAACGTCTCCTGAACAACCGGGAAAAATATCGCAGAGTTATACCCGATGTATTACAGCACGGAGATACATGGATGAACAACATTTTGTTCAAAAAGGACAAAAATGGTCAAATTACTGACGAAGTGGCAGCTTTTATAGATTGGCAATTAAGCTTTGCCGGTTGTGGTTTGAGCGATCTAGCGCGATTGACTTCAATTTGCGTGAATCACACATTAAGACGAGAGCAAGAAAAAATATAATAAAACGTTATTACGACAGGTAATTGTTATAATCAATTAACATTTATTACTGCACAAAAAACAAAAATAAAAATACCAATAATAATAATAATAATAATAGTAATAATAATAATAATAATAATAATAATAATAATAATAATAATAATAATAATAATAATAATAATAATAATAATAATAATACTTTTAAGAACTCAGAAAGCATACTGATTAACACTTTTAGTGCGCGAGAAATTAATATTTGGTGTAATGGCGGCACACTTTTTAGTAGCGTATGTATGTACTACCAAAACTATTGAAAGAAATGTGGTTTTATCGTGCTTTGATCTTGAATTGCAAGCTAACTTTTATCTGAACTTCTATCTCATGAAAACTTGTTCGCTATGTTTTCAGGTTTATGTTGAAAGCCGGCGGGATGCTTGACAAAAGTGTTACGTTTGACCGAGTATGGAAAGTTTTCCAACACACCTTCGCGGTTTCCAGTCTAATTAATCTCCTGATGACGGATTTTCTTTCGCGCCTCGTGGCAAAAGCCAGTGAAAGCGAATCAGATTTGAGACGTCATGAAATTGTGAGTCGAATGAAAGCATGCTACGACGATGCAGCTCGTTTCATGAATGAGCCCGAATATGATCAATTTTAGTTAGCTATTGGCTTTTTAGCTAATGTTAGCATCAGATAATGCATCTAAACAACGGCAGGGCGAGAAGTTCAGGAAAATACAGATAAAAAAATAATATTTTTGCATGACTTTTGGGAAATTTTGAACTTTTCGCGATGAAATGGGAAAGCGTTGTTACAAAATATAATTATCTTGGACTTTTTAATCGACGTTTTCACAGATAGATAAATCATTTATGATTTGCCTGCTAATTTCATAGTCCACTGTTTGAAATCCTTAGAATTACTCATTTTAGCGTAGATCACATATTTTATGTTAGGTATTTATATATTTGTATTTTTCCTCTAGCTCCGCTTTGTTTCAAAGCATTTGGCTAATGTCTTTTGACATTACTTTTTGTCAAAAATAATTGGACAGAAATATGGTGAATCTCGCAATAAATAGCTCAAGAGCATTGATGTAAGTCGAAATTAAGATTGCATACTCGCAACCATACCTGGACGTGGGGGTTGGGGGTGAGCACCCCCAGAAACCAAAATACCCCCTCCCAGAATTCAATTTTTGGAATTTTTTTTTGTTTTTTGTTCACAATTTTTTGTGATCGATGAGAAACGTTGAAAAATGGTGGTTTTTTGCCATACCACCATTTTTAAGGCCATTTTTTGAGCTTTGAAAAATCTTGCATCCCCCAGAATTTCGGTGCTGCCCACCTATGCTCGCAATTACCTTACAGTAAATATAAATACCATTAACCAAATTATTTGGAAAATGATTTGAATTGAAGAGAATAGGTAAGGGAAAGATCTCGTGCAAAAGTATGCGACACATTTGACTATTTCAATTAACCCTCCGTTTACCGTGTCCTAGGGATGAGTCATAGTAAATCCCTTTGTTGGCATTTTTTCTGATCTTCCTTATCCCTGTGTGATCTTCCTTATCCCTGTGTGATCTTCCTTATCCCTGTGACAGAAACCTACTTATCCTTATTTTTCCATGGACTTTCACCAGATGCCTATTCTTATGCATTTTAATAATTTTTAGTTGTATCACTTTCAAAAATAATTTTCATAAAAGTAACATACATATTTAGAAAGAGCATAGAAATTACATTAAATGAAAGTAATAACTATTAAAGAGTGCAAAGAAGGTGTAGCTTAATATAGACTAGGAGTTTTTCCTATAATGGTACCCTTCGACTGCAAAAACATGATTGTTAACGGAGGATTTTAAAGCACAAAACTACATACATGGGCGCTTTGTCAATCGTTATCACATCAATATAGAAATAAAAAAGAAGTTACACGAATCTATAATTAGAAATCTATGAATATAAAAGCTTACAGATTTGAATCAGGATTTGCTGCTTGACGCTCACACGGCACAAATTTTCGATACTTTGAGAAAAAGTGCTAGAAACGGGGGTATGTCAACACGTGATTAAAGAGATAAATGCAAAAAATAAAAAACACGTGACTAAAAACTTAAGTCGACACGTGATGCAACTCAGACTTTTGCCTCACTGGATCTTTTATTCTTTTATCGTATGATAAAAAATGCTAGGACAAGTTAGCGAGGATTGCGCATTTCCAGCCAATTATTCAGCTCGGCGTGAGTGAGAGGTCAGCACAAATGGGCGTGGGGGTTCAGGGGTTATGCACCCACAGAAGGCCGGACATCCCCAAAAACCGAAACACTCCTAGAATTCAATATTTGAAATTTTTTTGTTTTTTCACAATTTTTTGATTCCAATGGATAGTGCTCGATGAGAAATGTTGAAAAGCGGCGTTTTTTGCTTTACCACCTTTTTTAGGAACATTTTTGACCTTTAAAAATTTTGCACCCCACCCACACCCCAGAATTTTGGTGCTGCCCACTTATGGAGGTGAGTTGGAAAATATTGAAATTTTCGGTCGTCGTGATCTTAAATGGAACCTACAGTCTTATTGTTGAGCCAGCGTCAAAACCGAAACTAATTATTGTCTGCAGCTAATTTCAGGCATTTCTGAAAAATTCATATTTTTATTTTAACTCTTTCTCCTTCTGTGGCTATTCAATCAAAAGCTTGGCACAATTACAAAGTGTCTAACACGAAATTTCTTAACGACAATTGATTCTTTTACACTCCATGCACTAGTGACGAAAGAGGTTGTTCAAAGGTCCTGAATCAGGCAATACAAAAGATAAATGCTCAAAAACACTAAAAGTAATTTCAAAAACTGAATTTTGTCGGGGTGAAACTTTACTTTAGCAGCTCCACTTTACTATTTCTTTAATCAAAATGACATTTGAAGCGCTAATCTAACAAAACGACACTAAAAAACTTATTACGGTCAGTTTCACACGAGTTTGTGCATATTTTTTAACAACTATGACCGACAGCATTGACTTTAAGTATTCACATTATCGTAATCTGTCGGCTTACTGTCGATAAAAATTCATAAAATTTATGCCCAAACTTATGCGAAACGGACTATAGGTGTCTACCGTATTAGTTATCTACGTTTATGAAAAACATTATTTTTAAAGTTAGGGGTATGCATCCCCCAGAAGGCCGAACACCCCCCTCAGAAACCAAAATACCCTCCCAGAATTCAATTTTTGAAGATTTTTTTCGTTTTTTTCGCAAGTTTTTGATGCCAATGGATAGTGCTCGATGAAAAACGTTGAAAAATGGTGTTTTTCGCCATACCACCATTTTTAAGACCATTTTTGACCTTCACCCCCAGAATTTTGGTGCTGTCTGTGCCCCCACCTCCAGATCGGCCTTACTGTGCATATATGTAGGGTCAAAATCCCTTTACCCTAAACACGTATGGTCTAGACCCCCAACAAACCCGCGCGCTGAGGTTTGAGGGTCTAGATCCACAAGAATTAAAAAATGGGAGTTTCCCGGGAAAATGAAGCAAAACAAGGAAAAAAGGGATGAAAATTGAAAATTGAAAGTTTTATTCGAAAGTACTTCAAATTGACCACAAAGTGTGACTTAACGTAGTTTTAGCGCTATTTTATCGCTTATACCAGTTTTTGAGGTCATTTTGGTCCAAAAAGCTCATTTATAGAGGCCCAACTTACACCGTAATGCTTTTCATAGGAACTACTCTTTTACAGCAGAGGAAGAAGGCTGTTTTATCAGCGCCTATGGTTAACGCTAACGCGTATTCCACACGCTTTATATGACCTATAAAAAGGCAGCAAAAAAACCCGGCAATTTAAGCATAATATGCGAATCTTTGGACAAAGTTTGACACTTTTAAGAAAATTTTGATTTCCGCCCCCCCCCGGTCAGAAAATCCTGGATCCACCACTGCCCTCCGTGCCTCACTGGATCTTATATTCTTTTATCTTATGATAAACAATGCTAAGACGAGTTAGCGAGGATTGCGCATTTCCAGCCTTTTATTCAGCTCGGCCTGAGTAAGAAGTCAGCATACGTGGGCGTGGGAGGAAGGGTTTGGGGATGTGCACCCCACAGAAGGCCGAATACCCCCAAAAACCGAAATGGCACCTAGAATTTAATTTTTGAAATTTTTTTGTTTTTCGCGATTTTTTGATGCCGATGGATTAGTGCTCGATGATAAACTTTCAAAAGGAAAAAAACCACCTAGGGAGGTAAGTTGGAAAATTTTGAAATTGTTGGTCGTAGGCTTAAATGGAACCTACAGTCTCATTGTTGAGCTAGCGTCAAAACCGAAACTAATCGTCTGCAGCTATAGTCTGTTTCACATAAGTTTGGGCATAAATTTTAAGAATTTTTTCGAAAGTAAGCCGACGGATTACGATAATTATATGTCAAATTAATGCTATAATCGCAATCTGTCGGCTTGTTGTCAGACATAGTTTTTAAAATTTATGCTCAAACTTGTGTGAAACAGACTAGTACAAGTCAAAGTGCAAGTGAAAAATCGATAGCCTGTAGTGAGCTACGAAGAAGATTGCGCACAGAGCGTGATATTTTTAGAATTTCTCTATATGAGCGCAATACATGCGAACGTCGACAACAAAATAGCGTTATTTATACGTTTGAGTTGAATTTTTTCGGCATTGTTATTATGCAAGTGCGTGAAGGATTGCATCAGCAACTTAGATTTCGTCATCTCTGTGCGCCTACATATTGAACGATTTGCTGCCGTATTACTGCATTAGATCATTGAGGATGTTGTGCGGTTCCATTATCTACATTTGCGTCTCGCACCTCGTTCCTAATTCCATTCCATTCTTTTTTTTGGAGAAGCAAATAATAACACGCGGAATTTATTTGTGCTTCGACACACACGGAGTGAGATGAATATCTAGCGCCGGGAAAAGAATCGTCAGCCCACTGCTAAAATCTGTAAGTAGCGGATAAATAAGCAAGAAAATTATTAATAATTATATTAAAATGATTAATGTTTAAATGAGCTGTAGACCGCATTTAAAATTATTTTGAAATTAGCCGAAAAACTTCCATTAAATTTTCTTTTACCATACTTTTTCAAAATTACGGGTATGTCTCGTTTAGCCTCAACTAAACTCGTTACTCATGTATCTACGCGATCGTACAGATTTTTGAACATTCCGTCGCCTGGATATTTTAAATTTTCTTGAAAATTTTGGAAACTCGTAAGCATGCTATGAAGCGCGCCTGCTCAAAACGGCATTTCTCGTATCATTTTGTGTCACGCTCATGTTCTTGTCCTTTTCTGTCCGCTCGCCTAGCCGTTATTTATCTATTTGTTCAGGTGGTTTATCGCACAATATACGCTCGTATTGAACTGCTTCTATTCGCTTACACTGTTATTGCAATGACCGAAATGGTTCATCGGACGTGCACATGTGCAATTAATACATGTTATATTTTTCATAACACCAATTCAATTGAATCATCCACCTTCTTGCACTTCTATGTGTCTATTCTAGATAGGAAGATGCCGTGATTCTATGTTGAAGTGCTTAGTTTCTTGAATTAATTTATCTGGATGCATGGGTTCCAGGCAAAGCTAAACGTTATAAAAAAATGATTATATTCCTCTTCCAAATTATTTTGCTTGATTTATTCGCACACGGACCCGTATGGTATAGGCCTCTAAATGATAAATTATAGTCACGCCCAGGCATGCACGTGCAAGAGGGAGGGTTGGGGGTCTATACCTTCCAAAAATGGAAAATTTTCTGGGGAAAATAAAGCAAAATGAAGGTCAAAAAAAGGAATGAAAATTGAAAATTCACTGCAAAAGTGCTTCAAATTAACCAGAAACTGTGGAATAACGTACGCTATTTTAGCATTTAAACATGTTTTTGGGGTCTTGCCCAAAAAACTTTGTTTTTGACCCCCAGACCGGCTACCAGATAGGCCATGCTGTGCATTTATAGCCTCGCCTTTCTGCATTCAGACGTAAATTCCGGTTGGTATCTATGCCCAATTATGATGTTATTTTGAAAGCAAGCTTATAAAACCTCGGAAACTAAACCTGGATTTAGTCGGCCTACAATGACAACGCCTAAAATATTTTATTCGGCTTGAAGTCGATGCTTATTCTAGTGATCAAATCGCTTGAGGTCGGGCTCCGTTTATTTCTTTATAAAAACTTGTTAAAACCGCTCGTGATTCTGGGCCCGACTTTTTAACAAAAAAAGATTTTTGATTGTTACTCCGTTACTTTAGCTCATTCCATCGTTTTCTATTCGCTTTTAATGCTTTATATTGAATGTAGGTGTGCTTATGATCTGACGAAAAGATATTACCGCAAATTCAGCTAAACTTCTCTTATAGCAAAGTATCAACAGATTTTTTATACTGCGTTGGTACTTGTATTCTGCACAACCGCAGCGAATCATGTCGAAATCAGAAAAAGAAAAGCAGCTGTCAAACGGCAATAGTGAGAATGATGATTCTGAACAAGCCGGGCTTAAAGCTAGTTTGACTCTTTTTGACGCCATCATGTTGGGCGTTGGCTGTATTATTGGAAGCGGGATATTCGTATCAACAAGAGGTGTTCATGAAAGTAAGATTTAATTTTTCGAGTTCCATATGCTTTCTTATTTGCATTATTTATAATCTTTTTGGAAGATCTTATGCATATAATTTTATAAAATATAAGCATAAAGACAGGCGGGTATCTTATGGATACGCTTTTTAAAGATTTAAGGGAGTTTCACAATGAAAGGGAGATCAAATTTAACAGCAGGGAGATGTATAAAAAACGTGTTGCATTAAGTAAAAACGAAAAGAGATAAGAATCGGAAAGAAACGAATGAGATTGCACTTTTTATAAAGAAAACATGGAAACAAATAAAATATCAAAAGAAGTTGTGACATGAAATAGAGGATCAACTATAAGAGCAGAGGGATGCATAAAAAATATTATGCATTAAATAAAAACGAAATGGGAGAAGAATCTGAAAAATACAAATGAGATTGCATTCTTTATAAAGAAAGAACGGAAACAAAAATATCAAAAGAAATATAAAAGCGATTTTATATCTCCATTTCTGAAACTAATATCCTTCGTTTATCTTGCGGCAATATTTTTTGTTTTATCTAATAAATATTAACCGTGAAATTAACTCTCATTCATTAAGACCTTAAGCAGGAGTAGGGATAGTGTGACCACACACAAGCGTGGGGGTCTGGGGGTTTACACCCCCAGAATCCGCTAGATCCCTAAAAATCGATAAACCCCAATAATTGAATTTTTAGTGCTATTTTTGGCGATTTGGTCCCATCTGACCCCCAGAATTTGCATGCTGTGCATGTATGAGTGTGACTTCTTCTGAACTCACAAAAGTATTAGTTGTGGAGTGAGATAAAGAATTGCCGTATAGTCCTTTTGGTCTGAAAAAATGAACTTTATATTTTCTTGAGTGTAGAAAAATGGCCACTTAGCATCTTCAAAGTTGTTGGATTGACATGTATATTTTGAAGTCAAAGAAATCCCAATCGCTTAAGATGCATGAAAATCGGTGTTTGGTCATTTTGGGTGTAGAAATGCGATATCTTTGAGCGCAGAAAAATAGCTGGACAAGCGTTGACTTAATTTTACGCTCGGCCTTAGAAGGAGCCACCCGGACTTGACGCATAAAATTTTTTTTAATCTCCAATATTTATCTTTTTGAATTCGTGAAGGTGTGCTATAAACGTTGAAGAAATTTTGATTGAAAACCCAGCTATTCATAAATTCGGGGATTAAACCCCTTGAATGGTTCACTTCATGCGCCTATAATAATGATTATGTCCTCATTTAGATGCAGGAAGCGTAGGCTTATCATTGGTAATCTGGATGGCTAGCGGAGTTTTTTCCGCTCTAGGCGCCTATTGTTATGCCGAATTAGGAACATTGATCACGAAGAGTGGTGGTGATTACGCATATGTCTATGAAGGTTTTGGAAAGTTTTTGGGTTTTGTCCGTCTTTGGATGGAATCTATAATTATAAGGTAAACGAGTTTATAAGATGAAGCAATCCCAGTTATTTAAGCTGATTACTGATAAACAATGTGGCGCAAAAAATATCCATCGTACTTGTATCAATAACTTCCGTCGTAAAACAGATCTGACCTCGCATCTTTTGCACTTTGTACAAAATTTATTTGGCTATGAGTATGCAATGTTTTGTTAAATGATTATTATTAGTTGAATCGAGACATTAATTTTACGGAAAGTCTTTTTTCTTAACATTTTTGCATTAGTCAGGGTCGACAAGGAAGGATCGTTTTTTATTTACAGTAAAGTTCTATATGAAATGAGACAAAACAATAAAAAACGTGACAAAAAGATTTGAATAGATTGAAACAAAGCAATTTTGCAATAAAACTATATGTATATGATCTCCATTTTCATTGTTTTCAGTCAAAACCGTTCGATAATTTTGCAAAAAAATGACATTCTCAAAACTTAACCTTTTTTTATCAGTCGATGAAGCCTAGCCAGCAAAATTTTGGACACGCTATACTCTAAAGGCTTTATTGTTCTATAAGTTTGCAAAGTTTCATACATTATGTAGGCTTGCTCATTCAAGTCAGAAAATCAGTTTTACCGAAACTCATTTTCCCGCAAAATGCTCTTAAATTTTTCTAATGAATCAAACTAATATTCCATGGTTCTTCTGCTTAAAATCGGATCAAATGACGTTAGACGTAGCAAAATAAGCAAAATTTATGAAAACAGATGGTTTTTTATATGAAGTTATTTCCGTAGTGCTCCCACAACATATGTGTTTTTTGCAAAACAATGACTTTCAGAAAACTTTATGTTTTGAATGAGCTAAGAAAAGTAGCGAATGAAACTTCACAAATCGGCAGCGCAATTATTATTTTGTAGCGCGCAAGAATTCGTAAAGGTAGCGTTAAGAGTTCAAAAGTTAATAATGTATGTAGACGTGATGGATGTTTTTTGCGTCACCCTGCACAATATTTTGTACTCGCACAATACTTTTTTACAAATTCTGTGAGATAGCAACATTAAATCTGAAAAGTTCTTGCGCACTGAATTTCAGTGCGGTGTAATGCAGCTTTTACTTGCTTAACTTGCACCCTTGGACCGCTACATATTTTATAGTATTTTGAACCTATCAATAGCTGAAACTTTTGATGAACAATATTTTTCAAAATCATTTTTGCGCTTTAAAAATTAATTTCAAAGCATTAGTGAAGACAAAAAGGCATTAATTATTAAAATTTTAATATATTTACGATTTCTACTATAAAAAATGGATGTACTACTTGTCAAGTGACGGACGACCCCATTAAATCCTAACTTAAGCCTCATTCATACTCCAAGCATCGCGCCGAACTTGCGAAAATCACAGCTCGCAGGATCAGATTTGCACGCGAATTCAATTCATACTTTCGCGCGAATCGCAGAATTTTCTGCGACACAATTTTTCAATTCATACTTCCTGCGAAAATCGCAACGCAGAATAAATCCCACAATCCAGAAATTTCATCGTGCGATAATTCGCGTTCCAATTCATACTTCATCGCGTGTTTTTGCGCGAAAAGTGTCAAAAGTCACTATTTTTAGCAACAAATCGACGACGGACGCGAATTCGCAAAATTGGGGATTGACGCGAATTCGCGATTTTTCATACATGCAGTTCCGATTAAAATATCAATTTTGACGATTTACGGCCCTAGTCGGCCATTATGTAAATGGCGCAAACATCGACTGCATGTTCGAACTGCACATATCAAATGGACAATGCGTTGAATTTGTAATGAGGTAGGTCGAGAAAAGGACAAAGAAAAATGCGCGAAAAAATCGTGCGATATTTTGCAAGATTCGCAGAAAAAATTGCACGTTGCATCGCAGGAAAACCTAATTTGCGGAAAATCGCAGCAAGTATGAATGGAACACGCAATGCGTCGATTTTTGTGGATTATCGCGCGAAGTTTCGCAAGAAGTATGAATGGATCAAGCGATACGTCAATTCGCACGATTTTCGTAAATTGCGCTATTTTTTGAAAAGTCACGCCATATAATCCCGCGACGCGATCCTGCGTGAAGTATGAATGAGCCTTTAGTGTTAAGCACTGAACACGCAAGAGAATCGGGGACCTGTCTTTTCTACACGTAATAGTAAAATATAGTGAGCGAGCGATGTATCCTAGATGATAGCCGCCGCGCGACTCGTTTAAAATTTGTTGTTGTGCATTGCACGCATAACAATGATACAAAAATATAAATTGGCCTTATTTAAAATCTATTTTTTGTATTTCTGAAGAATATCAATCAGATAATTTTTATTAAGAATATTTATACGCTAAACGAGATGATATGGGCTCTTACAAAGATTGTTTGTAATCAGTCTGTTTAGTTCTAGAAAAATCTAACTTGCTATAATTTTATTTTCTTATTTATTTGCTAGAAGAATAAGAAAAAACAGGGCTTACAATCGCGATTATGTCATACGTGTCAGATTTTTGCTCATTGGGTATTAGGCGGATCTTCCACAACTGTGTTTTTGGCTTATTCCTCAATGTTGGCCCCATTATATCAACTCCCAGAATTAAGTCGCTGCTCACGTGTAATTAAAAGCATTAAGTACATAACGTTCATGGATTATAATGGTGGGGTCGCTAGTGAAGGGTAGAATCAAGAACTTGTTAGATGCTGAATCTCAAAATTTTTTGCGTAGTAATTCTTTGTCGCATTTATAACGTATTGTTATGTCCAAGTTGTCTAGAAAACAGAGGAATAAGGAATATAGTGTGCTTATTGTGTTAGTACAACTCGAATGCGCAGTTCGCACGGACATAAATCTCACATTGAAGTTTTAGAAAATATGCTGATTGAGTCTTTGTCCCTTTCCCACGCCTTTTTGTATTCTGATACCAAATGCCTTAGCAGTAATTTCCTTCAGGCACATAGCTGGCTGTCTTATTTTGGGGGGACCAACACCAATTTTTGGGGGACTAAGCCCAAAAATAGCACCAAATAACGTTTAAAAAGTCCTATTTTTCATTTTTTGAGGGGGGTCCGGACCCCCCATTCTCCCCAGAGCTACGTGCCTGATTTCCTTGAGTCTAAATGCATGATTTCAGCCTAGCAAATACGTACCTACCATGCATGCCCCAAATGTTAAGCATTTTTGCAACAAAATTTCCGTGCATGTGCCTGCCAGCACACAACGTGTTGGCACTTGGCAGTGTTGGGACTCGCGGTGGCAGTGTTGGGACGGTGGCGTTAGGACGGTGGACGGTGGCACTGTTGGGATGGCGGAAGTGTTGGGACTCGCGGTGGCAGTGTTGGGACTCGTAGTGGCAGTGTTGGGACGGTGGCAGTGTTGGGACTTATGGCAGTGTTGGGACGGTGGCAGTGTTGGGACGGTGGCAGTGTTGGGACGGTGGCAGTGTTGGGATACACCATAGTTATCAGGGAACGTCGCTCTCTCACTATACTTTGCTATTGCATGCAGAAAAGATAGGTCCCTGTTTGTATAAGTATGCCCATTTTCCATGTATCGTTACTTTACGATCGCCTCCTAACCGGAAATGGGCGTAGAGAGGTATAATTCCCGAGAATCCTAAATATCCTAACAGATTACGGCGTAGACCCCCAAAATTGAAATGGCAGCATGCTTTTTCCAATTTTTTGGAATTTTCCCCATTCGGATCCCCCAGAATTTGGTAGTTGCCCATGTATGCAGTCCCCAGACCTCATTTTGTAGCCTAAAGCGATCCACGCGTGCTATCCGTATGTGACACGCTTATATTTGTGTCGCTGATTTTAAATAAATAAATTCGAAATCAAAATTTATAAGCTGCTAGATAAACGTGAATTCTCAGCGTCTTGTAATTCTGTTTAATGTTTAAAATATAAAAGCTCTGTTTTACTGTTCAAGGCCAAGTACGCTGGCTGCAGTCGCCCTAATTTTCGCAAATAATGTTCTACAACCATTCTTTCCATGCCAAAGCCCTGAGCATGCACCTCAGCTTATGGCTGCCGGCTGTCTTGGTAATAGAACTGCTTTTTTAAAGACGATTTAAACTTTAAAATCACATTATTTTTCAGCCTTGCTCGCTCTAGTAAATGCTTTTAGTCCAAAGTTAACGACATGGATTCAAAATGTCTTTACCATAGGAAAATTGTTCGCCTTAGGATTGATTATTTGTACCGGTTTTTATTTGCTGTTCGCAAAAAGCGCAGGTAAGCTCAGATTCAACTCGCTTGCTGTTTGCGTACATCGATTTATTCGACCTCCTTATTAGCTTGGGCATTTTCATGAATTAAATGCAAGTTTAGCTAGAAGCCCAAAAGTTTACAGCATGTTATTTTACACGAAGAATCCAGAATTCATAATACATACAGTAGACATGTACCTATGAGGTTGGACTGTTAAAGGGAAAGGGAAATTTTTTGGAAAAAAATGACTAACTGGCCCCATAAACCACGGATTTTTGTATTCGGCAAAGATCTTTCCCGATGTACAAAGACTTTTTGGGACCGTCTTTGCACGTGTACAAAGATTTTCGGGTAGGCAAAAACTGTAAAAAAGTTATAAAATTCGCAAAAATTTTCCTTTATAATGGCAGAAATTGCATTTAGAAAGGAAACATGTCAATAAGACAATCAGCTAAAATACACTACCAACGGTCGGAAAACTCTGTTTTTACCACATTAAAATCGCTATTGTACCATATACATACGTAGCACACAAAAATTTGCATGTAAAAAATGTACAAAGGCTTTTAGGGACCATCTTTGTATATGTACAAATGAACCTTGTACAAAAAAACGCGCCATAAACTCTAATTTCTGAAAAAGTTTTGACCAAGAAGAAAATAAGAGTAAGGGCACTTTTTATGCATAGGCGCACAAGGTCAGGGTCGGCCGGGGGTGAAATTTCAGAAATCCAAAACAGTAAATTTAACGTTCACGATTTTTTGTTGTTGTTTAAACGGCCAAAATGGTCAAAACCACAATTAACGTATTGGTTTTTAAAGCTAAGTTTGTGTCTTCTTGCCATTTTTAAATTTTCAGAAATCTAAACTACGGAAAAATTATCGAAGTCAGTTTCGTTCCAGTTAGTAAAGTAACTCTCAACTATGAATATTGAAATATTGACGTTTTTTAAATATAACTGATTTTTCTGCACCGCGTTGCACGCACAGGAGACTGAAAGTGAGCGCATTCTAGAACGCTATTTTTTAATATATCAAAGATTCTTTGTATCCCTAAAATCGAAAAAATTATTTTGAATGGTGGGAAGAACACATGCGCATTGGGGGTCTGGACCATAGATGCACAGCATGGCCGATCTATGGTGTCAGCCAGTCTGAGAAGGGGGTCAAAAATTTAGCTTTTTTGGCCAAATTGTCATAAAAACTTGTATAAGCGCTAAAATAGCGTTAAAAGTACGTTATTACACAGTTTCTGTTCAATTTAGGGCACTTTTGACGAAAATTTTTCAATATTCCATTTTTCCATTTTCCATTCTAAGGGGTCTTGGACCCCGAACTCCCCACGTTTATGTCTGGACCCCCAGAATCTGAAAGAGTTCCCAAAAATCGATAGACCCCCAGAATTGAATCTTTGATGCTATTTTTGGAAATCTGGCCCCATCGGACCCCCAGTATTTCGTTGCTGCCAACGTATGGTGCGAAGTCGTTTGCATTCAAGATGGGTACGTAAAGGACGATAGTTGATTAGGCTTAAATTATAACAATCAGCAGTCAACCTTGACAAAGTTGTATTATTGTCTTGTCGTTGTTAAATTTTTCGCCGTTTTCAATTTCAGACGAGCTAGAAGCGTTCGACAATATGTTTGAAACGTCTAATTGGGATTTTGCAAAGTTGTCATTAGCTTTATACTCTGGCCTCTGGTCGTTCAACGGGTTCAACTATTTGGCTATTGTAACGGAGGAATTACAAAACCCAAGAAGGTAAGCTCTTCCATTTTGCAACTTGTTGACATTGTATTAATACGATAAAATTCAAAGTAAATCAGGTTATGCAAAATTGGTGACCTATAACAAATTTTGAATTTGCATAAAATTGAAACTGCTACCTGATCAACGCTGCTTTTTTCTTCCTAAAGTCGTGTAATGGACAGTAAGTGAACGTACGTTCGTTCGTTGGTAGGTACTTTAATCTTATAAACTTATTTACCTTAATATTCAAAAAATATTGCCGCGCTTATGATAACATCTTCCGTATAGATTGAACTTAGAAGTATCAAAAAACCGTGGAATGAAGGCATACTTCGCGTCGCGTGACTTGTTTGTGTAATGGTATGCTATTGTCTAGACCAATGAACTACGCGATGAAAAAGTAATCAGTCTTAAAAAATTACGGAAATGTTCGAAACGCGAAAATTTATTTTTTGTTCCATTGAACGAACTTGACTTGCTCGAATAAAATACGGAAACCAGATATCTTGCATATGGCTACGATATTTTTTGGTTATAGTTACAATTTTTCTATCGCAAATTCCATAAGTGGGATCATTCAATGGAACGAAGAGAGAGGTAGTGAAGACATGCACATGGGGAGTTGGCTGTAGGCCTAAAAAGGCAAGATAAGGAAATTTTATGGAACATTTAAGTCGAAATTTTAATTAAAAATCGATCAAGATCAAACCTTTCTTGCACAACACGACACAATAGCCGAGAGAGATAGGGAAAGAAAAATAAAATTTGTAGAGAAAGATATACTGCGAAAATCAGTCGTAAACACTTCAGTTTTATGGTATAAATCAAATGGAACAGTCTCGTGCACTCGTGAGCATGGGGGTTTAGACCCCCTCCCGAGAATCTGGTAAACGCCCCAAATCGATAGATTCAGCGGGATTGAATTTTTAGTATGATTTTTTTATTCTTGCCAATTTTACAACACCCAGGCCAACAGAATTTATTCGCTGCCCATGTATATCTCATGCATACATGTACAGCATGAAAATTCTGGGGTGAGCAGGGTCAGGCCCATAAACTTTTCAAAAAGTGCTTTTTTTGGGCTAAAAAACGTCGGGTACGCGTCAAAAACACTGGTTTTAGACGTTTCGGACAATGCTCGTTCTTTCTAGAATACAATAATATGAATAAAATTTGAAAAAATTCCAAAAAAATCTGAAAAAATCGAGAAAATTGAACAAAGTATAGTCAAAAAAATAAGTAAATGGCGCAAAGCGCCGAAAGTTTGAGACTTTTGTGCCAAAAATGAGCTAAAACGCTTTAAAAAAGGCATTTTTTAATAATTTAAAAAAATCAACAATTCTGATGGCTCGCAGCCATTTTGCGGGGGTTAGCAGCTATGGGGGGTCAAAACATCCCCGAACCAAGTCGGATCATTCAGTGGAACGTGAAGAGAGAGGTAATAAAGACATGCATGTAAGGAATTGGGTGTCTAGACCCAAAAAGGCATGATACGAGAATTTTATGGAGCATTCACTGCAAAACTAATGCCAACAATGGAACAGAATTAAACCTTTCTTGCAAAAATGCTTGAAATTAAGTCTAGCAAATTTGAATCGGGATTGTTTTATGCTATTTTAGCGTTTTAATCTATTGTATAACTTTTTATGAATTTGCTTTTTTGTGATTGCTTCATATTTATTTAGCCCCGTCAAACGTACACTTGAACTTGCTGTCTGGGACTCCAAGCGAGCAGTCAATAGAAAAAAAACAAGGCGAAATCATTGCCGGAAACTGTTGAAATGAACTTCCTTACAAAAGTGCTTGACTCGTCCATAAACTGCGAATTTAGGTAGTTTTGGCATCACTTTAATGCCTTCATCACTTTTTTCAGACCACTTCGAGTAAACTTAAGCTTCCCAATTTCTCACCCTTATGAGACGCTTTATTGACCAGTCTGTGCTCCTGTGGTCTTTAAGCTATCAAAACATGCGAATAACTGATACGTCTCTTATGTTGTTTTACTATTAGGAATTTACCTCTGGCTATCGGTCTCACTTGCATCATATGCACTGTTGTCTATGCGCTAGCTAATGTCGCTTTTTATGCCGGCGTGACTCTGGACGAAGTAGTGGACAGCAATGCTGTGGCTGTAACTTTCGCCCAACATCACTATGGTGTTTTGGCCTTTATCATGCCTATCGTAGTCGCCATGTCTTGTTTCGGAACGGTCAATGGTGTACTAATGACATCATCAAGGTAATTTTTTAAAATTGTAATCTAGCTAATAGTCTTACAATAATTTGACCTTTTTCTTGAAATTTAGGTCAGGTACTCTTTCAATATATGACCGGTGTACCTTTAATTTTTTTGGCTTCTCGCCAATAACCCTGCTTGGCTACCTATTGACATCTGATAAGAATTACGAATCGACTCTTTTCTTAATATTGCCTCTAAAATGTTATTTGAGTTTGCATGCCATGCATACCTAGGCGATATTCAAAGCTTCGATCTGTACAAGTATGGGCTCGAAGAAGTCGGCCGGTCCACTGAGAAATTAGTCTGGGCTTTAAATGGGTGAAAAAAGGTGATTCTGTTTGATTTTCAATGATTTTATCCCATTTTTTTGAAAATTAGCCCGTTCAAATGACCCTCGACCAGCTTCTGTGCCAGGCCGCTCCATGGACGCGCTGGGATGAATTGCTGCCCAGATTTGATGCCATGTTCAGTAGGCCACTATAGATATGCTACAAACAAGATCCAAGAGCGTGATCCGATGAGATCGATTATCCTTGCAAGAATTTCGCAACATAAACGTGTGTCGTTTTCATTTTTAAAGGCGACTTAGCGTTTCTAAAACATTTTAAAATCAGATCTAAAATTCCAATCCCGAGATAATTTTTGTGCTCTTTTTTATTTACACTCAATGCCGAGTTTGTAATGAGCATGTAAAGTTTTGGCGTAATGTTATAACATATACAAACTTTTGGCACATTTTTTAGTCAGCGTGTACACATTTCAGTGTAAATGCCACATACAATTTGATGGTACAGACTTGTCAAGAATGGAGTTATCTAAGACCTTGTTTTTTGTTATTCGAATTTCGCTTTAATACTTGAGGGGAGTGTAAAGAGTGCAGAAAAATGCGAGTGTGAGGACAAATTTTGGTTGCATTTTTTTCTTCTTGATGTCTGCCAACAACTCCAATTATGAGTCCTAAAAACTTCTTTTCTGACGGAAATGTACTACCGCTTAAGGACTACTTTATTCTTACCAGCTAACTTTTTTACACTCAATGCGGAGTTGGATCTAGGAGTTTTAACTTTACGCACTAGTGGATAGTGTTAAAAAGCAAGTTTAGTCTAAGATTTCTCCGCCAACTTCTCCACTTATAAGTTGGGAGAAATTGTGTATAACAAAATTAAGTACGTTTCAAGGGCTACACGTCGCTGCAAATGGCGTTAAAAAACGCAATATTGAGTTATTCATCAGGTGTAAATTTCGAAATCAAGGGTGTAAAATGGGCGGAAAAAACACGTTTTTTCCTTATTTGGATTAGTAAATGTCTCAAATATTTTGCGTAACAGTAGTTTTCCGCGTACAAACTTACTTAGATTCAAAGGCTACAAACTGGCCCAAACCGAATTTCTTTACACTCAATGGGGAGTTAAGTTCAGATCTTTAAAGTTTAAAATGTGGTGGTTGGTGGAAAATACATTTTGTCCGTTTTTTCTTCGCCACTTTCTTTGTTGAGAAGTCAAGATAGATCGAATAGAATCAAAATAAAGTACTCTCTAAGGGTTACACGTTACAGCAAATTATATTTATTTACATCAATATTTAGCTTTTTCGGGAGGTGTAAAGTCGAAAAATTGGGTGTGTTAAACGTGTTTCTGTCTTGTTTTTTTCTGCCAACTTATCCGGTTATGAGTACATGATCTCAAGTCTAGAAATGTACTAGGAATCAAACGTGATACGCCACCTGGGCGCGTTTGTTTACACTTAACAGTGGTGTAAAGTGGTTTACATATCACGTGATATCTTATATCTTTTATATGTTATACCAGAGGGTATCTCCTATCTTATATCACTGCATGTAATGGCGCAGACAGGGTATCTTATATCACATCATTGTATAGTATAGCATTGCCCATCTTGTAGCATTGTGTAGGCTATATTTTGTCAGATCCTATGTTATGACGCACGCAGCGGCATAAGTACCGTGACTAGAAAATAGTGCTAACTGAATTTATTCCGATTTTCGAAATTTGGCAAAAAATCAGCTGTCCCGAAATCGGCCATGCTTAAGCATAGGGACGCCTCCCGCTTCAATCCTGTACAGGGTGCATGGGTAGGGTTGGTGAAATTTAAATGTCGCTACTATACCCCCAGCCGGTAGGCCGAGCTCGGGCCATAATGTCAGCCCACCAAGTGTTATGGGGCCGGAGCCAACCCCGGACATACAAACACACTTTCACAAATATATAGTAGATATATACCCACAATCCCAAGCAGGCCCGTAAGCAGGATTTTATTTAGGGAAGGGGGCCGAAAATTTTGAGGTCAGATATCTCGAGAACCATTAAGAGATAGGCGAAAATCAGGCAGTTTTGAGCGTATCTCGGCGAGCTCTATACGATGGTGTAGAAAATTTTCAAAAAAAATTTAAAAAAAATTTTACTTAATTCCATATTGATATACATCAAATTTATCATTTAAGCTGATTTATCATCACTTGCTCGACAAATTATTTCTTATCTCTTGCCTTTGTACGTAATCATTGTGTTTTACAGAGAAAAACAATACAGATAATGAATAATTCGGCACCATTGACATATTTTGTATGTCAAGCTCAAATTTGAGCGGTTTTGAGTGGGCTAGAAGACAAAAAACGTATATAAATAATAAATACGGCGCGAAGCGCCGGAAAAATTTTATGTTTGCCATGTCATAACTCAAATTTGAGCTGTTTTGAGTGAGCTAGAAAGCAAAAAGTATAGCTAAACGATGAATTCGGCGCGCAGCGCCGGAAAAAATTGACATGCTCTTTACGTCTGACTCAAATTTGAACGATTTTTAGCGGTTTAGAAGACAAACTATACATAAACAATAAATCGGGCGCGAAGCGCCGTCAAATTTTGAGTTTACTAGCTCAAAAGTACGCTAATTCCTGTTTTGGCGGTGTTTCAGACGCACTTCGCCAATTTTTCATTTTTTCTTCGGGGGACCCTAGGGAAAATAAAAATTTTTCCCATTCCGGGGGGGGGCGGCCCCGCCCCACCCTTCCTGGCTACGAGTCTGATCCCAAGTATATTCGTCTTTTTTGTCCCATCGGAGCATATGGCCGATCAGCAGAGAAACGTTATGCTGTTTGAACGATTTAATTTCTTGACTAATCAGGTTGAATTTTGATTCTTGATTTTTCTGTTTTTGGACTGAAATATGTCACAAGCGCTCATTTTTCCGAAAACCGGCCGTTTTATTTTTCAATGTCGTTTCACACTTAATCCCTCGCTACCTATTTTTAGATTATTCTATTGCGGCGCTCGCGAAAATCAAATGCCAAACATTTTATGCATGATCAATCCTTATGTCGGCACCCCGATGCCTTCAGTCTTTTTCACGGTAAGTCACTCTTTCGTTTGCCAATAAATCTTATATCATCACAATTCAAATCATTGATTATTTCTCAGTGATTGAGTAGTTTGCCGTTTGTCCTAAAACTGAATTTTCGCTCGCTGAGCGTGACTTATCGATCTTAGATCATGCGCTGAATGTGAAAAGAAGAATGATCGTTTCAATTTATCCATTCTTTATTGAAAAGCTTAAAATTTTAGGCTTATATCTACTAATAATATTCTCTACACTGCATTTACTTCTGATCATATTGCATAGTAATATTATGAATAGTTTACATTAACACCGATATTCATTACACATGCACATGGGGGAGCGGGTATTTATTATCTTTTGAAGCGTCAGACAAACAGGTACTATCCGGTGATTTTGAAGCTGACGGAACACTTTGTGCATCGTTTTTTAAAATAAAAGCAGTACATAATGTCAAATTTTAAATTTTAATCGATTACCGATCTTTATCGAATAATTTTACGTGCTGCTCACTCAAAAAGCGTCAAAAATCGTGTCAAAATGATCTAAAAACATCGAAATCTCTCGCCAAACTGATCAATTTCTATATTTTTAGTGCTAAAGCGAGACAATGCAGTCAAAATCGGCTAAAAATGTTAAAAGATGCGGACTTTATAAGGTTAATGCAAGTCCTTTTGCGCGGTTTTTTAGCATTTAAAACATTTTTTGCATATTTTTCGACGTATCTGTTTTTTTTATTTTTGTACAGGACAGAGTTTTTGAGGCTCGTATCAAGAAGATTCTAGAAGCGATCTTTGTACATTTTGAGCACTAAGTATAGGCAGTTTTCGGCAGATTTTCGATTGCACAAACAAATCGAAGTTTTTTGCACAAAACAAAGGAAACAGTGCGACGTATTATAATTTTCCAAGAAAAACTTGCTTAGACCGACGAAGAACAATACGCTTTTTATACTTATCACTCTTATCCGTCGCGATTAATTTGTAGAGTGGAATCAAAAAATTAAGAACAATGTTTTCCGGTCTGTTTTGCTATTTTAAATTCGCGGACGTTTAATCCATCTCTTATCAATTTTTGCTTAAGTTGCTCTTATCGTTCGGCTATCTGACCATGAGCAAAAATATTTATTCGTTGATCAATTCAATTCAAGTAGTGAATTGGGTGGGCATTGCCATGTCCGCCGCCGTTCTGCTCTGGCTACGCAGAAAGATGCCGATTGAACAATTTCCCAGACCAGTCAAGGTGAAATTTTACTGGATTTAGCGATTAAGAGTCTGATCACGTGTTGCGTAATCAAATTAGTTTTCGTCAGTTAGCGTATTTATTTGATTAAGAGAATAATCGTTGTTGGAATTGCATAATCACATTGTACAGCGCGATATTGCTTGAACGGATAGCATATTATTATAACTACTAATGAATAAGTTTTATTCGGAAATTTGAATACAGAATAAAGTCATTGGTTATTTTTTTATCATCTCGCTTTTTTCGTGAATTCTACGATAAAACTAAGTTCATATCCACATAATCTAAGATTTTTTGCCATCGCCTACCTGAATTGAAACCAGTTTCTTAGTTGTCTTCGTTTTTAAATCAAATGTGTGTCATCCTCCTGTTGAAACTTACTCGAATAGGCTGTAAAACGAGTTTTTACTTTTTTTTCAGGTCAATCTTATCATCCCGATTGTTTTTCTGATCGGTTGTGTATATCTGATCGTTGTACCTACCTACGTAGCGCCAGCAGATTCCCGTAAGTGTCTTGTCAATTTGTTTGTATTGGAAAATAATTTGTCAAATTGTTGAAAAAATTTGTATTGTTGTTGTAGTCAGAAAAGTGATGAATTGGATGAATATTATATTTATCTAGTGAACTGGATGAATATTATTTAACATTACAATAATCGACTTGTTTTAACGAAAAAAACTTTTATTCTTTCCGATGACTTAAATTTGATATGCGCTGTAGTATTTTCTTGAAGCAGAAAGTGATCTGCTCATATTTTTCATTGTGTTTATCGCATATTTGATCTTATGCTAAGCGGTTAGGAAGTTCAAGTATATAGGCTTAACGTAAGTTTCGCTTCTTTCTTTTTTGATTTTGGAAGAATCGAAATATGGCATGACTCATCTTGTTATCAATAATTAGCTATGGAAAAATTTTATAAGTAAAATAACGAAATACGGCTGAAATGCACGAGCATCGTGAGGAATTCGTTTGAAGTTTTAGTTTTGTTCAATCGAATAAGTTTTATAGAATGAATTTTTTCCTAAAGATTGCTAGTCTTGTGCTTTTCGATGAATTTCTCGTGAGCCTACAAATTAATGTATCCCATGCCATTCTTGTCTCTTTTTCACTACCGACTTCTTATCCGCTTTACTTATAAATTTAGCTTATTATGCTCTTGTTTTAGTAAAAGGCCTTGGACTCATGCTGACGTCGCTTTTGGTTTATTTTCCTTGTATATACTGGAAAAACAAACCAGCCTGCTTGAGTCGTGCTATCGGTGAAGTCGCTGCTTATTATTTTTTGTCTTATTGAACACTGAATAGGCGCATGATATATTTGGTTTTAACAAGAAAAAATTGAATTGAAGCTTATCTAATAATTTAACAGTATGAAAAGCAATAAATTATGATTAAGACTAAGTTTCTGGAAAAAATTTTCTTACATATAAGCCCTGAATAGCAAAAAACACTTTTCTATAAATGTGTTATGTACTTTCTGAAATTTGGGCTATTATTTGTTCTTCAGATTCGATTGTACATACATAGAATTCGTTTTTTGGCTGAGCTAGAGCGTGGGCTGCTTTATTTGTATTGTCATATTTTTGCTAATCATCTGCTAGTTTTATTGAAATAGTTTTAAGTTTTTGAAAAATATATTTTAAATATATAATAATCAATGTATTTGGAGCATACATACAGGAATTGATACGATTCTTAGAAAATCAGAACGTCTATAAAACCACAGATGACTATTATTAATGCACAAATTCAAGCCTAGTAAAAGGCTAACGCTTAAGGAAAAGTTGATTCCACACCGATTTACTTTGCCGAAAGCTTGCTTTTTTAATCGCGAAATGAATTTCAATTAGGCCCACGCGCCGTTTAAGTGTTTTTGACAGAAGTCTGTGTAAGAGTACAAAAACACTCATGGGCGTGGTTGTCTGGACCTCCCTCCGAGAATTCGGCGGACGCCCCCTTGAAAAAAATCGACAGACCCCCAGAATTGAATTTTAGGTGCTAAGTTTTAATTAATATATTTTAATTAATACCTAAAATCGAGCCCCATAATTTGGTATGCGCATAAATCGCTTTTTGAGCTTCTTTGACGAACACAGTATGTATGTGGTTTTGATGAAATCCTAATCGACTATTTTTAAATATTCTATATTTTCAGATTCGATTACGCTAGCTTGCCAAAAATTATTGCTAGTATTTGAAGAAAAGAAAAACGCTTAGGGATCGATTTTTACGCGGAATCCTTCGAAAGCATTTTGTATTGCAGTCTTAGTGCGATTTTGTTGCTTGTTTTACGATGCTGTTTGTTTATAAACTGTCATTTTCAAAGCTTACCCATTTACATACATATTATAACAATTGTCAAGCAAGGAAAAAAACAAAATTGGGAGAAGTTCAAGAATTTCCAAAAGATCGAACTCTATCCACTGTTATTAAAAAAATCGCTAAAATACGACGAAACTTATGTTCTGATAGTTTATTTAGGCCATAGATGCATAGAATGACCGGGCCGGTCTGTAGCGCTAGCTAGAGAGCTTTTTTGATCCGAAATGGTCCCCATGAAAAATTAAAAGATACGAGTTCATCTTAAAAATTGCCTCAATCCACAAATCAATTTTAATTATTTTTGCTGAAAATTTTAGATTCTTATCTATTTAACGTTAGTTTGTCCCAAAAATCAGCTTTGTATTCTGGGGGTCTATAGTCTGTTTCAGACATGTTTGAGCATTCTTTATAAAATTTCCCGACAATAAACTGACCGATTGCGATTATAGCATTGATTTGATATATAATTATCGTAATCCGTCGGCTTACTTGTGAAAAAATTCTTAAAATTTATGCCTAAACTAAACCCCGTAAAATATAAATTGGAAATTTTTTTGGGAAATGAGGCAGAATGAAGGCCAAAAACGGATGAAAATTGAAAACTTTCTCCAAAAGTGCGTCAAATTGACCGGAAATTGTGTAATAACGTAATTTAAAGCTATTTTAGCGCTTATACAAGTTTTTAAGTTCTTTCTGACCCGAAAAAGCTCAATTTTCGATCCCATAAACCGGCTGACCCCCCAACATCGGCCATGCTGTGCATCTATAATCCAGCCAGACTCCCCTACGCTCAGGTGCGGTTGCCACTTAGACGTCAAGAATAACGTGCCTACATAGACTTTTGGGCTTATAAAGTTTAACGCTTTGGCCAACGCGTTAACTTGTGTCTTCTGACTCACGGCAAGCATTGTCAATTTTTCGAATTTAAAATTAATAAGACAAATAAAATGTATGGGTCTTACATGACGGCAGACGCATTTCTCTGTTTCAGACATGAAACGGGTGTTTCAGACATGAAATATTAAAGGTACGCGCGATAACGCGTACCTTTAATATTCTTGGGTACCGTCAACATACAAGCCCCCATGTAGCTATGAGGGGACACATCTGAGAGGTGCGAGTTTTTTATGATAAAAGAAATTATATGCGCGTTTTTTATTTTTCTTTACACTTGTCACGTATACATGACAGCTGCTAACTTAAGCAACAGCTGTTGCTGATTGCCACAATTGCTCCACGGATTTCCAGCAGTGAACCGGTCCTCGCACAGTGGCTTATGCGCTCAGATGAGGAGTCAACGCTAATAAAGGCTTCGCCCTACAGCAACGGTTTTGTTCTCACTAAACAGCTCAGTTCGAGCTGGTGACTACCGAATCTACACTTCTGGTATTGAATTGATTATTGATTATTAACTCCTAGAAATGGGGGCTATATTATATTATGTTATATGACCCACACCAGGCATCCTTTGTTACATGAGGGGTCGTCTGGTAAAGTCACATTTCTGATGAGACCCAACCACACCTGGGGGTGGGGGGTTTGGGGGTATCCACCACACCTGGGCGTGGGGTTTGGGGGGTATGCACCCCCCAGAAACCAAAATACCCCCCCCCCAGAAATCAAAATACTCCCCCCCCAGAATTCAATTTTTGAAAATTTTTTTCGTTTTTTTCGCAATTTTTTGATGCCAATGGATAGTGCTTGATGAGAAAACGTCGAAAAATGGTGTTTTTATCGCCATACCACCATTTTTAAGGCCATTTTTCGACCTTCAAAAATCTTGCACCCCCCCCCCAGAATTTTCTTGCTGCCCACGTATGGACCCAACTACTTCCTTCCTCCCTTGGATCGAGGACGATCCAAATTACAGAAGGGAGATTTCACGTATACATGACAGCTGCTAACTAAGCAACAGCTGTCGCTGACTGCCACAGTAATTGTTCTGTTCTCATTATAAGGAAGAGACGAATTTTCAGCAATGAATCAGTCCTCGCTCAGTGGCTTATGCGCTCAGTTGAGAAGTCAGCGCTGATAAAGGCTGTTGGGTTCGCACAATATCACCGGTTTTGTTCTCATTAAACAGTTCAGTTCGAGCTGGTGACTACCCGAATCTACACTCCTGGTTTAGGTGGGTCAAGTATTATTGCATTGATTATTGATCATTAACTCCTAGAAATGGAGGCTATATTATATTATGTCATATGACCCACACCAGGCATCCTTTGTTACACAGTGAATCTTAAGGTTGTAATGAGTGTGTAAAGTTTTTGCTTAAGGTTATAACACATAGGGACCTTTGATGGTTTTATAGCCACCTTGTACACAACTCAGTGTAAATGCCTCATATATTTTGATGGCATAAACTTGTAGACAATCAAGTTATCTAAACCCTATTTTTTTTGCTTTTTGAAATTCGCATTAGTTCTCGAAGGGGAGTGGGAAGAAGTGCCAAAAAATGCGGGTGTAAAGACAGATTTCGGTTGCGTTTTTTACTTTTTTGGTCTGCCAACAACTCCAGTTATGAGTCTAACAAATTTTCTAATAGAAATGAACTAGGACCCAAGGGCTACCTTTAGCTCACCTGCAAACTTTTTTACACAAAATACGGAGTTAGATCCAGGGGTTTAAAGTTTAAACTCTAGTGGATAGCGTAAAAAAGCGGGTTTAGTCTTAGATTTTTGCGCCAAGTTCTCCGCTTGTAAGTCGGGACAAGTTGAATAGAATAAAAGTGAAGTACATTCAAAGGGCTACTTGTCGCAGCAAAGCGCGTTTAAAAAACTCAATGTTGAGGTATTTATGGAGGTGTAATGTTCGAAAGTAGGGTGTAACACTGAACGAAAACACGTTTTTTTTTTAATTGGTCAATATCTTAAATCGGATGTGGAACAGAAGTTTCCCACACATAAACGTCCTACAATTTGAATGCTGCAAACTGGCCCAAGCTGAATTTCTTTACACTCAATGGGAAGTAGGTTCAGATTTTTAAAGTTTACAATGTGATGAATAGTGGAAAAATACGTTTTTGTCCTTTTTTTTTGTTCGGCTTTCTTTCCGTTTAGAAGTGGGATAAGTTGAATAGAATAAAAATAAATAACCTCTCAAGGGGTACGTGTCACAACAAATTATGTTTATTTACATCAATATTGAGCTTTCACGGGAGGGGCAAAGTTAAAAATCGGGATGTTAAACGTGTTTTCGTCTTGTTTTTTTCTGTCAACTCCTCTAATTATGAGTCCGGACATGATCACAAGTCTGAAAATGTAACAGGGATCAAACGTCATACGTTAGTTAAGCGCATTTGTTTCCAATCAGCAGTGGTGTAAAGTTATTTATATTTGATATTTATTTGTCTTCAGACTATTGTGAAGAGTTATTTTTTCAAAAATATTGATCGTAATATCAGAATTACGAATCCTACTTTAATCTTCTTTACAATTGGTGACTGTGCAAAGTTCACACTGAAAATTAACTTTACTTCTAGAGCGTTGGAGCTTTTTTCCAAAATGTTCTATGCAAAGTCAGAATAACGAATCTGACTGTTAGTATTCTCTACACCCTGTAGTTAAGTAAAGTTTATCCTATTCAATTATTTTAGATGTGTTAAGTTTACGCTACAAATTTATTTTACTTTCAGAGCATTACAAAACGTTTTTTTTCAAAATATGTTCCGTAAGGTCAGAATTACGAAGCTGACTGCATGCTTTCTTAACACCATGTAGTTATGCTGAGTCTACAGTGAAAATTAATTTTAGTTCTAAAGCGTTGCAAAAGCTCAATTTTTTCAAAATGATTCATGTAAGGCCTATAACTATAATAATTGCGTAAAGTTTACGCTGAAAACATTTGCTCTGTTTTAATAAGGTAAAATGTGATCATGTTTAAAGATATTGCTGATGTTCAGAACAATATTGTTTTCCGCGTTCTTAGACTGCTGTCATTATTGTGCTTGTTACCGTATGTGTTTACTAACTGATTTACTCAAATCAAGGTAATTAAAAGCAGGGTACTAGCAAAGAAAAATGCTCCGATGGAACAAAAAGGACGAGTATAGTTGGAATTGCGGATTATCAAAGATATAAAAGGAGGGGACTTGGAAAAGTCACCTATGCGCTCAAAAATTCATATGAATCTGCTAAAAATCAGATTTTTCTACGCAACACAAAAATCGAAGAATATTCCGCGGCCTCTAGAAAAAGAAGGCGTCCCCTCAAAATGCTTTTCAGTGTTGTTTGGTGAAGAGCTTGGAAATAAACTTTGGCCTGTGTAAAGTAGCCGATTTAGCTCGAGATCAGTGCCATATTTGCATGACAATATTTAATCAAAATTCAGTTAGAAGGCTCAATAGGCGAATTATGACATTCGTATCATGCTGTTTATCATGACTCGCAGTAACACGTGTTATGCTAGCGTGGTGAGATGATGTAGGATAGGTAGTACTTTCTCCTGCTATGGCATTTTACATGAGCTATTAAAACTTCCGCTCTATCGCTATGCACTATTGCACTTATTTGCACGGTTATCTCGCTCATTCTTCTTGCGTCGTGTCGTCGTGACTCGTGTGTCCTAAATTCCTTGGTGCTAACCTGTTTGCGCTAGTACCTCACAACACTTCAATACATTTGCAACAACAGTCGTTCGGACTTGTATTTAGTTGAGGTGTCGTTTTCTTGTAAAGTTTGATTACTTTGATGTTTAAATAATACAGTATGGTGTTATTTATTTTTCAAACTGAGACCACAACCGTACATGGGCAGCAAGAAAGTTTTAGGGGGGCCTGGGTGAAATCAACAAAAATGTTACTAAAATATAATTATGGGGCCTACAATAATCTGTGGAGTATTTCATCTTCTGGGGTGCCACCCCTGAAATCCTTTATACCAACTTGTGGCCACAACTACCTTAGGCCGAAATATACTTCGATTTTTGTGTTAAAGAAATATGATTTTTAGCAGATTCTTATGATTTTGTGAGCGCGTAGGTGACTTTTTCCGAGTTTCCTCCTTTTATGTCTTTAATAATCCGCAATCCCAAGTATATTCGTCTTTTTTGTTCAATCGATCATTTTTCTTTGCTTATCTCTTGATTTTACCTTATCCTTGTTTTTATCGTTAGAATTTTCTTTTGACCGTTAGGAATTGTCTACCACACCCATTCTAAGTTCGGCTCTAACTAATATTATTTTTATTTTTTAGCACCGAATAATAAAAAATATAATTAGTTTTTGATGATCAAAACTCACTAGGCTAGAAGCAACTTGTATAGCATTTGGGTAATAGTTTTGTAAAAGATGGAGGGAAAGATAAAAATCTCCAGCCTTCTCAATACCAATTCGAATAGTGGATCGACTTTATCTGGACTGAATAAAAAATTACATTGACAGTTTATCTTTGCAAAAACTTGTTTCCTCCAGATTCATGCTAGTCGTCGACTGGTGAGCACACGTGGACGTGAGAGTTAGGATGTTCAGCCTCTCCTGGGGCCTGTTGCACCAATTCAGTGCTTCAGAGGTTCAGTGGTTCAGTGGTTCAGTGGTGCGCTTCAGAGGTTCAGAGGTGTTCTGTTGCACCACCGACCTCTAGAAAGGTTGGCGTTTCAGTGGTTCAGAGGTGATTTTCTAGTGGTTCAGAGGTGTTTTCTAGAGGTTCAGTGGTTCAGAGGAGTAGATAAGTGCGCAATGCACACATTTTACACAGATAATAACGCATTTTACAGTTAGAAAAAGATTGTTTATAATTTCTTTTTCGAACTTTGCATTATTGTTACGCTTATACATATTTTTTATCATGCCGCGCACAAATTCCGAGTCGAAAAAATTGCTACTTCTATGCGAAATTGAGAAGCAGAAGGATATGCTTTTTGGAGGATTTTCGACTGTTATTACTGTAACTGCGAGAGTTACACGTTTAGGCGAACCTGCCTTAGCAGTTCGCAATAGCCATAACATAGCCAATACTAGTAGCTATCTATGATAGTGCACTGTGGGCTATGCCTTCGGTCTTCCCATTATTTCCCCAAATTTTCAATAATAAAAAACATTTAGATACTTGTCCGGTAGCATAGAGCTAAGTGTATGATAATAGTAATTGTTTAATGCATACCGCTTACGTGAATCGAGAACTTTCGATCTGAGATAAAAGTCATTTCAGTATTATGTTAAATTGATCGTTGTTTTAATTTACTGTAATGGCCCTTGAGGCCAGTGTACTTAAGGTCGTATTAGTTTTCTGGCTTTTTGGTTTTTCGTTGGCCGGTTATTTCGACTGTACATTATCGTTTTTCTTTTGCGTATTTTGTTTCCCGGCTATAGGCCGTGTGTTCTTCGTCGAATAAAAGCATAGAAAACCAACCCAGTGGTTTTGGTTATACCGAGGGTTAGGTCGGCCACCATCCCTTCGTCGAGGACTTCCACCTTCTAGTGGACTGATAGGTAAATTCCGTATGATAGCCTTTTCTATTCGAAAACCATAATTTATTTCTCAAGCCAAAAATTGATCAAAATTATTATCTAATCTTTAAGGATGATTGATCAGCATAGAGCTCGTTGTTGTTGTTTTCATAGTTCAGCGTGCTACACAAATTAGGAACCAAAACATTTCGAATCAGGCACTGATTGAAAATAAGTTAAATTACAACTTGAGCTTGAGATAGGTCAACTGACCTCCGCGGCAATTACCGAGACTAGGTAGGTAGCCTTAGGTCTTAGGGCGTAGCTGCTGAGATCACCCGACGTAAAAGCGGCCAGCAATATTAGGGCTGAGGGGATCGAAGCCGTAAGGTCTGTAAGGGTCCAAAGATCGAAAGCCTTAGAGCCGCGCGATCGGGGCCAGCACTAAGCGTAGACTTAAGTACCTACGTACCTAGGTAAATCTCGCAGGTGAATGTTAGTGCGGTTCGTATCTGTGATGATTCTGTAGACCCAGATCGAACCGTCTACATTTACATTGGACGTTCCCTCCTTTAGGCTGCTAGCTACAGCCGAGCTGATCAATCATCGTAAAATTATTTTTCGATCCAAAAATTATCATTTTGGCCATCTAAAAATGTGTAACGTTTCGTTCACCTTTGTTGTTGTATCGACCGCGATTGTGGCAGTGCGCAATTTAAGTAAGCGTCCGTGGTAAAGATTTTGTGTATCGTGGTAAAGCCATCGTTATTTTTCTATTTCCGTCGGATCTCTACCGACGAAGGCAGCTCTCACGCTCGTATATTCATTTTTCTATAAACGTCAGCCCTCAGGCGACGATTTATCATTTTTCTCAACTGACGACGAAATTCCGTCATTTAGGTTCTTACCTAACTGTTTTTCTAACCACGTACACGTTCTTGCGCTTTAGGCTTAGTTCTATCTGCTTTCGATCATTTCACGTCAGGTATATCTTACTTCACGTAAGGAAGTACTATTTACGTGGAAAAACCTGTTTTTCGGATCGACAAAGGTCTAATTCGAAACATTTATTTTGGGAAAAATTTCGACGTACTGAAATTTATTTTACCCAAAGGCACATTTTTCGACATTTTTGACACCTAAAAATGGCAGGAAAAAAGGTTTTGCGGACACCGCCCGCTAAATTGAAAAAACCTTCTACGCCACCTGCTTCAGCTCGCCAATTACCTACCGCGCCTGTTGACTCTAATAGCGCGTGTAATTCTGCGAGTAATGACACAATTACGAGAGACGTAACGACTAAGGCGAATAATGATAAATTACCCGCGTCACTACATGCCGCGAGTAATACACAGTCCGAAGACGAATTATCATTGAGTACCATGCGATCTCGCATTAATCAATCTTCGCTAACTAGGTCGGATCCTAATATTGACAATTCATCAAGTCACACAATGATCGATAATACGACTACCATTAACACGGCAAATAACCCTGAAACCAGTTCGGAACGCGAAAATCACGATTCTGACGTAGAAAGTAATCATAGTCGCTGCATGAATGCCGACAGAGAGCGTGCTAATGCTAATGTGACTAATGATCTTATTTTGAAAGCGCTACAAGCTATTCATTTGCAATTTTCGGATCTTTCTACGCGCGTTGATCAAGATAAAAAGGAAAATGCGGATGAAATGCGTAAACTGCGTTTGGAGCTAAGCACTATGCTTAAACCCCAACCAGTTCTGAATCGCATAGAAACTAATGTATCTGAGCGCGTTAACCACTCAATCGATAGCGCAAATTTTTCTGAATTCAATGCGCAAAGTGCGAATCGTGCGCAAAGTACGCATAGGGCATCTTCACTGTTGTCTACTAGCAACAGAGCATCGAATTCACGCTCACCTTCGGAAACTGTTCCAGAAAATATCTCTCAAAGTTGTACGAACCGCGCGCCGGAAATATGTAATTTGTCACAGAATCCTGTAAACACGGGTTTGCAATCAGTGCAAAACTCGGGTTTTTCGGAGAATATACCTACGATTTCGCAGCCGTCGGTATCGATTTCGCAGACGTCGCGATCTCGGCCTTCGCTGCCATTAAATCGTAATGCGCCTTCCTTCGTACCTAATCCTTCTATTGCGAATTCGCAGCAGCAACTAAATCCACCACCGCTGCAGTATTTTCCACCTCAAGGAGAAATCTTACCCAATAATTATGTACCTAATCCTATAAATGTGGAAATACCACCTAATAATCCTATCTTGCATTCTTCTAATATCGAAATGCAACCGGTTGAGATAAATTTATCTGGTATTAATAACGAATCTGCAAATTTGCAAAATGAAGCTGCTCCTCAATCTGAATCGTCTAGTAGGAAAAAACATGTCAAATTTTCTGACGACAGCTCATCTAATAGTTATGATCGCCCGCGCAGTCGTCGCTCGCGTCGCAAATCTCGATCGCGCAGACGACGTCATAGGCATAGTTCAGGTTCTTCATCTGAAAGCTCGCGTGGTGATTCACGTCTCGCTGATTCCTTGAATCGCGGACCATTTTTGCAGCAGATGCAATTTGCAATTGCAAATAAAAAATTTTTTGACGGCGATAAATCGGATATAAAGGCTTATTTTGCAGAATTTGAATCGCTTGCCAATACCTATGATATTGACAAGGCTGATCGTTTAAAATTCGCTACTGGATTTCTTGACCCTTATGTTTTGCGTCTATACCATTCGTTACCTGCTGATATACAACAATCTTATTCGAAAATGAAGCATGCGCTAATAACCGAATTTTGTCCTATGGACACCGGTGCGCTCTTTAATCGTTTTTTGTCACACAAACAGCAGCCTAACGAATCGGTTAAAGCTTATTATCTCTCGCTTCGCGAAGAGTTAATTAAGTCGGATCCCTATCTTGAAGTTGACTCGCCACATTTTAATAATTTAATGCGACATCAACTAAAACAAGGTTTATTACCACACATTTCGAAAGAGGCATATCATAAAAAACCTAGAGCATCATTAGCTGAATTTTTGGACAATGCGCTTAGCGCTGAATTTGCTAATAAAGAATTTGAGGATAAAAAGGCAGTAACGCCTTACGTATCGGTAACAGCTGCTCCAGTAGGCAGCGTAGTACCTAAAGATACTCCTCGCGCATCTAACCAAAATGATCCAAATCGTTCACGTCATTGAACGTTTCATCGCTCATCGCGTGCTGAGAAACCAGAAAATTCTTCTCGCAAATATTGTACCTTTTGCAAGCGCATAGGTCACATTTATGAGGAATGTTTCACGCGTCAAAGGCAAGAAACGTCTAATAATGCTAATTTTAATAATCAAGCTGATCGGAATACTAATTCTATGGCGCGCAATCGCAGCCAATCGCGTTCTTTTTCGCGACGAAATCGTTCGCCATCGCGTTCGAATTCGCAGAATAGGCATCGATCTCAATCACGATATCGTAACTCTAGTCAACATCGTTCATCTAACTATGCGAATAATGATAATCGCTTTGAATCAAAGCAATCACGATCGAATTTTCGGCAAAATCGTAATGATCATTACCAAAATTCGCGTGCTAATTATCAAAATTCGCGTTACGATAATCGTTATAATAACCAATCGCGCCAAAATACACCTTTTGTGCAATTTCCTAATGAACAGCGTGGCACATACTATAACTCTAGTTATCGCAGCGATAATAATTTCAATCGCCCGTATGTCACATACACTGCAGACAACCAACCCGCCTTGAATATACCCCCACCGCAGCCAACCCTTACATCTCCTCGTGATGTGAACACGGTTACTGCGAACGAGCAAGAATCTAGCGCGCGTCCTAATTTCTTCGCGTCGCAAGAATTTCTTGAAGAGTACAAACGTCTACAACGTCGTCTTGCAACTTACGAAAAAATTAATCTACCTCCATCTAAGATTTTCGATCCTAATATTCCTATCGTAAGTCATGCTGGGACAAATTTACCCACTATTCTCGTTAAAGTTCATGGCGTTGACGTGCCTGCTCTGATAGACACGGGTTCACAGGTCACCATGATGACCACATCAGCATTCTTACGTCTTGGTTTTAATTTACCACCTAAGCAAGTTTCACAAGTCGTACATGGTGTAGGCGAAATCACCGCAGTCGTTCGCTATAAAGTAAATATGACTTTAACAATCGCGGAACAATCTATTTCTACCTCAGTAGCTATAATTGATCACTTGCCGGAAGACATGCTTTTAGGATATGATTTTTGCGAATCCGCACTCATGTGGGTTAATCCTATTGAGCGTTGTGCTTTTATAAACGGCATAAAGATTAATTTACTTTCATCTCACGAAAAATTGCAATTTCGCGCGAAACCCAACGCAACTACCTCTGGTGTTGTGTGTGTGCATGTTTCGTTACCTGAGCCTGTTATTATACAACCTAGGCATGAATTAATTACACCTGGCTATATAAGTCACGGTTCTTGCAATTTTGATTTCGCATTATTCGAACCAAATCCCGATTTTATGGAAAAAACTTCACTTTTTGTTGCTCCGTCTATAGTCGATGCTTCACAACCTCTAATACCTGTTCGCGTCTGTAACATCTCTAAAGCACCAATTCGCATTGACTCTGGTGAAATAATAGGTTCTTTAACCACTGATGCCGAAGTCGTGTCACATGTTTCATCCTTTGATGATAGGACACCAGAACTTTTTGCATCAATAAATAAAGCTTTAAACGGCTCCGCCGTTAATTCTAGACAGCAGCAACAAATTCGTGAACTTTGCTTAAAATACGACTCAATTTTTGCATTAAAAAATGAACCTCTCGGTCGTACCCCCTTGATGAAACATCATATTGACACAGGGGATAATCCACCCGTTGTTGGAAAAACTTACCGTGTTGAGCATTCTAGAAGAGAATCTATGCAGAAAATTATAAATGAAATGCTTGCGGATAAAATTATTCGACCTACAACTAGCCCATGGGCAAGTCCATTATTTCTCATTGGGAAAAAGGACGGTTCCCTTAGGCCAGTCGTCGATTATCGACGGTTAAATGACGTCACTAAAACGCAAGTTTACCCTCTTCCACAATTAGACGATTATTTTGATACTTTAGGCAGTGCTGCATATTTTAGCACACTAGATTTGAAATCTGGATATTGGCAAATTCCACTCGATAATAAATCTCGCGAAAAAACAGCATTTATATGTCCTGTTGGTCATTACGAATTTGAAGTTTTACCTTTTGGTTTAAAGAATGCGCCCGCAGATTTTCAAAGACTAATGGAGCTTGTGCTCGCAGGTCTAAATTGGAAATCTTGTCTCGTTTACATCGATGACATAATTATTTTTTCACGTACTTTCGAAGAACATTTAAAAGATCTCGAAAATGTCTTCATTGCTCTTAAAAAGGCAAACTTACGTGTCAAGCCTGATAAATGCCATCTCGCGCATGCAGAGGTAAAATTTCTTGGCCACAGCATCAGTGCAATGGGCATCGCTCCCGATATGTCTAAAGTCGCAGATTTAATCTCGTTTCCCGTACCAAAAACCGTTAAATCCGTGCAGAAATTTCTTGGCTTAGTCCAATGGTTTAAGAAATTCGTTAAAGATCTCGCTAAAATCGCTAAACCGCTATTCCATCTTCTACGTAAAGATGTCGAATTTTGCTGGAAGGCTGAGCACCAAACCGCTTTTGAGCTTCTGAAGAAAGCATTTACATCTCCACCTATTTTGCAATTACCAAAATTCGATCATGAGCACCAATTTATTTTAACAACTGACGCAAGTAACTATGCGTTAGGTGCTATTTTGACGCAAAAGCATTTACCATCCAAAAGTCGTTTTATTCTTAGCTACGCTAGTCGCGTGCTAAATTCTGCTGAATGTAATTATGCTACTTCAGAAAAAGAAGCGCTAGCGGTAGTGTGGGCCATCAAGCATTATCGACATTATCTTTACGGTAAAAAATTCATTGTCGAAACTGATCATCAAGCGTTAACCTGGCTAGTAAATGTTAAAGACCCATCGAGTCGATTACGCCGTTGGGGTCTCAAATTACAGGAATACGAATATGATATCGTTTACGTTCCTGGTGCATATAACTGCGCAGCTGATCTTCTTTCACGTCATCCTAAATATGATCATGCAGAACGCAAATATAAAGTAGAGCGCAAAAATATCGTTAACATCGCAAATTTAGAATCCGAAGATTCTGAGTCAGATGATGAATCGGTTCCACCTGAACGATCGTGCGATAATACGCCTACTGCGCCAATTAATCATCCAAACGCACAAAATAATAATCCTACTGCGCAAACCGATCCTATTAATTCTAAACCACCTACATTTCGCGAACGCTTGTTACTTACCGATGCAGAAAAAGCTGAAATGCTAACACCTGCGCGTTTACTCGCTGAGCAACGTGCAGATGACGAATTGCATAAAATTCGCATCGCATTGAATGACTTAACAACGAAAAAATATCGTGACGAATTTTTTCTCGTAAACGATGTACTTTTTTGTCGTTTTCAACCTAAGCGTTCACCAACTGTCGTTCATCAAATCGTCATACCCAAATCTTTGCGTCGCTTCATATTAACGGAATTTCATGACTCTATTTTCGGAGCTCATTTTTCATCGCGCAAAATCTTGCCCGCCATACAAATGCGTTATTGGTGGCCGCGTATGGAAAATGATGTAATCGCGTGGTGTAGGAATTGTGATGTGTGCTTACAACGTAAGGTCGCATTAAATTCCACATCCGTTCCGTTGCAACCAATCGAAGTATCCGCGCCCTTTGAACTCATTGCGTGCGATTGTTTGCATATGCCGCGATCTCCCTCCGGAAATGACCAAATTGTAGTTTTTATGGATTATTTTACAAAATACGTGGAAGCTTTTGCTGTTTCTGATATAAAAGCAACAACTATTGCAAATCTATTACTAAGAGAAATTATACCACGTTATGGAGTCCCCAAGAAATTTTTGACAGATCAGGGGTCAAATTTTACATCTACCCTAATTTCGGAAGTTTGTAAACTATTAAACGTTCAAAAAATATTTACAACCCCATATCACCCCCAGTGTGATGGGTTGGTGGAACGTTATAATTGTACATTGATTGATGGTTTGTCTAAGCTGAGTGCGCGATCACAGTATGATTGGGAACAATTTTTACCCTTCGCATTATTTGCATACCGCGCGACTCCACAATCATCAACTAATATATCTCCTTTTGAAATGCTTTATGGTCGTGAACCAGCATTTCCTCTTGACACTTTACTCATAAATGACTTCGTGATAAATCCGAATTTACCATCTGTTGCGGAAAAATACGTCATTGATTTAAAGCTGACTTTGCAGGATCTGCATGAAATCGCGTCTCAAAATTTATCTCAAGCGCGTAAGCAGCAAAAATCGCAATATGACAAAGCCGTAATGCACACAAATTTTAATCTCTCGGATATAGTCTACCTCAATAATACTTCAGTCATTCAACCTGAAATCGGTAAACTATCACCCAAGCGTGTTGGTCCATACTGGATTATTGACTTACCTACGCCTGAAACTGCAAAAATCGCATATGTCTATAACCCTCTCATTATTCATCACGTTCACAGGAATAGACTTTTGCCTGAACCTAAATTACCTTATTCTGACTTAATTGTGGAAAAACACACGTATGTCCCTGGCGATTTTGTGTTGGTAAAATTACCACATCGCCCTCTTGCCCCGGCAGTTGTCATAAGTTTTGAGGATTTACCGGGCAGGGAACAAAAAGCTAAGGACTGCGCGCCTGTACGTTTATTAAATGGTTCTAAAACAGCACATGCCTAACCATTATCTAATGTTTTTCCTTTTGCAGACCCATGGCTGCACAAGGTACCCCCAGCAAGGAGGCATTGTTGGAAGCAGCTGGTCGTTGATGCAAATTTGAGGGGCGTGTTCCCGCGTCCCTAGATGAGTTTCGTTCGGCGTTGACCAGTATGGCTTTAGAGCGGGGTTTGGTCGTACCCGACCCGCTGCCGCAACACGATAATCGTCGTGTTGGCGGTCTCGAATCACTTACCGCAAAATGGGTAAAGCATAAAGCAACACATAAAATCGCAAATCACAGAAAGCGTATAAACGACCAACAACTCTGGTGGGAGAATCGGCTTGGTAGAAGTCCTTTGGTAACCCCTCGCGTACCAAAGAATAGACTTCTACCCACCGTCATAGTCTCCAACGACCAGACGTCATTTGGCGCCATTTTGGCGTTAATTCAGCCATCGAATATGACTAATGGCACTTTATTTCTAGGCTACGACTCTGAATTTGTGAATGACAGAAAGGGCAGGCATTATAAGACCTGGGACCTGCGCTTTCAGCAACTATGTCCCACTTACCAGGACCTCCATGGCCCATTCGTACGCTACGTCCAAGTTGCGAGCGCGACTGGCCATGTGTTCTGTTGGGATCTAGCGAAGTTTCCGCAACCTCCGTTCGGGCTTCACCAGTTGCTTGAAACGCGCTTACCTAACGTTTATATGGTTTGTTACAATCCAACGCAAGATCGACTTGCGTATTTCCATGTTTACGGGCCAACCTTCGAGGAAATTGTAGCAATTCCGGATGCAGAAATTCGCAATAAACTGCACTGGAAAGACCCATTTATTGCAAATTTTATTGACATTCAGCCATTGGCGAGAACATTTACTCGTCGTTTACGCATTAAAGCGCAATCGCACTCGTTAAAGCGCTTGGCGGAATTCTTTTTGACATGTATATTGATCCGAACGCACCTGGTAACTTCGGACAGGCGTGGAGCTTACCCTTAACTCGGGACATGCAGCATTTTCTAGCGATGGACGCCCTCATAACTATCAATGTTTTTATACTGATAGAAGGGTGCTCGCAGGATAATCGCATTACTAACGATAGAAAGCCCATGTCGGTTTCTTTCGTAGGTGATGAGTTGTACATTAAGGCTAGTGGTCCGAAAGCCAAAGTACGCATACCATTGTCGACTAGCAAGCCACCACAAAGGACAGTCGACCAGCGCAGCTGTTGAAGCTGAAGTTGATTCTAATGGCGAAGAGTTAATCTTAGCTGAGGACTTTTATTGCCCGGCTCCGCAACCACAAGTAGCTATAGCGGCAGCCACCACCATTGCCTCAGTAACGGAAGCGTTGGCTCACGCTAACGTGTTTGACAATCCTGACTTACAAGTGCAGGCTTTGCAAACCGTTGCCGACACAGTTTTGGGCCCGGTAAATGCGCCTGACACGGAACCTAAGTCAAAACCAACCAGTACGAGTACACCAGCTTCTGTGTTTTCTTCGCAAACCAATATTCCCTACGATTCGCCTATGTTGGGTGTAGAACCATCGATCTCCACTGAAGACGATGATTTATCTCCCAAACGTTTAGTGATGGCGTTATCTGACACCGAGGCGGAAACACAGGCTAACGTGTCGCCACCGCGCGTAACACGCGGAGTAATGGCTCAAAAAGGGATTGTTACCGTTTCGCAACCGATTGTCTCGCAATCGCTTGCGGCGGTTCAACAAGCACCCTTGGGTATCAGTGCACTCGGACCTTTGCCGACTCTTCAGCCGGTCGGGGCAGAGCAGCAAGCTGACCCAGATGTCATCATGACTGATATTATCGGTTTTCCGCCACAACCGCAACGTACATTAGCCGCACACGAAGTACCTCATGTAGCATTATACATGCAAGTCACGACTCAACCCGTGTCACAAGGTACGACGGCACCGGATACTCGTTTCACGGCTCCTAAGGCCATGACGGGTGTGTCTAGTACCATGGCAAATTTGCAATTACAGGCTACGCAAAGCCAACCATCAAATATGGAAGTCGCAATACCTGCGCACGTGCAAGCTATTCGCTACCAAATGGCCACGAATGAAAGTGCTGGAATCCAAAATCGCTCGCGCTACGCACAGCATTTTTTCACAATGATGGAAAATATGGCGCGCAGAACCACCGTGCACTATCGCGCCAGTCGTTTTGCACGACTTACGTTCCTATTTGGGTGAGGTCGCAGGATCGCGCTTGTACAATCAGTTGGTCAAAGCTGCTCAAGTGTACTTCGATCGAGTGTACGCAATCCATTTGCAGTAAGCGAATTCGACTGATTTGCCCTCGCGCCCATTAGTGTGGTCTACGCTCGCACAGCCTTTGGCTGATGCCGAGTTGTGAGCCCGCACCTAGGTTCATAAGCGATATGAGCGTCTTTAACCGATTATTTTATCCTGACCAATACTTCGTGCGCATTCGGTTTTTTATCACAACCGGAATGATGTTGTACGAGGTTCTGCTTGAGTATTTGGTCGTACACCCACATCTTGACGCACCAAGCAAAGTGATTGACGGCGTTACACATCGAAATTGCCCGGATTTATATCCGCATAGAATGTCACCAGCGCCGGATCACCTAGCGCCAATTCTAATACTGACACGCCAGATGGTCGATATTTTCGATACTTTCCGAGAATTTCAGTCTTTTATATGAGTCGGAGTATCGACACATGACGGTCTTTTCTTCAATAGACGCCAAGCGCGCTTACAGCGCTTTTGGAATTCCTAGATAGAAAATTCCACTATTTCGCATACGCCTATGGCAATGCCGGAATAGGTTGGCGTATGACGGAACAGTTGCGTCGCATGTTACGCGTAGCGTTCCTTGGCGAATCTTACACGCCATCCCCACGTGAGGCTTTTCCGGAATTCCCGGACTTAACAGCACGAATCAAAAGTCCTCATGTTTTACACAACATGATTAGGCAAATTCGGTTAGGTACCGACCCGGCACTTGAAGTTCCGGCTCAATTTGATCGTTTTCGAGGTTGTCAAAAATCTGTATTTTACCTCAAACATCGAATACGAGACGAATTAGAAAAAATTCGTAAAGAAAGGCGACAGGCATCCTCGCAGGACCCAAGCGGATCCGCAGCGAGCCTTGATATGCCCAAAGTCGATCTTTCTTTGGAAGCACAAATTGCGATGCGTCGAACATGCATGACGATCGAGCAGCGTGATCGTGAGAATTTGGCTATGGAAATGCCACGGCGTGCGACGAAGTTACGCGCCGCCGGTTCTCTTGCTGAGACTTCAGAAGTTCATCACATGCCAGAAGACGAACATAAGGCAAAATTGAATCGTTTTTATCGATACTAAATCCGAGCACACTTTGCATCGGTTGAAGAATTTGGAAAAACAACGAGTAAGAAGACTCGTTCAAGCTGAAGTTGCAGCTAAGTTAAAAGCGCGTTTAGGCCAAAGGGGATCAAGGCGACAAGACCCGCAGTCATCCCGGCAGCGCTATGCGCAAACGCACCACCATTCACAGTCACAAGCACAACCGCAGACACAAGTAAAACCACATGTACAGCAATACACAAGACCGCAGACCCAACCGCGGCAACAGCAGCAATTCACGGAATCGCGTGAGCGTGCCGAGGCGTATTCTCAGGCCGATGCTGGTCATCTGTCGCGCTCGCGACAGCAGCAGCCTTATGAATATCGCCGTCCGCCACAGTCAAACGGCGGAACTCATCGGGGCCGGTCACAATCCCGTCAACGTCAACAATGGGACCAGTCGTATCGATCACCGTTGGAACAAAGTCAACCAGCCACCAGGGGCTATCAGCCACAACCTCGACCGGGTCCACTTTTGCCGAAACCGTGGCCTGTTACTCAACAACAACAGCGTCCACGCGAACCTTCTTGACAGTGATCTTACGGTTTTACGCCGGAGCAATTATTTACTCCGACGCCACCTATACCGCGTCGTTATGCAGACGATTACGAGGACGACGACGATTTTGAGGACGACGATCGACCCGTCGATCCACATTGCCGCTTACGCCAACATCTGTATGGGCGTAGGCAATCACCATATGAATATCGTGAGCGTTCGAATACGCGTCGCCGAACCGGAATCGGATCAGGAATATTTTCAACAACAACAATGTCGCGGAAAATCGTATGGCTCGAAGGCCAAGTACCGCGACCAATATTAATTTACAATTTCGACGTACTGAACTTTTGGAACTCTGCAACAGCGTCGACTTTTGACCAGCAGCTTTTTGTCAATTTTTTCGTTTTTCGTCCTGATGTGGATTCCAGGACTTCGTGTATTGTCTATTTCTTGTGTATTTTTTCTCTTGTCATTTTTTCTCTTGCTGTAAATTTTTCTTTGTCGGTGCTCGTATTTCTCCCCGTAATCTTGCATAATTTGTCATTTTTTCTCATTTTACCTTTGTATTTTAATTCGTCAGTGACTTTAATTTTTTGCTCAGCATAATGTTGCCTTATCATTCCGTGTCTTAAATTTTCTTGTGTTTAATTAGCGGTGTTACTATTATGGTACCTTAACTCTTTAACGGACAAGGGGTTAATTTACACCCAATCTACAAAATTTTTCAAATCAAAATTTTTCTCATTACCCGGGGACTGAAGGAGGCTACTTGGGCAGCATAATCGAATATTATGCAATGCTGTCCAAGACCGGAGTTCATCATTACTCGGGCAACAATATAGTTATCCCTAGTGCCATTGTGAGTGTTGCTCGAGAGTTTTTCCTGAGTGCAAACGAGGTCATGCGTTGACCGGCTATCGATATTTGTTATTTTTTTGTTCTTTTTATTTTTGTTTTTCACGTTCGCTCAGGATGAGGCATTGCGGACGCCAGAGTAGAGGCGTTGCGAACGCCAGAGAGCCGAGTTGTAGAGCGTCGCCGACGCTAGTGCCATTGTTGGTACCCCCGAAAAAATTCTCCACTTTGTTACTAATTTTTTTCTATACGTGGGGGAGTGTAACTGCGAGAGTTACACGTTTAGGCGAACCTGCCTTAGCAGTTCGCAATAGCCATAACATAGTCAATACTAGTAGCTATCTATGATAGTGTACTGTGGGCTATGCCTTCGGTCTTCCCATTATTTCCCCAAATTTTCAATAATAAAAAACATTTAGATACTTGTCCGGTAGCATAGAGCTAAGTGTATGATAATAGTAATTGTTTAATGCATACCGCTTACGTGAATCGAGAACTTTCGATCTGAGATAAAAGTCATTTCAGTATTATGTTAAATTGATCATTGTTTTAATTTACTGTAATGGTCCTTGAGGCCAGTGTACTTAAGGTCGTATTAGTTTTCTAGCTTTTTGGTTTTTCGTTGGCCGGTTATTTCGACTGTACATTATCGTTTTTCGTTTGCGTATTTTGCTTTCCCGGCTATAGGCCGTGTGTTCTTCGTCGAATAAAAGCATAGAAAACCAATCCAGTGGTTTTGGTTATACCGAGGGTTAGGTCGGCCACCATCCCTTTGTCGAGGACTTCCACCTTCTAGTGGACTGATAGGTAAATTCCGTATGATAGCCTTTTTCTATTCGAAAACCATAATTTATTTCTCAAGCCAAAAATTGATCAAAATTATTATCTAATCTCTAGGGATGATTGATCAGCATAGAGCTCGTTGTTGTTGTTTTCACAGTTCAGCGTGCTACACAAATTAGGAACCAAAACATTTCGAATCAGGCACTGATTGAAAATAAGTTAAATTACAACTTGAGCTTGAGATAGGTCAACTGACCTCCGCGGCAATTACCGAGACTAGGTAGGTAGCCTTAGGTCTTAGGGCGTAGCTGCTGAGATCACCCGACGTAAAAGCGGCCAGCAATATTAGGGCTGAGGGGATCGAAGCCGTAAGGTCTGTAAGGGTCCAAAGATCGAAAGCCTTAGAGCCGCGCGATCGGGGCCAGCACTAAGCGTAGACTTAAGTACCTACGTACTCTAGGTAAATCTCGCAGGTGAATGTTAGTGCAGTTCGTATCTGTGATGATTCTGTAGACCCAGATCGAACCGGCTACATTTACATTACCAAAGAAAAAAGCTGGAAACTTGGAATAAGATCTATGACTATGCTACAGCAATTGGTTATTCTTTTCCAAATAATACTGACGGAAGTTATATTAGGGATTCCGCATGGCAGAACCTTCGGGCGGCGTCTGTTGCAAAACGCGATAAAGCATCTAAAACCGGAGCAGAGGGTGGTTTGGATTCCCAATTTTCCGATATTGATTTTAAAATATTCGACATTTTGGGACGTGAGTCACCCGGTTTGATAGGTTTAAATATTCCAGAAAGTTTAACCGCCCAATCGCTGGCTGAGTCTGACATTAGCGATGGTAAACTCGAAGCACAAGTGCAAGTGCCTACGCTTAACGTGCCTTTGAAAAAACGACGCTTAACTGGAAAACTTTCGGGAAATTCAGATGGAATGGAAAAAATTAGCCAGGATGAAAAAGTGAACTTCATATTGAAATGATGAAACTTACGAATGAAAAGTTGCGGCGGGAAATAGAAAACATGGATGAATTAAATAAGCTGAGTGGGGAAAAGAAACGCAAGGAGATTGAAAATCTGGAAATCGAAAAGTACAAAAATTTGCTTCAAATCAGAGTTTTAGAAAGACAATTAAAATTGCCACATTTCGCTTATTCAGTGCCTAACGAGCTGCCATCAATGGTCCTTCCACATGCCAGCTCTTCTGGACTTACCTATATCAATTATGACACGATTCCGCAAAACGATTTTAATGCAGAAACTCATGAATTTCTGCAAAACCCATCTGACAATTACGATAAGGATTGTTAAAAGTTACACCTACTCTGAATTTAAGCAAATCGTAATTCTGTTTAAATGTTGCATTATACTTATGTTGAATTTTTTCGTAAGTAATCTATGTTCTACTGCGTGTTCTAAAGGGTCGGATGCACTTCCGCCGCCTAGGTCATTTCCGCCGCATAGTTCACTTCCGCCGCATAGTTCACTTCCGCCGCCTAGTTCATTTCCGCCGCATAGTCGCATAATAGTACGGAACAGTCGCTATCGTTATTAATTGCACAAAGTGCATTTTAGAGCAGAGTAATGAGCATTTAAAACATAGAACTTATACGGGTTTCCGTTTAATTAAAGAAAATGTAATAAAAGTTTTTTAGTAAAAAATAAAATGTCCGACTACAAAATGTAATAAAAAATTTTCAGTTAAAAATATTATGTCCGACTTAGATAACTGGGTTCACTTATTAGGTAGCTATTTGATAGTCATAAAGCCATATTATGCAGCGTTGGATAAGCAGTTCCTTCCTGGATCATCCTGTGAACTTCAATCAATAAATGAGGTAAGGCAAAATTTTACCACGCATTCACTGTTAAAAATTGAATTTTAAATGAGCTTTTCTTTGTCGAAAAATTTGGTGCTAACAACGCGAATTAGTTTGCTGGTATTAATTGAAAACGATGTTTTATTAGTCATCGAATAATTGTCTTAATAATAGTTCATTTTTTGTTGCATAGTGTTGTCATTTAAGACGAATGAGCACTTCCATGCTCCTGATTTTATAAATTCTTTTCAACAAATACAATCACACATAAATATAGAGCACAGAAAAGTATGAGGATAAGTGGGGTGTGACTGAACCCTCGTATATATTCGTATTGGTGAGACTAAATGTACGAATATTGAAGCTAGTACGAATTTCACTAAGGAGAAAATTGCATTTTTATGTAACAAAGTCTTAAAAATGTAGGTGGTTCGCATCGTGAGAATTATTTACCATGAATTACCTTAAATGTGGCTAAAGATGACACTTTTACAGCCAATATAGTAGAAAATTATTGAAAAGTTTTATTTTATGATCTTGTTTTGAAAAATGTAGGAAAATGCAGTTTTTACCGGCTATCTCAGCGAAGTTTACAAGAAATAAGACCATTTTATGTTGGGTCCGCCCCCTCACTTTGGCAAATCGTAGCGCATATAGCAATTATTCCGTAATATGCGGCGGAACTGTATTATGCGGCGGAAGTGAACTATGCGGCGGAAGTGACCGATGCGGCGGAAATGAACTATGCGGCGGAAGTGACCTATGCGGCGGAAATGCACCCCAATCGTTCTAAATGCGCTGTCGTGTAATAAATTGTAACAAATGCATCACTTATGTCACAGGGGACGTTACGAAAAAAAGATACAATCATTTTGTTTCTGCGGGTATCGTCCCCATCATTCACAACATCCGTAATGTTCGAGTCTCCCACCCATTCCGTGGCAGAGCCGTGGTCAATATCGCTATCATCGTTAGGTAATTCGGGAAGAATAAGATTGTGAAGTATGCAACAAGCAAGCACAATTTTTCCGGCATAGTTAGGTTCCACGCGTAAATATTGTAAACAAGCAAATCGTTGCTTTAATATTCCAAATGAATTTTCGATTAGTCCTCGAGTTTTTTTGTGAGCTATATTGTACACTTTCTCAGAGTTGCTGAGTTGTCCCATTGGCTTTAGAATAGGAGTCAAAACTTTCTCTGTACAGGCATATCCCGAATCAGCAAGAATAATGCCATCCTCTAATGGAGACCATCCCTCGTCTAGCAGTTTAGATAATGAGCTATTGCGAAAAACCCGAGCATCACTGACGCTGCCAGGCCACCGTGATTAAACGTAATAAAATTTATAATCAGGGTCGCAGACCATTAAGCAGTTGATAGAATGAGTCCCATGTCTACATATGTATATTGATTGACCGGGGCAAAACTAGGAGCAGAAAGATGTGAAAAAAATCTCATCGCGTTTTCAATTTTTAATTTAATTTCTAAAAATTTAGCCTATACCACCTTTACAAACTTACTTAGCAAGTTTTGATTAAAAGGGGTCATTTTGTTTAAAAATACAAATCTTTTAACTCTGTTACAGAAACAGAAGGTAGGTATGTATATAGAGTGTAAAGGATAAAAATAAGAGAAAATATAAGATATAAAAATGGAATAAACGGAGAAAATTTTAGCTTTCATCTTTAAGTTATTTTCTATTTATTTTTAAATTCGTTCTTGAATGTCGAAATCACATTAAGTGCGTCCTACTGATAATAATTGAAAATTTCCTTAAGTCATACATTATCGGACAGGCATATGGAAGTTCGAGGACAAATACCTCAGAAAATAAAAAAGAAGGATTAGGTAATATTAAGCCAAAATGAATGAAAGACAAGATTTTTTCTGCAAAGTTGTTTAAAATTATTCAGAATGTGCCAATAGTCATTCTTCCTTGAATGATTTTAGCATTTATGCTAATTCATGAAGCGCTTAGCGCATTAGACGTCTGACTGATCCCTGACACCATACGTGGGCAGCACCAAAATTTGGGGGGGGTGCAAGATTTTTCAAAGGTAAAAAATGGTCTTAAAAGTGGTCGTACACCATTTTTCGACGTTTCTCATCAAGCACTATTCAATGGCATCAAAAATTGCTAAAGAAGCAAAAAAAATTCAAAAATTGAATTCTGGGGAGGGTATTTTGATTTCTGGGGGAGGGAATTTCAACTTCTGGGGTGCATACCCCCCAAAACCCCCACCTTTACGTCCACGTGTGCTCCCCACCCCTCAACCCGCTGAAAGGTCAGCAATATAGGTCTGTCCGGCAATTTTGAGCTTATAGGACGTTTTTTGCATCATTTTTGAGTACAAGAGTTAGAGCAGTACTAATGGCAACATTTTTCGTAGAAACTTTTATGTGCTCTTTTACTCAGAAAACATCCAAAATCATTCAATTTCTATATTTTGTTGTATTGAAAGCAATATAATTTAGTCAAAATGGAATAAAATGCTATAACAATGTGGTTTTAGCACGAAAAAGCGTTTTAGACGCTATTTCGATTATTTTCGTCGTTTAAATTGCTAAAAAGTCCTGAACACTAAATTAAATATTTCGGGTTTTTGAGCTTTTACCCCACTGCCTGACCTGTCCTTGCACATCTAAGCCCCGTACCGGTATGCCTTTCGCCTTTTTTACAACTGTTTTTATGATAAGGGTAAAAATAAACAACATTTCTTGAGAAGCTAAAGCTTGAAAAAATGTTAAGTTATGTTGGTGATAATTTACGGACCTTATAACAATTTCTCCGCCACCGTTTTTGAGAGACAGAATAAAGATACAGTAATCAAATTTAAGGTATGAATGTAAACAACCTTAATTGACTTCTGCACAAAAACTTAAAGACAAGAAGTTGTAAGCTAGTTGTATAAAAAGCTTCGTTACTGCGGCTATTATGGATCGGCTAAAAAACGGTGGCGGGGAAACTGTTCAAAACGTCCTAATTTCCCAGTCAATCAATACCGGTTGACATATTGCGGTTCATTTTCTGAAGGCGCCTTCAGTGGATTATGTGTTCCATCCATACAACCCATGACGCAAGGCATTTTGCCTATGTTGTAGAATTCGTTCGCTACTGTAGTGATGGTGTCGGGCCAACGGATAATAGAATTAAAATAAATGTCATTCAGCAAATCGACTACTTTTCTGACTTTTCGTGAAACAGTTGATTTGTGCGGTCCGTGGGCATCGCCGACGATCTGCATAATAGCGCCTGTAGCTAGAAATCTAACAGCAAGTAATAATTGTTCTTTCGGACTGAGCGGAAAATTTTTGTCTGACGTGGCCATTAATCGAGGCCCTAAAGATTAGTAGGATTCTCTCCATTGTCACTCGACTCATTCTGAACCGATCAACAAAATCATCCAATTCAAAATTGATACTCGGTCGAATAAGTCTCTTTTTCACAGGTGGTTCAACATCGTCCTCGTCATCGCTATGTAACTACGAGAGTTACACGTTTGGCGAACTTGCCTTAGCAGTTCGCGGTAGCCACTCACATAGCCAATACTAATAGCTATCTACGATAGTGTACTGTGGGCTATGCCTTCGGTCTTCCCACTTTTTCCAATTTTCAATAATAAAAAACAATAAGATACTTGTCCGGTAACATAGACTTAAGTATATGATAATAGTAATTGTTTAATGCATACCGCTCATATTAGCTTAGAATAATTGATTTGAGATAAAAGTGTTCCAGTATTACGTTAATTTGACGTTTGTTTATTTTACTGTAATGGTCCCTTGAGGCCAGTGTAGTTAGTCTTGTTGGCATTCTTGTTGGCAATCGTACGAGTGTATAGTTGCGTACATTTTGTTTTTCTTTTGTGTTATTTTTGTTGTCTGGCAGTTAGGCCGCGTATTCAGCGTTTGAAATAAATTGGAGAAAACCTACCCAGGGGTTTCGGATATACCGAGGGTAAGGTCGGAAATTCCCACGTAGAGGACTTCGACTCTTCTGAGTGGACGGATAGGTAAATTCCATATGATTGCTTATTTTGTTCGAAAACCTTAATTCTTTTCTCAAACCCAAAATTGATTAAAAATATTATTTAATCTTTAAGGATGATTGATCAGTATAGAGCTCGCTGTTGTTGTTTTCTAAGTCTATTGTGCTACACGTATTAGGAACCAAAAACATTTCGGATCAAGCCTAACCAGAAAATAAGTTAAATAATCAACTTGAGGTTTGAGATAGGTCAACTGACCTCCGCGGCAATTCCGAGATTAGGTAGGTAGCCTTAGGTCTTAGGGCGTAGCTGCTGAGATCACCCGACCAGAAGCGGTCAGCAAATTAGGACCGAGGGGATCGAAGCCGTAAGGTTTGTAAGGGTCCAAGGATCAAAGCGATCCCAGGCTAAGCCATCGGGGCCAGCGCTAAGTGCAGACCTAAGTACCTACGTACCTAAGTAAGTCTTGAAGGCAAATACATTTGGTTCCCGCGTCGATTCCGTAGACGCTAGGGGCCATGTATTTACACTGGATGTTCCCTCTTTTAGGCTGCTAGCTACAGCCGAACTGATCAATCATCGTAAAATTATTTTTCGATCCAAAAATCATTATTTTGGCTATCTAAGAATGTGTAACATTTTGTTCACCTTTGTTGTTGTATTGACCGCGATCGTGGCAGTGCGCAATTTAAGTAAGCATCCGTGGTAAAGATTTTGTGTATTGTGGTAAAGTCACTGTTATTTTTTCTATTTCCGTCGAACCTGCTATTGACGAAGGCAGCTATCACGCTCGCATTTTTCTATAAACGTCGACCCTCAGGTGACGATTCATTATTTTTCTCTCTTGACGACGAAATTTTGTCACTTAGGGTATTACCTACCTGTTTTTCTAACCACGTACACTGTCTTGCGCTTTAGGCTTAGTCCCATCTGTTTTCGATCATTTCATGTCAGATATATCTTACTTCACGTAAGCGAATACTATTCACGCGAAAAAACCTGTTTTTGGAACAACAAAGGCCAAATTTGAAACATTTATTTTGGGCAAAATTTCGACGTACTGAAATTTATTTTACCCAAGGTCATATTTTTTGACGTTCTTGATAACATAAAAATGGCAGGAAAAAAGGTTTTGCGGACACCGCCCGCTAAATTGAAAAAACCTTCTACGCCACCTACTTCTTCTCGCCAATTACCCACCGCGCCTGTTGACTCAAATAGCGCGAGTAATTCTGCGAGTAATGACAAAAACGATAAAGACATAACTAGTAAGGCGAATAATGATAAATTACCCGCGTCACTAAATGCCGCGAGCAATACACAGTCCGAAGAGGAACTGTTATTGACTACTGTGCAAGCACGCATTAATCAAACTTCGATAACTAGTTCGGACCCTAACATCGATAATTCATCAAATCATACAATGATTGATAATACGACTACTCTTAACACGGCAAATAATCCTGAAACCAGTTCAGAGCGCGAAAATCCCGATTCTGACGTAGAAAGTAATCGTAGTCATAGCAGAAATGCCGACAAAGATTGTGCTAGTGCTAATGTGACTAATGATCTTATTTTGAAAGCGCTACAAGCTATTCATTTGCAATTTTCGGACCTTTCTACGCGCGTAAATCAAGATAAAAAGGAAAATGCGGATGAAATGCGTAAACTGCGTCTGGAGCTAAGCACTATGCTTAAACCCCAACCAGTTTCGAATCGCATTGAAAATAATCCGTCCGAGCGCGTTAACCACTCAATTGATAGTGCAAATTTTTCTGAATTTAATGCACAAAGTGCAAATCGTGCGCAAAGTACGCATCGTGCATCTTCACTGTTGTCCACTGGCAACAGCGCATCTAATTCACGCTCGCCTTTGGAAACTATTCCCGAAAATATCGCTCAAAGTTGTACGAACCGCGCGCCTGCAGTTATCTAATTTATCACAAAATCCTTTAAACACGGGTTTGCAACCAGTGCAAAACTCGGGTTTTTCGGATAACATACCTATGATTTAGCAGCCGTCAGTACCGATTTTGCAGACGTCGCGATCTCGGCCGTTGCTGTCTTTAAATCGTAATGCGCCTTCTTTCGTACCTAATTCTTCGAATGCGAACTCGCAGCAGCAATTAAATCCACCACTGCTGCAATATTTTCCACCTCAAGGAGAAATTTTTCCAAACAATTACGTACCTAATCCCGTAAATGTGGAAATACCACCTAATAATCCTATTTTGCATTCCTCTAATATAGAAACGCAACCTGTTGAGATAAATCTATCTGGTATTAATAACGAACCTGCAAATTTGCAAAACGAATCTGTGCCTCTCCCTGAATCATCTAGTAGAAGAAGACATGTAAAATTTTCTGATGAAAGCTCATCTAATAGTTATGATCGCCCGCGCAGCCGTCGTTCGCGTCGCAAAAGTAGATCGTGCAGACAACGTCATCGTTATAGTTCAGATTCTTCATCTGAAGGCTCGCATGGTAAATCGCATCTCGCTGATTCCTTGAATCGCGGACCATTTATGGCACAAATGCAAATTGCAATTGCAAATAAAAAATTTTTGATGGCGATAAAACAGATATAAAAGCATATTTTGCCAAATTCGAATCACTTGCCGATACCTATGATATCGACAAAGCTGATCGTTTAAAATTTATGACTGGATTTCTAGATCCCTACGCTTCACGTTTATACCGTTTGTTACCTGCTGATATACAACAATCTTATTCAAAAACTAAACAAGTGCTAATAGCCGAATTCTGTCCAATGGACACCGGTGCGCTCTTTACTCGTTTTTTGACACATTAACAGCAGCCTAACGAATCGGTTAAATCTTATTATCTCTCGCTTTGCAAAGAATTAATAAAATCTGACCCTTATCTTGAAGTTGACTCGCACCATTTCAATAATTTGATGCAACATCAATTAAAAGAAGGTTTATTACCACATATTTCAAAAGAGGCATATCACAAAAAGCCTAGAGCATCATTAGCTGAATTTTTAGACAATGCGCTAAGCGCTGAATTTGCTAATAAGGAATTTGAGGAGAAAAAAGCATTAACACCATTATGTATTGGTAACAGCTGCTCCCGTAGGCAGCGTAGTACCTAAAGATACTCCTCGCGCGTCTAACCAAAATGATTCGGATCGTTCGCGTCATAGAACGTTTCATCGCTCGTCGCGTGCTGAGAAGCCAGAAAATTCCTCTCGTAAATATTGTACCTTTTGCAAGCGCATAGGTCATATCTACGAGGAATGTTTTACGCGCCAGAGGCAAGAAGCGTCTAATAATGCTAATTATAATACCCAACCCGAACGAAATAACAACTCTATGGCTCGCAAACGCAGCCAGTTGCGTTCTTTTTCGCGGCAAAATCGTTCGCCATCGCGTTCAAATTCGCAAAATAGACATCGATCTCAATCACGATATCGTAACTCTAGTCAGCATCGTTCATCTAACTATGCGAATAATGATAACCGCTTTGAACCTAAGCAACCACGATCGAATTTTAGGCAAAATCGTAATGATTATTACCAAAATTCGCGTGCAAATTATCAAAATTCGCGTTACGATAATCGCTATAATAATCAATTGCGACAAAATACACCTTTTGTGCAGTTCCCAAATGAACAGCGTGGCACATATTACAACTCAAATTACCGCAGCGACAATAATTTCAATCGACCATATGTCACCTACACCGCAGATAACCAACCCACCATGAATGTGCCCCCACCACAGCCAACCCTTACATCTCCTCATGATGTAAACACGGTTACTGCGAAAGGGCCAGAGATCTAGCGCGCGTCCTAACCTATTCGCATCGCAAGAATTTCTTGAAGAGTACGAACGTTTACAACATCGTCTCGCAACTTATGAAAAAATCAACCTACCTCCATCTAAGACTTTAGATTCTAATATTCCTATTGTAAGCCATGCTGGGACAAATTTGCCCACTATTCTTGTTAAAGTTCATGGCGTTGACGTACCTGCTCTTATAGATACGGGTTCACAGGTCACCATGATGACCACGTCTGCATTCTTACGTCTTAGGTTTTAATTTACCACCTAAACAAGTCTCACAAGTTGTACATGGTGTAGGCGAAATCACCGCAGTAGTTCGTTATAAAGTAAATATGACTCTAACCATCGCGGAACAATCTATTTCTACCTCAGTATCTATAATTGATCACTTGCCGGAAGACATGCTCTTAGGATATGATTTTTGCGAATCCGCACTCATGTGGGTTAATCCTATTGAGCGCTGTGCTTTTATAAACGGCATAAAGATTAATTTACTCTCATCTCATGAAAAATTGCAATTTCGTGCGAAATCCAACACAACTACCTCTGGTGTTGTGTGTGTGCATGTTTCGTTACCTGAGCCTGTTATAATACAACCTAGGCACGAAGTAATTACACCTGGCTATATAAGTCATGGCTCTTGCAATTTCGATTTCGCATTATTCGAACCAAATCCCGATTTTATGGAAAAAACTTCACTTTTTGTTGCTCCGTCTATAGTCGATGCTTCACAACCTATAATACCTGTTCGTGTTTGTAACATCTCTAAAGCACCAATTCGCATTGACTCTGGTGAAATAATAGGTTCTTTAACCACTGATGCCGAAGTCGTGTCACATGTCTCAAACTTTGACGATAGGACACCAGAACTTTTTGCATCAATAAATAAAGCTTTAAACGGCTCCGCCGTTGACTCTCGACAACAGCAACAAATTTGTGAACTTTGTTTAAAATACGACTCAATTTTTGCATTAAAAAACGAACCTCTCGGACGTACCCCCTTGATGAAACATCATATCGATACAGGGGATAATCCGCCCGTTGTTGGAAAAACTTATCGTGTCGAACATTCTAGAAGAGAATCAATGCAAAAAATTATAAATGAGATGCTTGCAGACAAAATTATTCGACCTACAACCAGCCCATGGGCAAGTCCATTATTTCTCATAGGAAAAAGGACGGTTCCCTTAGGCCGGTCGTCGATTATCGACGGTTAAATGATGTAACTAAAACGCAAGTTTATCCCCTTCCACAATTAGACAATTATTTCGACACTTTAGGCAATGCTGCATATTTTAGCACGCTAGATTTAAAATCTGGTTACTGGCAAATTCCTCTTGATGATAAATCTCGCGAAAAAACTGCATTTATATGCCCTGTTGGCCACTATGAATTTGAAGTTTTACCTTTTGGTTTAAAAATGCGCCCGCTGATTTCCAAAGACTAATGGAGCTCGTGCTCGCAGGTCTAAACTGGAAATCTTGTCTCGTGTACATCGATGACATAATTATTTTTTTGCGCACTTTTAAAGAACATTTAAAAGATCTTGAAAATGTCTTTATTGCGCTAAAAAACGCAAACTTACGCGTAAAGCCTGATAAATGCCATCTTGCTCATGCAGAAGTAAAATTTCTTGGCCACAATATAAGTGCAAGGGGCATCGCTCCTGATATGTCCAAAGTCGCAGATTTAATCTCGTTTCCCGTACCAAAAACTGTCAAATCTTTGCAGAAATTCCTTGGCTTAGTCCAATGGTTTAAAAAATTTGTTAAAGATCTTGCTAAAATTGCTAAACCGTTATTCCATCTTCTTCGCAAAGATGTCGAATTTTGCTGGAAGGCCGAACACCAAACCGCCTTTGAGCTTCTGAAGAAAGCATTTACATCCCCACCTATTTTGCAATTACCAAAATTTGACAATGAGCACCAATTTATCTTAACAACTGACGCAAGCAATTATGCGTTAGGTGCTATTTTGACGCAAAAACACTTACCATCCAAAAATCGTTTTATTCTTAGCTACGCTAGTTGCGTGCTAAATTCTGCCAAATGTAACTATGCTACTTCGGAAAAAGAAGCGTTAGCGGTAGTGTGGGCCATCAAGCATTATCGACACTATCTTTACGGTAAAAAATTCATTGTCGAAACTGATCATCAAGCACTAACTTGGCTAGTAAACGTTAAAGACCCATCGAGTCGTTTACGCCGTTGGGGTCTTAAATTACAAGAATATGAATATGATATCGTTTACGTTCCTGGCGCTTATAACTGCGCAGCTGATCTTCTTTCACGACACCCTAAATATGATCATGCAGAGCACCAATATAAACTCGAGCGCAAAAATATTGTTAACATCACAAATTTAGAATCGGAAGACTCTGAATCAGATGATGAATCGGTTCCACCTGACCGATCGCGCAATAATGCGCCTACTGCACCAATTAATCATCCTAATGCGCAAAATAACGACCCTACTGCGCAAATCGATCCTACCAATACAAAACCACCTACATTTCGTGAACGCCTATTGCTTACCAATGCTGAAAAAGCTGAAATGCTAACACCTGCGCGTTTACTCGCAGAGCAACGTGCAGATGATGAATTACATAAAATTCGCATCGCATTGAATGACTTAACAACGAAAAAATATCGTGACGAATTTTTTCTTGTAAACGATGTACTTTTTCCGTAGATTCCAACCTAAACGTTCACCAACTGTCGTACATCAAATAGTCATACCCAAATCTTTGCGTCGCTTTATATTAACCAAATTTCATGACTCTATTTTCGGAGCTCATTTTTCATCGCACAAAATCTTGCCCGCCATTCAAATGCGTTATTGGTGGCCGCGCATGGAAAATGATGTGATCGCGTGGTGTCGGAATTGTGATGTGTGCTTACAACGTAAGGTCGCATTAAATTCCACATCTGTTCCATTGCAACCAATCGAAGTATCCGCGCCCTTTGAACTTATTGCGTGTGATTGTTTGCATATGCCACGATCCCCCTCCGGAAATGACCAAATTGTAGTTTTTATGGATTATTTTACCAAATACATGGAAGCTTTTGCTGTTTCTGACATAAAAGCAACAACAATTGCAAATTTGTTATTACGAGAAATTATCCCACGGTATGGAGTTCCCAAAAAATTTTTGACAGATCAGGGGTCAAACTTTACATCTACCCTAATTTCGGAAGTTTGTAAACTATTAAACGTTCAAAAAATATTTACAACCCCATATCACCCCCAGTGTGATGGGTTGGTGGAACGTTATAATCGCACCTTGATTGATGGTTTGTCTAAGCTGAGCGCGCGATCCCAGTATGATTGGGAGCAATTTCTACCTTTCGCGTTATTTGCATACCGCGCGACTCCACAATCATCAACTAATATATCACCCTTTGAAATGCTATATGGTCGCGAACCAGCATTTCCACTTGACACTCTACTCATAAATGACTTTGTGATGAATCCGAATTTACCATCTGTTGCAGAAAAATATGTCATTGACTTAAAGCTGACTTTGCAAGATCTACACAAAATCGCATCTAAAAATTTAGCTCAAGCGCGTAAGCAGCAGAAATCTCAATATGACAAGTCCGTAACTCAAACAAATTTTTCTCTTTCGGATATTGTTTACCTCAATAATACCTCAGTAATTCAACCTGAAATTGGTAAACTATCACCTAAATGTGTCGGTCCGTACAGAATTATTGACTTACCTACTCCTGAAACTGCGAAAATCGCTTATGTCTATAATCCTCTAGTCACTCATCTTGTTCACCGGAATAGACTTTTGCCTGAGCCCAAACTACCCTACTCTGATTTAATTGTAGAAAAACACGCGTATGTCCCTGGTGATTTTGTTTTGGTAAAATTACCACATCGCCCTCTCGCCCCGGCAGTAGTTATAAGTTTTGAAGACTTACCGGGCAGGGAACAAAAAGCTAAGGACTGCGCGCCTATACGTTTATTAAATGGCTCTAAAACAGCACATGCCGTACCATTATCTAATGTTTTCCCTTTTGCAGACCCATGGCTGCAGAAGGTACCCCAAGCAAGGAGGCATTGCTGGAAGCAGCTGGTCGCCGATTCAAATTTGAGGGGCGCGATCCCGCGTCCCTAGATGAGTTTTGTTTGGCTTTGACGAGTATGGCTTTGGAGCAGGGGTTGGTTCTTCCAGACCCGCTGCCACAAAATGATGACTGTCGTGTTGGCGGTCTAGAGGCACTAAGCGCAAAAATGATAGAGTATAAAACAACACATGTAGCACCAAATCATCGTAAACGCATAAATGACCAAGAGCTCTGGTGGGAGAACAGGTTTGATAGATTCCCTTTGGCAACCCTTCGTGTGCCAAAGAAGAGACTTCTATCCACTGTATTAATCACCAACGACCAGCAGTCTTTTGGGGCTATTTTGGCTTTGATTCAGCCATCAAACATGACAAATGGCACGTTATTCTTGGGCTATGACTCAGAATTTGTGAATGACCAAAAAGGCCGAAGTTATAAAACTTGGGATTTGCGTTTTCAGCAGCTATGTCCCACCTACCAGGACCTCCATGGCCCATTCGTTTGCTATGTCCAAGTTGCTAGCGCGAACGGTCATGTGTTCTGCTGGGACATTGCTAAGTTCCCAAAACCTCCGTTTGGGCTTCATCAGCTGCTCGAAACGCGTTTACCGAACGTATTTATGGTCTGTTACGACCCAACGCAAGACAGACTTGCGTATTTTCACGTTTACGGTCCTACTTTCGAAGAAATCTTGGCAATCCCTGATGTCGAGCTTCGAAATCAACGGCATTGGAAAGATCCGTTTAGTGCAAATTTTATCAATATACAGCCTTTAGCAAGAACGTTCACTCGCCGTCTCCATATTACAGCGCATTCACACACCTTAAAGCGCTTGGCTGAATTTTTCTTTGACATGTATATCGATCCGACCGCGCCGGATAACTTTGGTCAGGCGTGGAGTCTAACGCTAACTCGGGACATGCAGTATTATCTGGCGATGGATGCCTTGATCACTATCGATGTTTTCATATTGATAGAAGGCTGCTCGCAAAATAACCGCATTACCGAGGATAGAAAACCAATGCCAGTTTTGTTTAAAGGCGATGAATCGCAAGTTAAAGCTAGCAAACCAAAAACTAGACGGCGTATCCCGTTGTCATCTCGCACGCCATCATGGGGCCAGTCGACCAGTTTGGCGACTGAAGTCACCGTTGATTCGGATGGCGGTGAATTGGTCACAGTAGAAGACTTCTATGGACCAGCTCCGCAACCACCAGCGGCTATAGCCGCAGCCACCACCGTTGCCTCTGTAACGGAAGCGTTGGCCCATGCTAATGTTTTTGATAATCCCGACCTAAAAGTTCAAGGTTTGCAGGCCGTTGCCGACATAGTATCGGGCCCGGTCAATGCGCCTAACACCGAACCTAAATCCAAACCAACCAGTACAAGTACACCAGCCTCTGCGATCTCTTCGCAAACTGATATTCCATTTGATTCTCCTATGGTTGGAATTGAACAATCTTTGTCCACAGAAGACGACGATTTGTCTCCTAAACGCTTAGTAATGGCGTTATCCGACGCTGAGGCAGAAAGGCAAGCAAATTTGTCACCACCGCGTACTACACGCGCTGCATTGGCTCGAAAAGGGGCTACTACCGTTTCGCAACCGATTGCTCCACAATCGCTTGCGGCGGATCAGCAGGCACCCTTGGGTTTTGGGTCGCTACTACCTTTACCGACTTCTCAGCCGGATTTGGTAGAGCGTCAAACCGACCCTGACGTTATCATGTCGGATATCATAGGCTTGCCACCACCAGCACAACGCACGCTACCTACACAGGAAGTACAGCAAGCGGCGTTGTCCACGCAAATTGCGTCCCAATCCGCGCCACAAGGCGTGTCGAATGTATCGGCACCTGAAACTCGTTTTACGGCACCTATGGCCATGACGGGTGTGTCAAATACTGTGGCGAACATTCAACCACAGAATATTCAAAATATTCTGTCAAATTTAGAAGTTGCAGTCCCTGCGCATTTACAAGCCATTCGTGAGCGCATATCTGCAGAAGAAAGCTCGCGAGTCCAGAATCGTTCGCGTTATGTCCAACATTTCTTTAATATGATGGAAACGATGACGCGTGAAGCGCCGTGCTACATTGTCCCTGACGTTTTGCACGACTTGCGCTCATACTTAGGTGAAGTCGCAGGAACGCGTTTGTACGACCAGTTGGTCGAAATTGCCCAAGTGCATTTTGATCGGGTGTACGCAGCACATTTGCATTACGCGTCCACGACTGACACACCTTCGCGTCCCATAGTCTGGACTACAATCGCACAACCTTTGACTGATGTCGATTGTGCGCCTGCACCTCAATTTATCAGCAAAATGAGCGTTTTTAACCGATTATTTTATCCTGACCAATTTTTTGTGCGCAACCGGTTTTTTATCACAACCGGAATGATGCTGTACAAAGTTCCGTTACAGTATTTGGTAGTTCACCGACACCTCAAACCACTGAGTGTGGTGATTGATGGAATTGCGCACCAGATTCGACCTGAGTTCTTGCTGCACCAAATGAGCCCGGCGCCTGATCATTTAGCGCCGATATTAATATTGACGCGCCAAATGGTCGATATTTTTGATACCTTCCGAGAATTTCAATCTGAATACGAATCGGAGTATCGATTTTTGACGATCTTCTCAACAATAGACGTCATGCACGCTAGAGTGCTGTTGGAATTTTTGGACAGAAAGTTCCACTTTTATGCGTATGCTTACGGCCATGCTGCGATAGGCTGGCGCATGGTGGAACAGCTACGTCGTATGTTGCGCGTAGCTTTCCTTGGCGAATCATACACACCTTTGCCAAGTGAGGCTTTCCCGGAATTCCCGGAATTGACCAGGCGAATCGAAAATCCAACCGTTTTGCACAATATGATTCGCCAAATTTGGTTAGCAACCGATCCGGCACTTGAAGTACCGGTTCAATTTGACCGTTTTCGAGGTCGCCAAAAATCCGTCTTTTACCTTAAACACCGTATTGAAGGCAAATTGGAGAAAATCCGTAAAGAGAGACGACAGGCATCCTCGCAAGATCCTAGTGGGTCCTCGGCGAGCCTTGAAATGCCCGAAGTCGATCTATCTCTGGATGCTCAAATTGAAATGCATAGAGCCCGCATGACGATCGAACAACGCGATCGTGCAAATCTTGCTTCTGAGATGCCCAGGCGTGCGTCAAAATTACGCGCCGCCGGCTCTCTCACTGAAACCTCAGGCGTTCTCCACATGTCTGAGGATGAGCATAAGGAAAGATTGAACAGATTTTATGACACAAAATCCGAGCATACTTTGCGTTGGTTGAAAAATCTGGAGAAAGAACGAGTTAAAAGACTTGTTTGCGCTGAAGTCGCAGCAAAATTAAGAGCTCGTTTAGGCAAAAGGGGATCTGGGCGGCAAGAACCGCAATCATACTGGCAACAATATGCACAAATGCATCATCGCTCACAATCACAGGTACAACCACAGGCACCAGTAAAACCGCACATACAAACACACACACGACCGCAGACCCAACCGCAGCAGCAGCAATTTACGGAATAGCGTCAGCGTTCCGAGGCATATTCACAGGCCAATGCTGGTCATCTGTTGCGCCCGCGACAGCAGCAGCCTTATGAATATCGCCGTCAGCCACAGTCAAACCGCGGAGCTCATCAGGGCTGGTCGCAATCCCATCAACAACCGCAATGGGATCAATCGTATCGTTCACCATTGGAACAAGATCAATCAGCCATTGGGGTCTATCAACCACAACCTCGACCGAGTCCACTATTGCCCAAACCGTGGCCTGTTACGCAATCACAACAGCATCCACGCGACACTTCACGCAAACAATTGTTTGGTTTTACACCGGAACAATTATTCACTCCGGTGCCACCCACACCGCGTTGTTACGCAGATGACTACGAGGAAGACGACGACGATGATGACGATGATCGACCAGTTGACCCACATCAACGCTTACGCCAACATATGTACGGGCGTAGGCATTCGCCATACCAGTATCGCAAGCGTTCGAATACGTGTCGCGAACCTGAATCGGATCGTGATTATTTTCAACGTCAACGACGTCGTGGAAAACCACGTGGCTCAAAGGCCAATTATCAGGATCGCTATTAATTTACAAGTTCGATGTACAGAACTTTTGGAACTCTGTGTTAGGCGTCAAATTCGACCAGCAGCTTTTTCGTCATTTTTCGTTTTTTGTCCTGATGTGGATCCCAGGACATCACGTATCGTTTAATTTCTGTGTAATTTTTCTCTTGTCATTTTTTTCTTGCTGTAAATTTTTCTCTGATGGTGCTCTTATTTTCCCCGTTATCTTGCATAATTTGCCATTTTTCGTTTTTAATCGTTACCTCGTGTTTTAACTCGTCAGTGTCTTTAATTTTTGCTCAGCATAATTTTGCCTTATCATTCCGTGTCTTAATTTTTGCTCAATAGCGGTGTTACTATTATGGTATCTTAACTCTTTAATGGACAAGGGATTAATTTATACCCAATCTTAAAACCTTTTCAATTCAAAATTTTTCTCATTACCCGGGGACTGAAGGAGGCTAATTGGGCAGCGAGATCGAATATTATGCTATGCTGTCCAAGACTGGAGTTCATCATTACTCGGGCAACAATATAGTTATACCTAGCGCCATTCAGAGTGTTGCTCAAGAGGTTCCTGAGTGCGAACGAGGTCATGCGTTGACCGTTATTTGTTATCGCTATTTGTTATTTTTTTGTTCTTTTATTTTCGTTTTTCACGTTTGCTCAGGATGAGGCGTTGTGGACGCCAGAGTAGAGGCGTTGCAAACGCCATAGTGCCGAGTAGTAGAAGCGTTGTAGACGCTAGCGTTGATGGTGTGCCCCCGAAAAATTCTCCACTTCGTGTCAAATTTTTTTCTATACGTGGGGGAGTGTAACTACGAGAGTTACACGTTTGGCGAACTTGCCTTAGCAGTTCGCGGTAGCCACTCACATAGCCAATACTAGTAGCTATCTACGATAGTGTACTGTGGGCTATGCCTTCGGTCTTCCCACTTCTTCCCAATTTTCAATAATAAAAAACAATAAGATACTTGTCCGGTAACATAGAGTTAAGTATATGATAATAGTAATTGTTTAATGCATACCACTCGTATTAGCTTAGAATAATTGATCTGAGATAAAAGTGTTCCAGTATTACGTTAATTTGACGTTTGTTTATTTTACTATAATGGTCCCTTGAGGCCAGTGTAGTTAGTCTTGTTGGCATTCTTGTTGGCAATCGTACGAGTGTATAGTTGCGTACGTTTTGTTTTTCTTTTGCATTATTTTTGTTGTCCGGCAGTTAGGCCGCGTATTCAGCGTTTGAAATAAATTGGAGAAAACCTACCCAGGGGTTTCGGATATACCGAGGGTAAGGTCGGAAATTCCCACGTCGAGGACTTCGACTCTTCTGAGTGGACGGATAGGTAAATTCCATATGATTGCTTATTTTGTTCGAAAACCTTAATTCTTTTCTCAAACCCAAAATTGATTAAAAATATTATTTAATCTTTAAGGATGATTGATCAGTATAGAGCTCGCTGTTGTTGTTTTCTAAGTCTATTGTGCTACACGTATTAGGAACCAAAAGCATTTCGGATCGAGCCTAACCAGAAAATAAGTTAAATAATCAACTTGAGGTTTGAGATAGGTCAACTGACCTCCGCGGCAATTCCGAGATTAGGTAGGTAGCCTTAGGTCTTAGGGCGTAGCTGCTGAGATCACCCGATCAGAAGCGGTCAGCAAATTAGGACCAAGGAGATCGAAGCTGTAAGGTTTGTAAGGGTCCAAGGATCGAAGCGATCCCAGGCTAAGCGATCGGGGCCAGCGCTAAGTGCAGACCTAAGTACCTACGTACCTAAGTAAGTCTCGAAGGCAAATACATTCGGTTCCCGCGTCGATTCCGTAGACGCTAGGGGCCATGTATTTACAGCTACTACTAATCATCATGATTTTTTTCAAAATTTGTCCATTAACTAAACCAAACGCAACAAACTTCTTTCTAATGAAACTGTTTGACTACTAGAAAAACCTACATTAAACGCCTCTGAACCACTGAACCACTAGATATTGGTGCAACAGAAACCTTTCTAGTGGTACTTATTGGACCTTTCTAGAGGTCCTCTGAACCTTTCTAGAGGTTCAGTGGTGTAGACGTTGGTGCAACAGAATTTTTGCGCCTCTGAACCACTGAACCTCTGGAAAGGTTCAGAGGCGTTTGGTGCAAAGGCCCCTGGGGCCGGTTTCTGAATGAAGGGGCTAGCTAGCTCAGGGCTAAGTGTCAGAACTTAGCCCTTTTCTTGTTAGCCCCGGGCTAAATGTCTGTTACTCTTTAGCCCGTGTTTCTCAATAAGGGGGCTAACTTTTTCTGGGCTTAATATTAGAAGTTAGCTCCCTAAAATCAGGCCCTGGTGTTGATTAGGGATATCTCACTTATTTGTGGTATTTCTCTAATTTTAAGGTCTTGTTGCAAAATAGTTCTCGCCTTTGTTTATCAATGCGCTTTACCACAAAGTCGAAGTTTATGATGAATTTTCAGGTACGAACTTCGGATTCAATAAAAATACATCTAGTGAGGTTAGTGACAATTTATCATACCAAGATAATTTTCCTTGCAGATACGGGCTTCACTGTAAACAATTAATTAAACTGACCACCGTCTCCGTTACACTGAATTTCTATTGGACTGGAAGTCATTTTGCTATTGCTAAATAGATGTCGATACACATAAACGAACAATATCGTGAATTATTACAAAAAAGACAGGATATTTTAAAAAAATACGGTAGATAGCTAAATTCTGTGTTAATCTGTCAAGCTCCGTAATACGCAATTTCAATGTCAGTTAGGCCTACAGAGAAGAAAAACGGTGATGCGTCTTAGCGTTAGCGATTTTTACTACAATTTGAGATGTACCTAACAATTTAATCTTTTATAACAGTAGTGGGATATCATGCATTCCTCAGTACAGCTAAAAGTAAGTAAATATGAAGACGATCGTCGCAGCATTTTATAACAATGGCTACAGATTCGTTCTGGGCGAGGGCTATTGACATAGGTGGGCGGTACCAACATTCTGGGGGTGCAAGATTTTTCAAAGCTTAAAAAACGGCCTTAAAATAATGGTATGGCAAAAAACACCATTTTTCAACGTCTCTCATCGAGCACTATCCATTGAAATTAAAAAATTGCGACAAAACAAAAAAGTTTTCAGAAATTGAATTTTGGGGGGTTATTTTGGTTTCTGGGCGGTGCATACTCCCCAAACCCCCACGCCCAGGTATTGATCGCTGATTTTGATCCATGCGCGATCCAGTCAAATGGCAATCATTGTCGCGATGCTTCAGGCACATCCGCACCTAGTGACGACCATGCCCGGAACCATCCTTTCGTGAACTGTCCCGAACGGGCTGATGTACAAAATCTTCAAGTCTCTGTACTCCTGAGGAGAACAACAAGGACCAACGCTGCGATATTTGCGCAAATTTCCTGACAGTAGCTCGGCTTGTTGAGTTAAATGTGTGTGACCGCTGCTTTGCTTGTACAAAAACGGACATGTACCCGCACAATAAAATGCATTATACCGTTTCGGCGATAATATCCAGTCCCAGCCCATTGTTTGAAAGTCGACCTTAACAAATGCATTTTTAATTTAGTCCTAAGCTTACATGTACAGCATGGGAATTCTGCGGGGTCAGACCCAAAAATTTTTAATAAGTGCTTTTTTGGGCTTTAAAGCGATGGTACTTGTCAAAAACACCGTCTTTTGACGTTACGGGCAACGCTCGGTCTTTCTAGAACATAAACATAAAAAACTGGGAAAATTAGAAAAAATCAAGTAATTTGAACAAAATATAATCAAAAAATGTGTATATGGCGCGAAGCGCCGAAAATTTAAGACTTCTGAGCCAAAAATGAGTTAAAACGCATAAAAAGGTACACTTCTTTACAATTTTTACGAAAAATCGACAATCCTCCGCGGGGTCGCCGCAACCACTTCGCGGGGGGGGTCAGTAGCCATTCCCTCCCAAGAACGTGTACGGTCCTATGCAGGGGCGGATTTAGGGGAGCGGGGGACGGCCACCTCCCCCATTGGCCCAAAATAGTGCGCAAAATTAAGGATTTTTGAGCGATTTTTAGCGATTTTCGGGTTAAAACGGCTAATTTTTCCGCCCAAATCAGGGGTCCGCCCCCCTTCTGAATAAAATATAGATTATTCAAGCATATTTCGACCAATTTAACCTGATTGAGTTATTCAATTACATTGCATAGTGTTATTTTAAGCCTGACAGAAATCTTTAGTCAATTAAGATTCTCGAGGCATACATGTAGAGCATGGGAATCCTGGAAGGTGGGGGGTAGGCATACAAAATTTTTAAAAGTGCCTTTTTGGGCTAAAGAACGGAAGGTTACACGTCAAAAACATTGTTTTTTGACGTTTCAGACAATGCTCGTTCTTTCTAGAACACAAAAACGTAGAAATTTCAAAAAAAATTGAAAAAATTGAGTAAATTGAACAAAACATGGTGAAAAAAATGTGTGTGTGTGTGGTGTGTGTGTGTGTGTGTGTGTGTGTGTGTGTGTGTGTGTGTGTGTGTGTGTGGCGCGAAGCGCCGAAAATTTGTACTAAAAAGCTTCACTTTTTAAAAACTTTTACCAACTTTTACAAAAAATCGATAATTCTGGGGGTCGGAGCCATTTTGCGGGGAGTCAGTTGCCATTCTGAGGGGTCAACTCCCCAAGAACACGTCTGGTCAGGACCCCCAAATCTCTTACGTGCATGACTGCTCATGACGACTTAGGTTTGAATTTCAAAGCCAAAAAACTAGCAGACTTCCGTGCAACTGACTAGATCAAAGAAACATTTCATAAATTTCCAAAATTTTGATACCAGTCGATAGAAGTGATTGATCGAAGATTGCTTTTTATCGCCAATGTTTCGACCATTCTTGAACTTTGCGTAGGTAGGCTTATCCATGCATGTGCACACAAATAATTAGGAATATAAACCCCCAGAAGGCCAAGAGTAAAAAATTTCTGAGTGAAATGCGGTAAAATAAGGCTAAAAACGGAGAATAATAAAAAGATTCTGCAAAAGCATGTGAAATCGATTAGAAACATTCACTTACATTGGTCTTATGCTATTTGAATGTTTATGGCAATTTTATGTATGCTCGTGAGATCTCTGTGGAAGATCCTCAGATGGACTGAACCCTTAAATCCATTCGTCGTACATTCGTGGCTTTGGCCATCTGCTTTTTTGATAAACTTGCATATGGGGTCCAAACAGACCATAGATGCAAGCATGATCGATCACGGGGGAAGGGGGGTAAGACAGACGTGGGGTAAAGAATAGAGCTTTTTTTGTATCAAAATGACATAAAAAATTGGTAAACGCTCTAAAATAGTGTTAAAACTCCGTTATTACACAGTTTCTGGTCAGTTTAAAGCACTTTTGAAGAAAGTTTTCAATTTTCATCCACTTTAGGCCTTCATTTTGTCTTATTTTTCCAAAAAATTTCCTATGTTTTCATTTTGGGGAGGACCTCCGATCCCCACGTGCATGTCTGGTCCAGACGGCTAGCTCCATTGAGTTATCGAGAGAGTGGCAAAATGTAGATCTGCGAGTATATCAGACAAAAATAAACTTTTCAGCAAGAGTAGGTATTCGAAATCATAGAAACTGTTCGACCGTTTTTGCGCTGTCCTAACATTTGAATTTATTTTTTACGACTCATTTTAGCTCGATAAAGCACTTTGGTTGATCAAGCAGACCAGCAAACGAGTATAAAAACTATGTATCGTACCGTTAAAGGATATCGACAACATCGTTCTTCATTCTGATCAAGAGAGCAAATGGTATCTTCGCCCGATTGAGACCAGATTTTTCGTTTGACATTCGTCTTTTTGCGTCCTGATAGTAAAGCATTCGGCTTAGAGTTGAATTCAATGTTGAGAAATATGTGCTAAACGGAAAAAGCGATCATTACTTATGTAGAACGAAACAGGAAACCAGTCTAAACAAACTTATAATACTTTTAATGACGTGACAGAAATTCGTTAAAACGAAAAAGATATAAGGGCAATTAATTGAATAAGGTTAAACTTTAGTTTATATTCTCTTTTCTTCCTATCGTCTATTTTTCGAATAAGTTTTTTATGCGCTTACTGAGAAACGCCGCATATTGTCTAACTTTCGGTTAACTAGATCGCTGTCATCGTGATTGGTGACGATCATTATGCCGTAATTTTTCTTCGGCGTCCTCATCCAGACCATGACCAACGCCGTCAGATTGATATGCACGCTGATGTGCTTTTGATCATGAGCGGAACTTCTGAGAATCTTACGGACAAATACATACATACTCTTAAATGTCGAGTACGATCAAAGTACGATGCGATATGTGGATAGAGTCCATTGGACTAATAAAACAATAGAACAGACTTTAAAATATTTCTAATTAATTCAAATCTATAAGTTTCGGCTTGAACGTGCATGTTTGCTCTATAACACATACGCATTACTTTGCAGCCAAAACATATTTAGCGTAATCATATCATTAGTATATTTTGACATACATGATATATACCTACTCGTAGCATATTTCAGTAATTTAGCAAATTTAGCTTCGGTAATTGCACTATTTCAATTTACGTCTACTGATAATTTCATGCTAGATTTGAGAGCTGGATTACTGCCTGGTATTACAACTTAGAATTATAATCATTTCAGACTATCGTACAGATTAAGAGAACAGAATTGGTATGAAGAACCAGTTTGCACAATGCCGAAAACAAAACAAGCCGAGCTGATGTCTAAACCATGTAGGTACCGAAATAAAATCCGCATATCATAGGTAGCGCGTTAGCGCGTACCTATAATATACTTGAGTACCCCTAACACCTGTGCACCCCCTACAGCTATAACGGGACACTTCTGGAAGGTGTGGTTTTATTTAAAAGAAAGATAATAAAAAAATTCGCTGCCCGTGTTTTTTTGTTTTTCTTGAAACTCAAAACTGACTGTGTAAAGAAGGTGTAAAGTTTTTATGTAACGTTATAACATAGGACAAATTTTGGGACATTTATAATGCGGCACGTGGACAACTGAGTTTTGATGACTCGAAGAATTGAACAGCATAGGATAATAGAGGGATGAATTCTACAGATGGCACTTTTTTTTGTTTTTTGAAATTCGCATTAGTTATCGAATGGCAGTGTAAAGAGTGCGAAAATCTGGGGATGAAAAAGCACTTTTTGGTCGAGTTTTCAACCTGCTTATGTCCGATACTAACTCCGGTTATGTGTTTTTAAAATGTTTTCTGACAGAAATGTAGAGCGGATCAAGGGCTACATTCTGCATATAAGCAAAGTCTTCTATGCTCTATGGTGAGTTAGATCCTGGGGTTTAAAGTTTACACTCTAGTGGATGGTGTAAAAAAACGGATTTTAACTAAGATTTCTCTGCCAAATTTTTCCGCCTATGAGTCAGGGTGAATTGGATACAGCAGTAATAAAGTGCCTCTCAGGGGCTACACATCGCAGCAAACCGCATTTAAAAAAACGCAATATTGAGTTATTTATGGGGGTGTAAAGTTCGAAATCAGAGGTAAAAAATGGGCGAAAAAACACATTTTTTCCGAACTTGATTAATAAATCATACCAAATAATTTTTGCAAGAGAATTTTGGCACACAGAAATGTACTACGATTTAAAAGCTACAAATTGTACCAAACCGAATTTCTTTAAACTCAATGGGGAGTTCGGTAAGGAATTTTAAAGTTTACAGTGTTCTAAATGATGGAAAATACGTTTTTGTTGCGTTTTTTGTTCGCCACTTTCTCCGTCCAGAAGTCGGGATAAGTCCAATAGAATAAAAATAAAGTGCTTCATATAGGGTGCAAGTCAAAGCAAATTGTCTATACATTAATATTTAGCGAGTGTAAAGTCAAAAATTTGGTGTTTAAAATGCGTTTCTGTCTTGTTTTTTCTGCCTGCTTCTCCGGTTATGAGTCAGGGACACGATTATCAAGTCTAGAAATGGACCAGGAACCAAATTTGATATGCCAGTCTGGTGCATATGTTTACACTCTACAGTGTTGTAAAGTGGTTTACACCTATTGTTTGTTTGCCCATAGAACATTATGGAGACTTAATTTTTTCATAAATATTAATCGTAATATCGGAACAATATCAAAATTACGAATCTGACCAAAATCTTCTTTACACTAGGTGTTTACATGAAGTTTACACTACACATGTATTTATCTTCGTTTTTGAGCATTCCAGAAACCTAATTTTTTCCTGGAGTCTGGAAATTTTCAAAGAATCAAATGTGAGACGTCACGTAGACGCGTTTGTTTACATCCAACAGTGATATAAAGTAGTTTACACTCATTCTTTATTTGTCGTCAGACTATTGTAGACATGCAATTTTTTCATAAATGTTGATAATAATATCCGAGTAATATCAGATTTACAAATCGGAATAAAATCCTCTTTACACTAGGTGGTTGTGTAAAGTTTACACTGCATGTTAGCCTTTGTTCTAGAGCATTGCAAAAACCGAAATTTTTTCCTGAGATCTAAAAATTTACAGGGAACGAAATATAGGACGTGAGTTGGACGCGTTAGATTACACTCAGCAGTATTGCAAAGTGGTTTAAACCTAATGTTTATTTGTCTTTAAAACATTATGGAGACTCATTTTTCCATAAATGTTGAAAGTAATAACGGATCAATATCAAAATTACGAATCGGACTAAAATATTCTTTATGATATGTGTTTGTGTAAAGTTTACATTACGTGTTAACCTTAATGTGATAGGCTTGCAGAGACTTTGTAACTGAAGTCAAGAAATTTTCAAGGATTCATATGTGAGACATCAATTAAGTGAGTTTGTTTACGCTGAAAAGTAATCTAAAGTAAAAATAAGAATGTTTCGATCATGTGCTATGTCAATTTCTCATTCTCAACAATAATGTTTCATCATATCCCCTAAATTTGTTTTAATTTACCACATTTTTCTTTTTCTTAAAGCTTTAAATCTTTTATTATTATCTTTATAATTTAATGGTAGGTTTAAACTTTAAGCTCCTCTTAGTTTGCAACTCTCGCTTAGCAAGCTCATTTTTCAAAACTATTCTTTTATGATCAGTCGCCTTCACCGCTTTTGTTTTTCCACATTTGCTGGTTTCTATGAAACCAAATTTCGTGATGTGGAAAAGGATTTTGGGCATGGTTCACATCGTGGTAAATCTTTTTCAATGCAAAAATGCGTTCTTGAAAAGTAAAATTCAAAAATTTTCCGACGCTTCGCGATTCGCGCCTGATTGATTTATTTCTATTGTTTAATTTTAGTCAATGGTCTCGCCAATTCGCGTCGATTACTGCTCTTTTGTTGATAACTTGCTCTAGCTTATTTGACCAAGATGGAAGTGTGTATTTGTCGCACAAATTTAGGTACCTATCGCTGATCTAGATTTAGGTTAGGTAAGTAATTGATTGTTGAAAAGCTAAAATTAGAATGTAGGTATGTGAATCAATATAAGAAGTGAGGAAAAAATCTTTGGTACCTATGGTTTACATCACATTGTGAACCAGATCATCAGGTGAAACAAAAACGGTGCCAGTATTGCTTTGCTAGGTTGTCAGTTTTCCCTTCCGTTTTTGATGTTTAGTTTACCTATTTACTTATCAATTTTGCTTGGAGTTGGATTTTTCTGATGTTCCATGTGACTGGCCAAAATGTTGGTGCCAGCGTTAAAAATAAGCCTACTTAATTAATGGGATGCGACTCGCGTTGCTCGCTTCGCTCGTCGCATGCCATTACGGCAGTAATTATTTGCAGTCAACTGCAAATAACGTAGCACACAATGAAATATTATTGACAGTAAAAAATTTGTGTTTCCAGACTGCAAATAAGTCCGAACACAGTGTAATATTATTTGTAGTCAAAAACCAGCGGCCTAGACTGCAAATAATATCACACAATATACTAAATTATTTGCAGTCTAGGTCGCTGCTTTTTGCCTGCAAATAATATTTATCATACCAAATATTTTGCGGAACATAAGTTTTTTTAAATGATTTTTATATACTTGGGTACCCCTAACACCTGTGCACCCCCTACAGCTATAACGGGACACTTCTGGAAGGTACGGTTTTTTTAGAAGAAGGATAATAAAAAAATTCGCTGCCTGTGTTTTTTGTTTTTCTTGAAACTCAAAACTGACTGTGTAAAGTAGGTGTAAAGTTTTTATGTAACGTTATAACATCGGACAAATTTTGGGACATTTTTAATGCGGCATGTGGACAACTGAGTTTTGATGACTCGAAGAATTGAACAGCATAGGATAATAGAGGGATGAATTCTACAGATGGTACTTTTTTTGTTTTTTGAAATTCGCATTAGTTATCGAATGGCAGTGTAAAGAGTGCGAAAATCTGGGGGTGAAAAAGCACTTTTTGGTCGAGTTTTCAACCTGCTTATGTCCGATACTAACTCCGGTTATGAGTTTTTGAAAATGTTTTCTGACAGAAATGTAGAGCGGATCAAGGGCTACATTCTGCATATAAGCAAAGTCTTCTATGCTCTATGGTGAGTTAGATCCTGGGGTTTAAAGTTTACACTCTAGTGGAAGGTGTAAAAAAATGGATTTTAACTAAGATTTCTCTGCCAAATTTTCCCGCTTATCAGTCAGGGTTAATTGAATACTACAGTAATAAAGTGCCTCTCAGGGGCTACACATCGCAGCAAACCGCATTTAAAAAAAACGCAATATTGAGTTATTTATGGGGGTGTAAAGTTCGAAATCAGAGGTAAAAAATGGGCGAAAAAACACGTTTTTTCCGAATTTTGATTAATAAATCATACCAAATAATTTTTGCAAGAGAATTTTGGCACACAGAAATGTACTACGATTTAAAAGCTACAAATTGTACCAAACCGAATTTCTTTAAACTCAATGGGGAGTTCGGTACGGAATTTTGAAGTTTACAATGTTCTAAATGATGGAAAATACGTTTTTGTTGCGTTTTTTGTTCGCCACTTTCTCCGTCCAGAAGTCGGGATAAGTCTAATAGAATAAAAATAAAGTGCTTTATATCGGGTGCATGTCAAAGCAAATTGTCTATACATTAATATTTAGCGAGTGTAAAGTCAAAAATTTGGTGTTTAAAATGCGTTTCTGTCTTGTTTTTTCTGCCTGATTCTCCGGTTATGAGTCAGGGACACGATTATCAAGTCTAGAAATGGACCAGGAACCAAATTTGATATGCCAGTCTGGCGCATATGTTTACACTCTACAGTGTTGTAAAGTGGTTTACACCAATTGTTAGTTTGCCCATAGAACATTATGGAGACTTAATTTTTTTCATAAATATTAATCGTAATATCGGAACAATATCAAAATTACGAATCTGACCAAAATTTTCTTTACACTAGGTGTTTACATGAAGCTTACACTACATATGTATTTATCTTCGTTTTTGAGCATTCCAGAAACCTAATTTTTTCCTGGAGTCTAAAAATTTTCAAAGGATCAAATGTGAGACGTCACGTAGGCGCGTTTGTTTACATCCAACAGTGATGTAAAGTAGTTTACACTCATTGTTTATTTGTCCTCAGACCATTGTAGAGACATAATTTTTTCATGAATGTTGATCATAATATCCGAGTAATTTTTTACACTGCATGTTAGCCTTTGTTCTAGAGCATTGCAAAAACCGAAATTTTTTCCTGAGATCTAAAAATTTACAGGGAATGAAATATATACGTCAGTTGGGCGCGCTTGCTTACACTCAGCAGTATTGTAAAGTGGTTTTAACCTAATGTTTATTTGTCTTTAAAACATTATGGAGACTCATTTTTCCATAAATGTTGAAAGTAATATCGGAGCAATATCAAAATTACGAATCCGACTAAAATATTCTTTACGCTATGTGTTTGTGTAAAGTTTACATTACGTGTTAACCTTAATTCGATAGACTTGCAGAGACTTTGTAACTGAAGTCAAGAAATTTTCAAGGATTCATATGTGAGACATCAATTAATTGAGTTTGTTTACCCTCAAAAGTAATCTAAAGTGATTTAAAAATTATGTTCAAGTGTCCTTAGATCATTGAAGAGATGTAATTTTGTCTTAAATGGGTTGCATTAAAGTTAAATTCTTCTTAGCCGTGTTTATAATATGTTTCACAAAATCTTGCACATGGAGAGCAATCGTTTAATTGATGTAAATTGCCTGCAAAAGTGGTTTAAAATGAACCAGCAATCACACGACTGTGCACAGAAGTCGACAAAGATATGCAGCTTTATTGTAATCATGTACATTAATAAGCCGTTAATCGGAAATACACCATTTGGAATGGAAAAGACTGCAGTTAATGAATACATATGTTAAACTTATTATCATAGGTAGCGCGATAGCGCTACCTATAATATACTTGGCCATCCTTTTTCTTATATGTTTCTCACAGCGAGTGCGAAATTTATGTCCCCCTTCACAGCAACAACGGCACACACCTGGGAGGTGCGGTTTTTTTAATCGATGGATAATTGAAAAATTGGATGCCCGTGTTTCTTTATTCTGTTTACACTCAATACTGAGTTAGCAATGAGCGTGTAAAGTGTAAAGCAAAAAATCAAATAATTTGCGGAGGGCCAATGTTTTTTAAAAAATGTTGCCCCCCAGCTGCAGATTACGAATCTGACCTTAAAATTACTTTACACTCAATAGTTGTTGCACAAAAGTGTAAAGTATACGTGTTTTTACGCTTTGCGTGTCCTTCAGCTTATATAACTCAATTTTGGTTTCTGTGCAGTCCAATCGGTTCTATAATGTAGAGGGTTGCAAAATCTCGAATCAATTTTTTTCTTTCTTATAACGCAATATTTCTTGATCTGTGATCGTTTTAGTGTAAAGGGTTCGAGACGAAAAACGATCTCTTCAACTACTCCGCTATGTAGGCGGAACATGCTAATTATGCTTACAAGGTGCCCTGACCTTAGCGTTACAGATCCCAGCTTATTTTGTTTTATACACCCAATATTGCGGTATTAGCACAAGTGTAAAGTTTACACCAAGAAGCATTTTTGCGCCCAGAGCGTCGTGGATGATGAATTTTTTTAAAAATGTTCTCCGTAAGGTCAGAATAACGAATCTGACCTTTAAACCTTTCTACAGCCAGTGTTTGTTGAGGTATAAAGAGGTGGCTACACGTCGAAGCGAGCCGCGTTCAAAAAAAACGTTATATTGAGTTGTTTATGGGGTGTAAAGTCCGAAATCTGAGGTGTAAAAAGTGCGAAAAAAACAGGTTTTTTCGTATTTTGATTGATAAATCATATCAAATATTTTGCGGAACATAAGTTTGGCACATGCAAACCTACTACAATCGAAGGGCAACAAACTGGCCCGAACCGAATTTATTTACATTCAATGGGCGTTAGGTTCAGATTTTTAAAGTTTACAATGTGGTGGACAGTGGAAATTACGTGTTTGTACATTTTTTGTTCGCCACTTTCTTGTTCAGAAGTCGGGCGAGGTCGAATAGGATAAAAATGAAGTAAAATTCTAGTTTTTTTCTACGTAAAATCAGAATAGGGAATCTAACTGTTACTATTCTCTACACTTAGTAGTTTTGTAAAGTTTGCACAATTCATTTGTTGTTAATATGTAGCTTATACTACAAATTTATTTTACTACCAAATCTGAGCGTTAGTGTTCCTTACACTTGATATTTGCGTGAAATTTTGGAATTTTTGCCGAAAATTTTGCTTTTTAATTTACCAACATCCCACCTTTTCAATTTTCTTAAAGTTCAAAATCTTTTACAATTCTTTTCATAATTTAATGGTAGGTTTAAACTTTAAGTTTTTCTTGGTTTACAAGTCTCGCTTAGCAAGCTCATTTTTCAAAACTTTTTCATAGTGATCAATCGCGTTTAGTTCGGAATTGGTGGACGGCCCTTATTTTATTACTCGGCTTAAATAATCCAAGTGACTGTCTTTTGATTATTTTCTTTATCGCAAATTCAAACACCCAAATTTCAATTTAAAAATCATAAAAATTATTTCATAATTTTTATGTAAGATGACTGGCTGGTTGAGAGCTCTTTTTTGTTGTTTTCATTGTTCATTGTGCTCGTAGGAACCAGAAAAGAAATAGTTTTTTGCCATAGGTATTCTCTGGCGAAAGCAAGTTAACAAAGCTTTTTGCCTTAATTATTATTTTGGTCCAAAATAGGTCAACTGACCTAGGGCAAAATTCCGGGGTTACTTAATTACTACTGCGTTAGGTTTTTAGGGCATAGCTGCCAATAGCTCCGTAGGTACGGACGAATTTAGGTCCGAAGAGTTTGAGACCGTAGTTTTTGAGAGTCGTGTGGTTGAGTCCAACGTTTCGCCCTAGCAACCTGACCAGCGCTAAGTGTAGCCAGGTACTTAAGTAAGTCCCGTAGGTACGTTATATGTCGTTTCCAAGTTAATTTAAATGTGGAACGACCTCTATAACTTACAGGACTGTTTAGAATGTAACATATATTTACTATAGCTGATAAAAAAGAGTAAACTTTATACTTCCGACAATCAAGAGCATATCTAACTCAGTTTTGAATTCTATGCAGTCTGATTGATTTCAAAAGGTAGACGTTATAAAATCTAGAGAGTCTTTTTTTAATACAATATTTTTTAAATTTAGAGGCAATTAATTTATGTTAAGAACAATATTGTTTTCCGCGTTCTTGGACTGCTGTCATTATTGTGGTATGTTACTGTATGTGTTTGCTGACTGATGCACTGAAATCATGCTAATTAAAAGTAGGGTACTAGCAAAGAAAAATGCTCCGATGGAACAAAAAAGATGAATATACTTGGAATTATGGATTATTAAGGATGTAAAAGGAGGGGACTAGGAAGAATCTACCTAAAGTCGCAAAATCTGCTAAAAATCAGACTTTCTCCAAGCAACGCAAAAAATCTATGTATATTCTGCGGCCTCTAAAAAAGTGTCTTTTTTAAATAATGTTCGAAGTTTCAGATAAGAGTGTACGAAATCTATCGAGGTTACTTTTTTAAATTGCTGGCACCTGATTGATAGAAAACTAAGAGGTATTGTATTTAAAGTTGTTTTATTTTATGAGCATTATAGCAAGCAAAGCAGGAGCCGATTGATTAGTGCACACAATCGTTTCGGGCATGCTAGTGTATCTACATTAAGTCTGTTTCAAGTCAACTTACGCGTTTCCTACTGTTTTAAACCAACCATGTCTCCAATTGTCTTCGATGTTTGCTATTTCATTCAATTGGCTTATAAGACTATTAGTTTACTCAATATCATTTCCATAGCTACTGTGTTGTTAACGTTCTGCTTTTTTCAATCATTTTTATGGTTAAATATTTATTTTAATCTGTTGGCTGCAGAATATACATCGATTTTTGCGTTGCTTAGAGAAAGTCTGATTTTTAGCAGATTTTGCGACTTTGGGTAGATTCTTCCTAGTCCCCTCCTTTACATCCTTAATAATCCATAATTCCAAGTATATTCATCTTTTTTGTTCCATCGGAGCATTTTTCTTTGCTAGTTAATTAATACTTCTGATATTTACCATGTGCTAAACACTTTAAACAAAATGACTTCATGTAAATATATTTTATATTGTTTTTACACTTTTTCGGTTTTTATACTTCATGTTAATTTTTATCAGAATAATAGTGGGTTTAAGCTTTGTCAAGGAAATTTTCGTGTATTTCGCAAATATCTACTTATTTAAGCTCAGAAAAAGCGCTTATTTATTGAAGGGTTACATTTAGAAATTTTTATTTTGCTTGTCTTTAAATCCGAAATGAAACTCTGCTTTTTATATAAACTTTGTAGTCGTTCAACTTTAACGGCACTTATTTGTTACATTTGTAACATACGACAAAAAACACATTAGCTTAAATGAGTCGCTTGCTTCGATACTTGTTGTCTCGGCAAATGCTTTCCTTGCAGGATAAATGAAAAGCACAGCCCCTGCTAACATTGAATAAACTTTATTCTGTACCGAAAAATAAACATCAATTGTATTTTCCGTTTTTCCCGCATTCTACATAAATTTCGGCATTATGTCAATACAAAGAAAAGGCTTAAAAACTGCAAAAAACACTTCGTTGAAATAGGGCAGCGTACATTTTTTAAAGCTCTCACATTAATTCATTGAAATCTCTTTTAAAATTAATAAATCCTCCGTTTAAAAATATAAGTTTTAATACCTTAAATGTTCGACTTATCAAAGGCGCAGCTGCCACTTCCGTTGGATTGATGTATCGATAAACGTGAACATTTACTTCTACACTACTGGAGACTGAGAAATCCGGTTTACGCACGTGAAACAACAAAGTAGCATTTTGGATATTTGTGCTAGTCAAGCCATCCACATTGAAAAATATCCGTTGAGGATCTGAAGGGAGTTGATTGTCAAGCGAATCTGAAAATTTATTGGATAGAAGAGCAAATCCGATGCTATAATGTAGCAAAATGAGTATTTTTTCTATTTTTTGACACTTGTATTCTTACATTGCTTTGATTTCCAGTTTTCTTGATAATTTAAATATTATTCGAATACTGTTCAATACAAATGGTCTCAACATTCCTCTCATATACTATTTGCATAAATATTTATCAAACAAGTTCTTTAAATTTTACCGAATTCGTTAACATTTTTATGTACCTGATAAACTTGCATTCTATTGTCAAAATAAGCTAAAAAACAAAAGGTTATTCAATTGATTAAAACGGGAGCAAGCGCCAAGTGTTTGAAAGTAACACGTTCAAAGTCATTATTTTATTTTTATTTAGTAACGTTCTAGCGAGGACAAAGTCCAGAAGCATTCTTTGTTTAAAGCAATCACTAAAATAAATTTTATATTTTATTAACAAACGCACATGTATAGCGTCCATTGGCTCATTTGACTAAAAGTGTGATTGTAGCATTTCGCAAGACAACTTTTTATATTGAACCATCACGATCATTTGCCTGGAAACTTAACACTGCTTATCTAGCCGAATTAGAATACTGAAAGGCTTATCATCAGAAATTTTAACGTCAATGAAATGTTCCTTCGCATCAGATAAGAAAATATTTCTAGCTAAAGTCACAAAATAATGTTAAAGCATGACATTACAAATCGTTGTCCAAATACGAACTTGTGCATGCACATCGAACTAAAAACGACCAACTGATTTCAGCATGCAAGCACAAAAACAATCGTACACTTTCTAAACCTATTTATAGTATTCACGGAAAACATTGAATCTACGATTAATCCAGCTCTTTACGAAATAAATGACGGATGTTTAAAAAAGATATTGTAATTTTTCATTTGCTAACCTTCGAATAAGTTGCTTCATTTGAAATCCATATAATTAAAACAATGTGAAGCAATAATTGCCGCTCACTAGTCATTGCATTCATAATTAGCTGAACTGGTCTTGCAGCTAGCCTTTCACTTAAGTCTATGATGCCAATTTGTTTCTCCTCAGTCGATTCATGCTGTTGTCTCAATGACTGTAGTGTGCTTTGCATTGACTTCTTTTGCCCGAAAATTCGGCTCATATTTCGCAATGAACCGGGAGACAAAGTTGTGCTTAACAGTTCGTCATCTATAAAATAGCTGATGCAGTATAATTTGGAATAAAATTTAAATAATCTAATTAGACACGTGATTTTCGCATGCAGTACAATAACAAAAAAGTTTTACGCTTATTAATGACCGGCACTCGTAAACAAGTTGGACGCCTTCCAGCAGAGGAGAATGATATACTTTACGCATATACCTTATAAGCAAACTAGACGATTTCAGGAGCCATGCAAAATTTGGAAAGGGTGCTGATCTTAGCTTCTTCTTGTGTCCTACGTAGAATTCTTGCACGGATTTTATAAAAACAAATTTTTTAAATTAAAAACCTCTTTTTACTTGACGTTCCTTCACCCACAATGACAGTAATCGTGGACGAAGCAGCAAGTTCAGCAGTCTGCGTTCTATTGAGCACAATAAATGAGTGTGAATCAGAGTCAGGTTGTGCATCGGAATATCTCTTATTACAATCTGCGTTCATGTTATCGCTTAGCATTTTGCTAATGTATTTGGGCACCCGCTTCACGACGTCTTCTGGAGTCGGCTCATCTAAGCCAAGTTCTTCTAGAATATATTTTTTTAGCATGTCCACTTTGTAACGTTTGCATATTTCGTGATAATGTTCATTTAAGTTCGAATTGGACCCAAACTCCATAGTCATTGAAGAATATACTGGCAGCGAAACAAGCAATACCAAAAGACCAAAAGCTATATCTGAGTGCATAGCAAGGATCTTGATGAGTAGACCTTTTATTAGCCACATTAAATAATGCAACACGATGATTCGTTGCCTGAAAGTACAAGTAATTTTCCGTCAGCAATCAACTTAAAACATAAAATCCAAATGAATGTTAGTGCAAGATCGAATTTTCGGTGAAAAGGTGAAAATCAAATTTAAAAAATAAAAAAATTGAAAAAATTGTAAATTCATCAGATTAACACAGATTGAATTAAACAAAAACGAAGGTTTTTCATAAAACTACTAGGAAGCTGCAACAGAGTGTGAACTACGACATATCTATGTCATTTTAATAGTTATATTCCTCTTATGCCGAAAATTTCGGATCACTTTTACCTTTGAAAAAAGTTCTTTATTATTTATTTAAATTTTTTAATTAATTATTTATTCATCGTATACGTTTGATACCAGACCGGCTATTTTGTATAACACAATTATTGTAAACTGTTTAGAAAATTCTTCATTTTTTACAGTTGGCGTAAAGGATTATGATTTTAAAAAACAAAGTTGCATAGTGTGGTTGGTCTGCAGGAGGAGAAATAAAAACGCTAACAGTGAAAAAGAACAAAAATACTCGAATGACGCTTGATGAATATCAGACATTTTTATGAAAAAATTATATTTTTGTTCACATGCTTTTAATTCCCTTATCTTCCTTTACAATTATTCTTCTCAGAGTCAGAATCATTTATTGGCTTCAAAATACCCCCCCCCGATCCCAGAAGACCAACAGAATAAAATTTTTAATTTTCTCATTTTTTTGTGTTTTTATATTTAAATGGATAAAGGAGGTCGATGAAAAACGTCGAACAGCAGTGTTTTTGTCCACAAGATAAATTTTTTGACACTTTTTTTAACTCTTTAAATTTTTTTGGACTCCCAGATCTACCAGAATTCAGACGCTGCCTATTTATGGTCAGAACGACTCCTGAATACCGAAGAGATGTTTCATTTAGACCTCTACGATGCCGAAAGAAGCTCGATCCCTATTCAAAATTTTTCCAATCATAATAATTCTAGAAAGAAAAAATAAGATTGTTGAAGTCATTTATAAATTAGTTATCTCATCTTTGTTAGCTAAGAAACTCTTGGTTGAGCATATTTTAGGTGCTACCCTTCCACATTTGAAAGTACAAAACAATACCCATTACAATAACTCACTGGCGAGCGATCTAATTTCGAAAATCGAAAAAATCGGGAGATTTCCATAGTTAAAATATAAAATAACAAATAAAACATTTTATAAGCTCTACAAAGGTATGAGTTTAATAGTGTGGTTAAGTCAAAATCCACTGAATACAAGTACCATACATGTACAGCATGGGAATTGTGGAAGTCAGTCCCAAAAATTTTTATAAAATGTTTTTTTGCGCTAAAAACGATGGGTACGCCAAAAACACTATTTTATGACGTTTCGAACGATAAATACTCGTTCTTCCCAGAACATAAAAAATATTTTAAAAATTCTTGAAAATGAGAAAAATTCGAGTAAACTGAACAAAATCTAGTCAAAAAAATAAGTATAATGCGCGAAGCACCGACAATTTGACATTTTCGGTCAAACGTTAGCTAAAAACAGCACACCCTCTGCAATTTTTAAAAAAAATGGACAATTATGGGGGGAGTGGGGTCGTACGTAACCATTTCGCGAGGTCCGTAGCTCACAGCATGAGAATTTTGGGGAGGGAGGGGTGAAATAATAGATAATAATAATAAATATTTTGGGTCCAAAAAAAGTTAGGTACGCGTCAAAAACATCGTTTTTCAGCGTTTCTGATGATGTTCTATCTTTCTAGAGCATCAAAAAAGTCGGAACAAATTGAACAAAATATAGTCAAAACATGAGTATAAAGGCGCAAAGCGCCGAAAATTTGGCACTTTTGAGCAAATAGATAGCTAAAAACGCTTAAAAAAGCATCTTTTCTACAAATTTCTAAATTTTTTTCGGTAATTTTCAAAAAGTCGCCTATTCTGAGAGGGGGTGAAACCCCAGCAACCCCTCAGATCATGTATGCTTCCAAACCCTAAAAACATGTATCACAGCCTCACAGGTAATGTAATTTTAAAAAATTTTCACGTAGCATTTAAGTATGATTAGATATTGTCTGAACTGTTTAGATCTACATATACAATTCTATTGATAAACAAAAAAACGTGTATTTTAATTTACTACGAGGGCAGAAACCAACTTCTGTCCTCCGAGTGGTTGTCTTTCCGTTTTGTCCATGCTTTTCGAGGCCAGGCACAATATAATCGGTGAGAATAATCAGCCTTCACGGCTGAAATCAATTGGTGGATAAATCGATGTCTCGAATTAATTAATATGCGCGCCAATTAAAACATTTACAAATAAATTTATTCATTAAATTCTAATTCGCTGCAAACGTCTATTCATTTAATATTCATTTAAATGAATTTATTCAAAATATTCATAAATTTATTGATTCAATCAATTTGAGGCAGACAAAACTGAATTTATTTTAGGTGAAAGCGGTACAGTCTTTAATAAGAGCACAAAATTATATTTATATCTCCGTTAATTATATCCTCATTTTACCTATGCTATCTGAGAGTTTTAATGGGAATTTACATTATTTATGAAGAAATCGTCTCTTGTGAGACTGGAATAATTTCGTACTTTTTCTTTTTGCCACAAATCGTCATCCAATCTTATTGACTATTGTGTTATTTGTAAATTATGTAGATAAGCGATATCCTAAAATTTAGGGCCCTAAAAGTTAAAGGGCGAAAAAACCAGGGGTGCGCACGTGAAGCTGAGAAATCGATAGGAAAGTACGTGTAGCCTTCAAGCAAAATCACGATTTTCTACAAAGGAAATCAATGTGTGAGAAACAATCAAATCGAAAAAAGTTCACACACACATAGTCTTAAATATACGTTTATCCTGTTTGCCATCTTCCGTACTCTTTTGTTATTTTGATCTCACTCACATTTACAACATTTTTTGATTTATTTTCGTCATGAGACGACACGCTAATCAAAGAAACTTGATCCAGATGATTGACGCATTTAAGGTAAAATCTGTAGTATACCTACATAATATAATTTGTAGGTAGATACCAAAAATAAAATTAACGCCAATATGAGGTTGAACACTATTTTTACTTCATAGGCAACGCCACTGAACAAACCTAAATTAGCGACGAAACCTGGATGACAGCGTATATAAGTCAGATGAAAAGAGAGGATTAATTGCATAATTGCTCAATTCTCGCACTAAAGGCAAGCTAATTTTCATTAAAAAATAGACTATTTATTTTGTATTAAATAATGCACATGCATAAGTTGTTAAGATCACCAAATTCTTGACATTCTTCACCAAATTTAAGGATCAAGCAAACCACAACGAAAAGAGCTAAAAAGCACAGGGAAAATTTACCTTGTTCAGTTTACGTATATATTTATGTACCGGACAAGAACAACTTTTGTCTTTGATCAAAGTTGACTATCGCTTGTCGCTTGGCAATCTTATCAGATTTTACCATGCGTACGTAACTGACATTTCCTAAGAAACGATTGATTAAGGCATGCTTGCACTGCTTTTATCAGTTTAATGAGTGATCCAAGAATAGGACAGATAAAATCGAAACAGCAGGACGTCTTTTTACGATAGGCAAGCTGAAGAAGATTGATTGAGCTTCTACATAGGTACTTGTAAGCAAAACCCCTTCGTTAGTTCGTTCACTGTCTCGAAATGATGAAGCATTTAGCGCTAGAATTTTCAGCATTTTGGCCATAATTTTACCTATCTGTAAAATTTTCTGTATTCGCCTGAGTCGAAATCAGACAGGAGCGTGGGGATTTTAGACCCCGACAGAGAAGAATTTAAAGTTTTCTGAGGAAAATGAAGTTAGTTAGTTCGTTCATTCAGTTGAATTTTTTCGCAAAATTGGCTCACATTGAAAAAATGAATTTTTTCGCAAAATTGGCTCACATTGATTAAAAATGAATTAACACAATATGTTAATAGCTAGAAAAATTGGCTGACTCCAAATCGGCCATGCGCACACATATACATAGTAAGCATCAATGGTCGCACTCGCACCTCACAGATAGATATTTCAACCGAGAATTCAAAGAAAACTGATGAAAAGTATAATTTTTTCATTTCAATCAATGCCCTTAGTTTTAGGGTTAACTCATTATTATTGGACTTCTGTGTTTTAGGATGCGAATTATCTTAGTTGCCCACATGATCAAGCATAGGACAACTTAAATCCTGATTTTAAGTTTTTGTGTTTCTTGGCGAGAAAAATTTGCTCAATTAATCCAGACTTAAACTCAAGCCCTGCCCTGCATGTGCGCATGATGGCGGATTGTTTTGTATAGTTAGGGAGAATTAGGCGACACGTTCCCTATCAGCAATAATCTATAGTCTGTTCATTTATCCGAGAGCTTTTTCAGTAAATCTTTTCCGAGGCTACAGTAACTCTATCTTTCCTACTTACTGTAGGTCCTTTAAAGATCACTGTAGCTACATAAAGGTTTTTCAATAACATTTTGTACGGCATAATTAATTCTCGGCTTCCAGCAGATCATGCAACTTGAGGATGAAAACTGAGCATCCAGTTGATGATCATAATTGACCGTTAAACTCAATGAACTATCATTTCAAACATCATCGCAGACTTCCGCATTGGTAGAACGTCTGATTGTCGTCGAAGCAAGCCGGGTTCGATTCACGCCGCGAGATTTAGCGCACTTACTGTTATATGTCCAAGCATTGTTTAGATGCTTGAATTGAGTTTATATGGACGGCTCAGTGCATTCAAAATGGGTTGTCACGTCGGGGTTTTCCTCCATTTTGGATGTTTCCTGAGGCCGTAGGCATTTTTTAGCGATCGAAGTTTCTTTAGCGCCTATGCTTAACCATTGGTTGGGGTCTTTTTAGGCAGTTTGAGATTAAAATTAGGGTTTTTTGACACGAGCACTTAGCAACCTTGACTTTGCTGCCGAGTACAGTAAATCACCTAATTACGCTTACCGTAGCATTCAGAAAGCTTTATTGAAAAAGCTCTCTAATAAATGAAACAGACTTTAGCTTGCATAAAAATGGACTTGAGCATACACAGTCGCCGTTCAAAGTCATAGGCGCAAATGTGCAACCAAGAGTTTGCATTCATGGAGAGAAGAGAAAATGCATCCGATTTTTCGGATCGATGAGAGCAATGGCGGATCTAGAATTTTCGTAAGAGGGGAGAGCGGTACTCCAACATTTCCAACAACTGTCGAGAATGGGGCCAAAAATTTGCCGTTCAAGAGCGAAATAGCGTTTTTTATACAATGTCTACTTTCGTTTAAAATCGCTTTTGACGCAATTTTTTGTAAAAATTTAAATTTTTTGATAATTTTGCGTGAAAAACCATTGAATCTCTTTCACTTTAACGAAATTTTAGAAATTTATGCGGAAAGTCGTTTAGAAGTTTGAATTACAGCTCGATTTCCTGTACTTGTAGCACTTATAATGTGGACCGTCGAAAATTTTTAGAAATTATTTCGAAAATAGAAGAAAACTATGCTGAAAAAGCCATTTCTGCTCTTAAAATTCATAGTCTGTTCTTTTTCTAAGCAATGCATCCGGAGCGAAACAGTGATTTTGCATATTCGTCGAGACAAAAACCACAAACTTAGCGAAATGAGTCTATTTCATCTCAAGCTTAAGGTATTTATAACATTCGGGTGAAAGGACCTGTTCTTGAAAACGGTCATCATACGATTAACGCTTTTACCTGATTGTCGAATTACCAAAAGAAAATCAAAAGCACACTTTGTGATTGGAAAGTATACCGAAAAGTTTTGAAGGAATTCCGATAACGCAAAGTACCATGCACATGTTTAAGGGTATTCCAGGAATAGCGCTGAATTTTGGGTATGCGTAATCATATCCATAGGACAGTGTTTTTTAAAACCTGGCGTACCAACAGCAATGATCAGATCATGATAGTCAGAATTTATTGAAGCCATATTATAGAGTCGTATTACCATATTGCTGGAACAACTTATGTACAAAGTGACGAGGTGCAATTCTATCAGCGACATTCAAATCTCGCGAATAACATCATTACGCCGGAATCTCGTAGAATGAAAATGCGATGGTTTGCGACAATGAGAATGAAGAGTATTCAAAGCGGCACGATATGGATTCCAAGTTCATTTTGCACATCGTTTAGATCTTCCAATGAAAATTTTTGTCCGGAAATAAAAGAAAAAAGGCTGTCTTGAACAATAGAAACACTGTAAGGCAATAAGACTGTTTGATTACTATTCAAAGGATAGTTTGTCTTTAAGTCTTCTGATTTGCAAAATATCAGGGTCATACAAGTTTAGAAAGTTTTCAGCTTGTTCACATTTCAAAATGTTGCGAGAAAGAGTCAACTGGAATACAAATCGGAGAGGACGATTAGAAATAAGGGTAATTTTTTAAGCTCGAGAAGTCGGCCGATTTCCAACCGTTCTGGGATGTACAGAAATAAGTCGACCCCGCAAAAACAAACAGTTTTTTAAAGTCCTTCCGGAAAAAATTGATGACTCATTTTTTAACGCCGAAGCAAACTACCTAGCCGCAATAATTTTTTAAACGTCGGATCAGTCTTTGAACTTTTCTAATCCAAGAAGCTTAAGGGTGTGCGAAGAATTTGTCCCAAAAACAAAAATGAGGGCTAAAGCCATTTAAACTGGTCAGTAATTTAAAAGTAATATCAGTTTACATCAAATCAAGAGGCAAGGACAACCTCGCGCCTACATTGATTAGGAAAATTAAGTTTTTATGCGTAGAGCAGGCCAAGCACCTAGAACGGTAAAATTTTCAGACTAATAGTGTAAACACATTGAATCGTCAGGCGCCTTTCGACGAACACGAAACGACCTAAAGTACAATTTTCGAAAATTTAACAAAACTGCAATTTGCGTTATAAAATAAGGTGTAAATCAACAACAATTGACGTGAAGCGGAAATATATTTACAACCATACGATAGGAATGCAATTAGTCGCGGAGCACTAATAATCTCATTATTTTCGACGCAGTTCCATTTTTTAGATTTTAAAAAATACAAATAGATTTAATGTTTTTATCATGAAAAACGAGATAATGCGTAGAAGAATGAAGATTGCATTTTCGTTGAAAAATCTTTTCAATCATTCGACGTTTCGTTTAACAAGTAAATTATTTTCTTCAATTTTGTTTGAAGGAAGGGTTAGCCGGTCTGTGAGGGGGGGTCAAAAATGGAGCTTTTCCGGGCCAATCGGACCTCAAAAATTGGTACAAGCACTAAAATACCTACGTTATTACACAATTTCGGGTAAATTTGAAGCACTTTTGGAGGAAATTTTCATTTTTCATCCGCTTTTGGCCTTCATTCTGCCTCATTTCCCCAAAAAAATTTTTCATTTTTTTATTCTAGGGGGTCAGGATCATAGGTGGGCGGCACTAAAGTTCTGGGGGGGGGGTGCAAAAGATTTTTTCGAAAGTCAAAAAATGGTCTTTAAAATGGTAGTATGACAAAAAACATCATTTTCAACGTTTCTCATCGAGAACAATCCATTGGCATCAAAAAATTGTTAAAAAAACCATGAAAATTCTCAAAAATTGAATTCTGGGGGTAGGGTATTTTAGTCACGCCCAGGTATGGTCAGGGCAGGACCCCCCGTGCATGTCTGCACAGTCTTCGAGCGAATCATATATACAAGCAGGCAGCAAGCAAAAATGGTCGAATAAAGTTACGATAAAATTGAATAAAATATGAATTTAATTTTTCAGACGAACAATAAAAGGTGATATAAATATTCGAACACAACCGAGTAACGCTCAAATAGTGTAAAGAGAAGCGTATGCAATCGAATGTACGTTTTGAATAGAAATCTAACACTTATGTACGTTACAAAAATTAATAAATAGCGTGCTATCACGCGTAATAATAAGCATTCGTTCGTGCATGGTTAATCTTCTAAGTTTCTAAACGACTGCTGCATCTGTTCATGCAGATCCTCGAAGTCTTTTCTGATCTTTTCTTCTCCATCTTTAACCGGATCCTGAAGCAAACTACAATTTCAAAAATATTTAGTTCCTTAGAACTAAAATCGACTATATATTCTCTTTACTTACAGTTCAAATAATCCATTTTGGCTTAAAAATTCTTATTACTGTAGCAGAATATACAGGGTGTTCCAATAAAAAAACGGTAGGTACCGCGCTTAAAAATACGTGCTCTAGCGTCCGCCCAAAAATTAGCAGCTGAAACGTTGCAAAAGTGTGGTCCAATGTTTACTTGCACGTTAAGTAAAACTTTATAACATGGGAAAGATTTCTACTAAATTCAGGGCTTTTCCCCTAAAGCTATATAATTCGAGTTTTGGCGCAAGAATATTTTTAAAATTTTTGGCCAAAATTAAGATGGCCGCCGATAATTTAGTAATGAATTCAAGGAGACTGCTAAAATTTTCAGCGTTTAGAGAAACAAACCTTAAAAACAAACGTAAAAAAATTTATATAATACACTTATGAAGTTTTGCTGTACCACAATGATCATTATCAGATTTGACTCTCACTTTTGAATGATAGATAAATTGATCGACGGAATCATTGATTTTTTTGCTGACAGGCGCTTCCGGGCCAAAAAGTTTGCCTTTTCAAATGTGCAATATTCCTAGTCTGCATTTTGTATGCAAATTTTGTTTACATTCTATACGAATTGTGAGATCTTACCATTTTAGCAAAAAATCGTAAAAAAAATTTTTGCGTCAAAACTCGAATCAGGTGAGTCTAGGGGAAAGCCCTGGATTTAAAAGAAACCTTTCTAACATCATGAAATAATACCAAACAAGCAAGCGAACATGTGACTACATCAGTGTTTTTTTCTGTACAAGGTTAGTTTGTACATGTACAAAGATGGTCCCTAAAAGTCTTTGTACAATTTGTACACACAAATTTTTGGATACTATAATATGGTACAGTAGCGATTTTAGTGTGGCAAAAACAGAGTTGTTCGACCTTTGGTAGTGTATTCTAGCTATGTAATTTCTGGGTTTCTGAGGGCAAAAATCACTAATAATCATCTCGAACGGCACAAAGCGCCGAAAAATTCGACATTTTTCCTTTCAAAATGCAATTTCTGACATTATAAAGATATATAGAAAACACAATTACTCATTTCGGCGCAAAGCGCCGAGCGCCGAAATTTTTTTTGCAAATTTCAAACCTTTTTTTGCAGTTTTTTGCCTTCCCAAAAATATTTGTACATGTGCAAAGACGGTCCTGAAAAGTCTTTGTACATCGAGAAAAATCTTTGCCGAATACAAAAAACACTGGGCTGCATGCAGGGTTGCCAACCGTGGGGTTTTACCTCAAATTTTGAGGTTTTATTTTACGTTTGAGGTTTTTTTGAGGTTTATTTTTTGGGGTTTTTGTTGAGGTTTTTGAAAATTTTTGAGGTTTTTTTTGGGGGTTTTGGTGAAAATTCGAGGTTTTCTGAAATGAGCGAGCTAGATATCGATTACAGTTAAAATATTGTGTTAACTGCTGTAGCTAATTTTAACTTCGCTTTGCTCGTGACGCAATTGATTGAATTGGAGGAACTGACACTGAAGTGAACTGCATAAAACGTGCTAGTGAGTTCCATGGTGACGCCTATAATCTCAAAGTAAGCTGGAGTACTTAATAATCAACCAACATGGGAGTAAATAATCTAAGCAGGAGTGCTACCACATGCATAAAACGTATGAAAAGCACAACAACAACAAGAAATTTCATTACTAACCCCAAACTGAAGAAGTTCGAATTAACCTTTTTTGCTTACTTTGTGGCTTGTGCAGGTGCACAGAGTAGGATTTAGTCATTTGTTTTAACGTCAATATTAGCTTTTATTTCCAATTGAATAATGTTCATACACGCATGCGTTCTGATTCCGCATACTTACCTACGTCGCATATCTATATCTACTAAACATGTGTTGCGCTTCTTTTCTTAGTCAGGCCCATGTTCGCAATGTAAAACTTGATTTGAAAAAAATAAATACAACTGCATCTGCCTATACTTAAGTAAAATGGATTTCTTTTTTGCGTTGTCCCATTTGGTAAAACACTTGACCTGACTACGGAACGGTGTGCCAAACGTAATTATAATTAATTATGAATAACAAATTTATCTTCGATTTTCTAATCATACAAAGCATTTATTGTACGCAGCTTAGAATCTATAAATTCCTTTCACTGGAGTATTGTTTGCATTGACTAGGTAGGTATAGACCTGTTTGTCCAATAATCTAACAGGGGTAATCAGGCCCGTATCCCGAAGGATAGGGGGGAACACGTGACCCCCGAAATGAAATATAAGAATGATTTTTCCCTTTACTCCCCCATCGCTTTTTTGTAGCCAAAATCGCTAAAAATTTCAAAATTATGATTAGAGTCTACTTATTCCCAAGCGCGCGGTTTAAACGCTCGATTTTTAGTCTTTATACAACCTAAAGCGTATTTTGCATCTATTTCTTCTGTTCTGCACAGGTTTTATGCAGAAAATGGCCTTTATTTAAGAGGTTGTCTATTTGATTCTCACCATGTTTTAGACATGGGTAGCAAAATTTACGAATTGAACAGCTCTAGTGGTCATATTGACACCCCCTATTGGCCAAAAATATTTGGCGAGATAAAGAATGGATAAGCAATTTGCAATGATTTTTGGCCGTCAGTGATTATAACTTCTCTAATTTTTCCGGCGCTACGCGCCGGATGATACCTATTAATGACATTTATTTACTTTCTTGGCGACATGGAAGCACGTTTTTTGTATTCGGCAAACATTTTCCCTGATGTACAAAGACTTTTCGGGACCGTCTTTGTAGATGTACAAAGATTTTTGGGAAGACAAAATCTGCAAAAAAGGTATGAAATTCGCAAAAATTTTCGGCGCTTTGCGCCGAAATGAGTAATTGTGTGTCCTATATATTTTTATAATAGCAGAAATCGCATTTCGAAAGGGAACATGTCAAATTTTTCGGCGCTTCGCGCCGTTTTAAGACGATTCTTAATGATTTCTGCCCTCATAAAACCAGGAATTAGCCAAAATACACTACCAAAGGTCGAACAACTCTGTTTTTACGACACTAAAGTCGCTACCGTACTATATCATAGTACCCAAAAATTTGTGTGTACAAAATGTACAAATACTTTTAGGGACCATCTTTGTATATGTACAAACGGACCTTGTACAAAAAAAGACTGTCTTGAAGCCATTTTCTGTTCATGTAGATTTCAAAACAATTTTAACAGCTATTTTTGCATAGTTTTCTTCTATTTTCAATCAAAAATTTCGATGTTTCGCATCAAGTGATATAAATATAGGAAATCAAGCAGTAAATTATGCTTCTAGACGTCTATCCGCCTTAATTCCACAAATGTTCCGGCGCTTCGCGCCAGATTTTTGTTAAAGTCAAAGAAATTTAATGATTTTTTCGCACAAAATTGTCTAACATTTTAAAATTTTCAGAAAATATATTGCGTCAAGTGATTTTATGTAAAAGTATACAATGTAAAGCACCAAAAAAACGCTATTTTGCGCATTAAGGACAAATTTTTTGATCTATTTTTGACTGTTTTTGGAAAAGCTGGGATACCGCCCCCCTTAGGAAAATCCTAGATTCGCCACTGGTCCTGTATATCTTTAAAATGGCAGAATTTGCATTTAGAATGGAAAAATGCCAAATTTTTCGGCGCTTGGCGCCGTTTTGAGTCAATTCTTAGTAATTTTTGGCGTGAGAAACCCAGAAGTTAGCTGAAATACACTACTAAAGATCGAAAACCCTCTTTTACCACACTAAAATCGCTACTGTACTATATTATAGGCTGCGAGAACTGCTATCAACAACTCGTTAGCATCATTGAAAAAGAAATTATGATTGTTCCAAAACGTTTCGGGTAGTATTTGCATTTGTTTGATTAAAAGTTGCTTGTGCCTCACCCTTTTTCATGTTCTTATCATGACACTTCTGCATGTATCAGGTGCGTTTAAAGCATGATTTAAAACCGGGAAATTGCCCATAAATCACCCGAGAAACCCCGGGAAAAACCCGGGAATTTTATTTTAGGAAACCAGTGGCCACCCTGAACTGAGTGAAAGCTATAAAATTAGATCCACTTAAGCAGAACCACATAAATTTGGGCTAAGCTTAAATGAAAATAGCTACAAAGCCTGTAAACCTTATTGTACACTGGATAGAATTCATTTCTAAATTTTGAGGTTTTACCCTAATTTTTGAGGTTTTTTGGCCAGTGATTTGAGGTTTTTGAAAATTTGGGTTGGCAACACTGACTACATGCTCGCTAAGTTCCAATTGCTAATTTAAAGATTACGCTACAGTAGACCTATGTGAGTGCGGTACCGTTATTTTTTAAAACGCCCTATATTTGAGTTTTGGTGGCTAGAACAAAATAATCGATGTTTCCACCAGTCTAAAAAAGGCGCTAAACATCAAGAAGAAAAGCGAAAATCAATGAAAAACCACGAAAGTATACAGAAGAATACGCCGGAACACTATAAAAGACTATGTACGAGTAGTAATAAGAATGTTCAAGTCGGTAAAAAAAGGTTGGGTCGTTTGCAGACACGAGCAGCATGGGAATTTTGCGGGGTGAGGTGAAATTTTGAAGTGCCTTTTTGGACTCAAAAATTGTGGATACGCGTCAAAAACAGCGTTTTTCGGCGTTTCTGATGATGCTCCATCTTTCAAAAGCATAAAAACACAAAAAAATCTGAAAAATCTGGAAAAATTAACAAAATGAGTTTATGGCGCATAGCTGAAAAGGCTTAAATCAGCACCTTTTCTACGAATTTCTTCGAAAGCTTTGGAAAATCGCAAATTCTGGGAAGGGGGTAAAAGAAATTCTGGGAGGGGGTTGAAATCCACCTCGAGATCATGTAAGGCGTTTGGAATGGAATAGACTAAAGTATGTACATACAAACTTCAATTTTGAAATAAGCTTCAGATAGACAAAAAGACTTGTTATCAGGGGTCAATAACGCGAAAGAGAAAGATTTTTTCAGTGTTTCCAAATTTTAGTGACTAATAGAGATTCCTCTTTTTTCGGAGAGTAGTCTTTCAATTTACAATAAAAAATTATATGTCCGTCCCATATCAAGTGTTGTTTTTTCACTTTTATATTTTTTGCGCTTTAACTCGCCTAATCCCTCAATGTTGGCTAACTGCCAAAAATAAATTTAACCTCGAGTCAAAAATGCCATTGCAAGAAGTTTGAAAGATATGAACACCCAAAAGACATAAATATGGACATCATGCGTCAAAGAACGAAAATAATCACCAATTTTCCGGTGGAAAAAGACAAAATATTTCAGCAGAACATAAAATCTAAAACTTGATGAAGATTACACATATTAAATTTGCACGTCAATCGCCATCCGAATACACAATTAATACAAAAAATATAAATCATCTCACAGTACTACCTTTTGCTGCTCAAAAATAGAATTTCTAATTAATATTAATATTAATATTAACTTATACCTAGTCTAATATTGATAAGTATACGTACTTTAAATTTCATGCTGGAAAGCTGATACATAATATCACCCATGTGATCGCGGATTGTGGCCCAAGTGACTTTGTTATCAGATTGTGCAGTTGATTCAACTGCATGCCGAGCCATATCGTAAAATGCGATCCTTTAAATACATATACACTCGTAGATACAAAAAGGAAAATTTATGATAATTAAGCCCTAATAGCCATGCCTGAACAGTTAGTGAATTTAGAGATCTTAAGCCTGAGGCAATAGTGCGAAAAATTATTTAAAAAATATCATTTATGACAAAAGCAAAACTTACAACTAGTCGATCATTCTTACTTTATCAGAAAAATTGCTAAGGAGGAACGGGGAAAGCAGCCCAAAAAACCAAAAAATTAAAATTCATTAGTTTATTCGATATTTGTAAGATTAGAAGTTAAAACGTCAATCATTAGAGAAACAAGCGTCAATTCCCAAAATTCAATCGAGTCAATTGCAAATGACCTATCGAACCAGTCAGGCTGAGCGTGTCTGATTGCTCGAGCAAATTTTTGGAAAATGATCTATTATTAGTTAACACCACATCTGGGCGTGGGGGGTTTGGGGGTATGCACCCCCCAGAAACCAAAATACCCCCAGAAATCAAAATACCCCCCCCCAGAATTCAATTTTTTTCGTTTTTTTCGCAATTTTTTGATGCCCATGGATAGTGCTTGATGAGAAACGTCGAAAAATGGTGTTTTTATCGCCAAACCACCATTTTAAAGGCCATTTTTTGACCTTCAAAAAATCTTGCATCCCCCCAGAATTTTCTTGCTGCCCACGTATGGTTAACACTGGCGAACTGAGAGACAACCATTTTATGTGTGGCACACTAAAATAGAATATTTAAGCTATTTTTTAATCAATTTCACGATGTCACATGATAAGAACAGAACAGATCAGCGGCGCATTCTTAAGAAATCAATCAGTGATGAGAAAAGTGAAAGAACTTTCCCAAATTTCTAAGCTTCATTCACATTTTTTTACATAACAGTGCATAACTTAGCAACAGAACTTAGAAAAACCTTCGTTCAGAAGAAAAAACTACAAAATATAGCATTTAATAGGCTATTTAGGTAAATGGTTTTTCGACTCATGCCTTAGGTACTCAGATACTGATAATGCGATTCGATTACATACAAGAGTTCGCACAGACCGGTTGTTTATTAAACGGCCGAATTAAAATAAGATTTAGCAGTCTAATACGCTAGTAGGCATTACACATGGTGAAAACTAGGCTATTATGCTCACAATTCATGCCAATTTTGAAAAATTACCAGACCATTCTAACACGTAGCTCTGGGGGAGGGAAAATGGGGAGGGGGCGTCCGGACCCCCTATAATTCAGAAGAATCGGACTTTTTAAACGTTATTTTGTGCTATTTTCGGCCTTTTTGGGCTTGGTCCCACCAAAATTGGTATTGGTCCCCCAGACTAGGACGGCCAGCTATACGTGCCTGCGGCCATTCAACGTAACATTAGTCGAGCTCAACTAAATTACTAATTGAAAATTCTGAAAATAAATTTTTACGTATGTACAATCTATGAAGCAAACCAGACTTTAGATTAAAAATAGAAAAGCCGCTTGCTTTTTGATGGAAAATTGCAAGTGAGCTTACGAAAAACCTAAAGCCGCTTATCTCCACAAGGGAAAGGAAAAATTAATTTTTTTCACAACACATCGGCTGGAAAAACTCTTTTCAATTTCCTCTTAAAAATGTAATATGTATTACAGACATGTATAAAGCCGAAACACGCGAGATTCGCTTTAGTAGAATTAAGGCTCCTGAATATATGTACTCTGAGTATATATATATATATATGTAAAATGGCGAAAAATGCCTAAAAATGACAAAAAAGGAAGTTTTGGCCAAAAATGAGGGAGGTGTCATAAATTTTCCGACGAGGGTGTGGGGGTGGGGGAAAGACGACCCAATTTGGGTGTGGAATCCGCATACCCCTTTTACACGTATGACACGTACGCACGTAAATAGTGAAACTAAATGCCACACTTTTGTCATTACTTATCGTAAATTTATGAAAAATCAGAAACTAACATATTTTTCATCATTCCAACTGTCTTATAAAACGGACAGAAACGATCGTATGGAGTGTATCCATTCTGCTGCAAGAAGTCGTCCTTCAACAACTTGGCCACTTCCAAAGTAATTTTGTCGGATTCGGCCAGCGAAGCCTTGCCGACGAGCTGAACTATTTCTGACAAATCTTCTTCTTCTTGCAAAATTTCTTTGCACTAGGATAAACGAAAAAATAACAGATATTTTAAGAATTTACAATGACATTTTACGTGAAGTATCTATCTATCATTGATTTATATCAAAAATATGATGATTAGCCATTTACGGAAAAACTAGAGAGAAAAAAATACTAAAAACTAAAAAAACGAAAAACTAAAAAACCTAGAGACTAAATACGTAAAATAAGCAGAAATTTAGAAAATCGTTTCATTATTTATATATGTGTTCAAAGCTTTGTCGTTTATAGCGCAAAGTGACCAAGACAGATTTACATATCACTTTCTCTTCTGAGAAGTCCGAATGAATCGATTATTTTTTGATAATTGTTCCATGCAACTCAAAAGCACTTTGCGAAATATTATGTAAAGGCTAATAATTTACAAAATAGCGCAACATTTTATAAAATGGTCTCAAACTGAATAAACAATCGTAGAAAATTGAAAATTAACGAAAATAATGATTCTATGTACGGTGCGAAGCGCCGAAAATTTTGAGATTTTTCAATGAAAAGATGCCAATTTTTATGCATTTCCTTACCCTCCCAAAATTATTCATGGGCTAAGGAGGGGAAGGCGGCCGCCCCACCCACCCCTGCTTACGCCCATTCCTACATATGTAAATACAGTGCTCGCCATGAAAGTTGACGCCCATTATTATAAGATTAATGTTAGATAATGCGCCGCGAGCGCCGCGTTTTGTATTCTATTCTGTATCAACTTGTTTTTCTAATATAGGATATTATTCTCTAACATGCCGTTAATGCGGCGGCGCAGATGGAGCAATTTAGCTGTTAATAGCATCGAAAAACGAAGCGTGCACGTGAATAGCGTTGCATCCAATGGCATTCACGTGCGCGTTCAAAGCCATTCACGTGAGCGCTTCGTTTTCTTGATGCTAATAATAGCTAAATTTCTCCGTCTGCGTCGCCGCATTAGCGGCATGTTAGAGGATAATATCCTATAATGAAAAATAAATTGATACAGAATAATGAACAAAGCGCGGCGTTCGCGACGCATTATCTAACATAGATTTTACAATAATGATTCTTCAACTTTCATGGCAAGCACTGTAACAGGTGGGTGGGGGATTCCCACCCAGAGTTGGTTCCCCACTCAAAGTTGGTCGTTCCCCTATCCCCCAAAACCTGAAAATTTTTGCACCCCCTCTCCCGATTTTTGGAAAAAAACTGAACTTTTTGGCTATTCTTAGATGATTTTGGCCGGTTCTGGCCAAAAATTCGAGGTCATTCACCCTCCCCCTATAAATGGCCAGAGACCCCCTACCTGAAATTACGAGCCGTTACATATACGATGTTAGTATACGTTAAAGAGACATTATAAATTACATCTACTCTCATACGTTAATCCACATTACACGAGATTCTTATTTAAAGAAATAAAAATAAACCTTAGTACGGAGAGGGACAAAGTCAGGGTGATTCTTGTCGTAATAGTCGTCCAGGGCTCGCATGTATTTGCTGTAAGAAATTAGCCAATTGACCGACGGAAAATGTTTGCGCTGCGCTAACTTTTTATCCAATCCCCAAAATACTTGAACAATGCCCAAAGTAGCGGAAGTAACTGGGTCGGCGAAATCTCCACCAGGTGGCGACACACTAAAAGCAAAATGCGAGTTTCTCAGATGCAGAGAGCAAAATCTTGTTAAATGTCGCCAGCAATTTCACTAAGATAAAAATGATAGGAATTAATCGCTATGACCGGACATGCACAGCATTAAATGTCTTTTTTGGCTCGAAAATGGCGGATACGCGTTAAAAACACGGGTTTTTGGCGTTTCTGACGATGCTTTACCTTTCTAGATCATATAGCAAGAACGACTTTGTAAAAAAAATTAAAAAAATGAGTAAATTGAAGGAAATACATAGAGCCCAACAAATGAGTATGTATATGCCGCAAAGCACCGGAAATATGACACTTTTGAGCAAGCGGATAAAAACCCTTACAACAAAACTTTTTATACAAACTTTTTACAATATTTCGGAAAATCGCGAATTCCGCGAGGAGAAGTGGAAACCCCCAAACCCCCAAGATCTTGTATAGCTATGACAAAAACGAAAAATAAAAAATAGCAATGAAAAGAATGCTGATGCCAATAAAGTTTGATTCGGTACTATTTAAAATTTAAAGAAATCTTTCCAAAACTCTGAATAATCTGAAGCAAAAGCTTGCTACTGTTGTGAATTTCGATTAAAGTCATATGTATTCAATAACAAATCAGTCCGCGCACAGTGCAGTAGTATGAACGTGCTTGGAAAGCATTTTGCAAATACGAGTACAAGTTATAACGTAGTAAGTGAATTGATATAAAAAGTAGAAAGCAAGGCCGATCATAAGAGTTTAAATATGCATATGGAAGACAAAGAAAACCTACATAACAGATTTTACTTTCGGTATCTATATTTTAACAATGGTGAACTTATAGTCTGTTTCATTTATTCGAGGGCTTTTTAGTCAATTCTTTTAAGGGCTACAGTAAGCTAAACGAAACGAATTACTGTACTTCGGCAGATCAGCTCAGTGAGGGCAAGTGGCTAGAATTCTTCCATTTTTAATACACTAATACGCTCAAATAAATTTGATTTAGGCATTTATCAGTGCTGGGATATAATACCGTAAGTGCGCTAAACAAAAAGCTATCGGCTGGAATCGAACCCGGTTTGCTTCGACTACAAGCAAGAGGTTTTACAACTGAGCTATACGGGAGTTCGCAGCGTCTCTCAACATCTTAGTCATTTGTGTTTAAAGTGTCGACTCAGGATAAGATGAATAAGCGATTTTTATCAGTAGTAATTGATCTGTTGGAAGACGAGAATAAATCATGCCGCAAAAATGTTATTGAAAATCCCTCTTTGCTACGTAGCTAAAGTGAGATCTAGCGACTTACAGTAAATAAGAAATAAGGGGTTACTGTAACCTCCGAAAACATTTACTGAAAAAGCTCTCGGATAAAATGAAACAGACTTATAACTGGCATCTGGTGACGAAATTAAAAGAAGAGAAAGAAAAATATAAATGCTACATTTCAAGCAGCAGTGTTTTTTTGTATTCGGCAAATGTTTTTCCCGATGTACAAAGACTTTTCGGGACCGTCTTTGTACATGTAGAAAACTTTTTGGGAAGATAAAAATTGCCAAAAAGGTCTAAAATTCGCTAAAAATTTTCGGCGCTTCACGCCGAAATGAGTAAAATGTGTTCTATATATCTTTATAAAACAGAAATTGTATTTCAAAAGGAAAATGTCAAATTTTTCGGCCCTTCGCGCCGTTTTAAGACGATTTTTGTGATTTTTGCCTTTATAGACCCCGAAATTAGCTAAAATACACTACCAAAAGTCGAAAGACTCTGCTTTTACAACACTAAAATCGATACTGTACCATATTTTAGTATCCAAAAATTTGTGTGTACAAAATGAACAAAGACTTTTGAAGACCATCTTTGTACATGTACAAACGGACCTTGTACAAAAAAACACTGTCAAGCAGTCTTAAATTTTTTGAAAACTTAACTGAAAAACGCGTAAAAAGTGCTAAACATATCATATTTTTGCCCACAAAGCCTTTGCAAATGGCACAAATGTCCAGATGTTCTGTTTGAGTGAGTTATGTCGGTTTTCGCTCTAAACAAGCAGATCAAATCCCTAATTTTAATGACGCTAAATTCATGTTTATATGTAAATGCGTGTTCTAATTTTAATTTACTTCCAAACTTGATCAAGTAAGTTTTAATATATTGATCGTAATGGCTTTTTGTTTTTTACCATGCACTCGCAATTTTAATATTCTAAAAACTTAACAACTACATTTGAAATACAAATGACGCGTTTATTATTCTGCGGACAAACTTAAGGTTAATTCTGTTGCCCAAGTGCAAATGAAAGCCGGGTAAAATAAATAAATCTTTATCACTTTATCATTATGATATAAAGCTTAATCATTTCAACATATGCACGAAGCTGAACGCGTACGAATACATAAAACAAGTTATATTTTGGAAAATACACGCATTTTACTATAATTTTTAAATCAGTTCCGAAAATTTTTTTACATTTTGATCAATTTACTAAACTTATGCCCAGACATGCACGGGAGAAACTCAAGAGGGTCTAGAACATACATGGGCGGCAAAAAAATTCTGGAAGGAAGGGGGCTGGAATCGCCAAAAATGTTAGTAAAATAGAATTCTGAGGGTATACAATAATCTGCGGGGATTTTTCAACTTCTGCGGACCTCAGACCCTCACGCTCACTGTGGTCTAGATTCCCAGAATGATAAAATGGGAAATTTTTTTTGGAAAAAATGCAAAATAAAGGCCAAAAACAAATGAAAATTGAAAATTTTCCTCAAAATTGCTTTAGATTGATTAAGAACTATGGAATAACTTAGTTTTCACGCTAATTTAGCGCTACCAGTTTTTGAGCTTATTTTGGCCCGTAAAACTCAGATTTTGACCCCCTCCAGATCCGCTACGCTATGCATCCATGCTTACGCCCCAACAATGCTGACGCTGCCCTCGCGTTCCGGATTGCCCAAACACTTAACGCGGCCAGCGCGTTCGTAGAAAGAGGCCAGCCTGGCAGCCAAATAAGCCGGATAGCCACTGTCGGCGGGCATTTCGCCAAGACGACCGGAAATTTCACGCAGCGCCTCGGCCCAACGCGAAGTCGAATCAGCCATCATGGCCACGTTGTAGCCCATGTCGCGAAAATACTCGGACAGCGTAATACCTTAGAAAAAACAAAATCGCATGGTCAATTTAACAACTTAGAATCAGTGTTTTTTGTATTCGGCAAAGATTTTTCACAAAGACTTTTCGGGACCGTCTTTGTACATGTACAAATCTTTTAGGGAAAACAAAAATTGCAAAAAATGGGTGAAATTCGCAAAATTTTTGGCGCTTCGCGCCGAAATGAGTAATTGTGTGTTCTATATATCTGTATACTAGCAGAAATTGCATTTCAAAAGGAAAAATGTCAAATTTCTCGGCTCTTCGCACCGGTTTATGACGATTCTTACCAAAAGTCGAACAACTCTGTTATTTACCACACTAAAATCGCTACTGTACCATATTATAGTACCCAAAAATTTGTGTGTACAAAATGTACAAAGACTTTTGGTGACCATCTTTGTAACTGTACAAACAGACCTTGTACAAAAAAAAAACATTGCTCAAAATCAGTAATCAAAATAGCTCAGTCAATTCAGCGCGCAAAAGAAAGATAAGCTAGACTTTGTATGACTCTTAGGGAAAAATAAAATGAAATAAATTACATGGCAAAAAGCTCTGGAGGGGATTAAACCGAGTTTCCTCGGGGGGGGGGGTGAATGCATACTAATTTTGCTGTTCAATGTCAAATTTTGATACTTAATAAGTTGTATTTTATTCTTCATGAATTTTTGTGTTTAAATTTGCACGGAAACCAATAAAAATAAGGGCGATGGAATGACTTGTAACATCGAATATACACAAAATAGTAGGAAGAAAAGTGTTCAAATGATCAAAATTGAATGTTCTACTGCTCCAAAAATAAGCATGTATACTTCAAATTATACTTTAAAACCTCATTTGACGCTTTTCCATGGTACGAGTGTACATCGGGAAAAATCTTTGCCAAATTTAAAAAAAACACTGGGGGATAACTCCTTCATAACCCCTGCCAGCGTATATGTGTGGAATAAATAATTAGCAATATACATATGTACATCTTAGGCCGCATGAAATAAGCAAAAATGAAATCTGCTGAATTTCTGATGATGATAAAGCGAAGCAAATAGCTGATAGAACAAATAGCCCGAAAAATATATTATATGTAGACATATATATGTACATGTAACGACTCAAAATTTCGGGTGGGAAAGGTCCCCGGCCATTCGGTCTTTGTTCGTCTGGTCTTATGCGACAAAAGACAAAAACTCAATTGTGAAAACATGGAGGACAGAACACATAATAAACAATGTACGGTAAATAATCTTCGTGGTCTTTGTCGGCAGCATGCATTGGCGTGGGGGCGGGAAATCGCACTTCCCCACAGAACTGGAACCCCCACAGATTACTCTAGACCCCAAAATTCTATTTTAGGAACACTTTCGGCGATTTTTTGCGATTTCATCAAACCAGACTCCCAGAATTTTCACGCTGCCCATGGATGCTCAAAAATACAAGAGACTTATACACAGATCTACGTAATTTAAAGTTTTATTCAGCAATAGTTTTTCAAAATTAGCCAAGTATTTCGCATTTCTTAGTAATTGAAAATAATGTGATCGACGTTTTTCTCAACTTTCACTTGAACAAATGCGAACGGTTTTAGACAGTTGGAGTCTACAATCATATTTTTTGGAACAGTCATGTGAGCGGGGCCTTGGGCGATTTTTGTAGAATAAAATTATGTGTTCGACTAACCAGTGTAAATAGACGCTTCTCGGGCAGCTACTGGCATATTGGAAGTATTGGCAACCAAACATGTTCTCTTCATAATACTTTCCGTAACTCCATTGAATTCGGTGTAAAGCTAAAAAGATTTAGGAACTCAGTCGACATAATAGCCACGGAAAAGTGAAAAAAACATACATAACAATACCAAACCAGTTTTATTAAGCTGTTCTGCATTTATGGCCAGCGCCCTGCCCGGAAAGCAAAATGTTTATTTGTTTACAAGGGTCGATGAACCGAAAAAAACTGACTATTCCCGAAATAAATACAAAAGACCTCCAAAACAGGTTAACTGAATAAAAAATTGCTCACTTTTGAGTAAAACAATAAAATTATGTACATCAAAATCAAAGAACAATTAAACGACGAACTATGAAAATAAAACAATTAGGAAAGAAAACCGCAGTAATGTAAGAGGTAGATAAAATAAATTCTTGCCCGAAGTTTAGAGTAAAATATGAATTCACATTTTTTCAGGAGGCAAATTAGGGATTATTCATATCCCGTGTTACAACATGTGTACATAATGACATGCCAATACGTCTTTTATGTACATACAGAGCACCATACCTGGGCATGGGGGGTTTGGTGAGGTATGCACCCCCTCAAAATCCAATTTTTGAAATTTTTTCTCTCGTTTTTTCACAATTTTTTGATGCCAATGGACAGTGCTCGATGAGAAACGTTGAAAAATGGTGTTTTTCGCCATACCACCATTTTAAGGCCATTTTTTGACCTTTGGAAAAATTTTGCACCCCCCCCCTCCGAGCTTTGGTGCCGCCCAGCCCACCTATGCAGAGCACTCATCAGAAGTAAATTTCGATTTCAGTTTAAATAAGAGCCGAGTACACTGACCTTTTTCCAATAGTAGGATGACAATCCAATTCTCGCATTCAAATTTGTTTCAGTACTTGCTGAACGCTTACGGTCATATACAGTTTATAACATATTCACAGATTTATAGAGTCTGAAGGCAAGCACGAGTTGGCGATTTTAAAATGCAGCACAAAATTTCGGCATTTTTGTGTAAATTTTAGCTCATATATTTAGTCGTAGAACAGTGTGATTGGCGAGCAATAATTAGACGGGCAATTTTCCAGGGATCCATTACTAGTTCTCGAACGACTCTAACAGCAGCGTACCTTATGAATAGAATCGGGAAGTAAGCAAATTTAAGCTCAGAGAGCTAAAGGTTTAAATATTCGAATCGTAACCGAATAGTTTTCCAAAATTTGAGCCTCAGTACAGACCATATCTGGGCGTAGGGGGGGTTGGGAGGGGGATATGCAACCCCCCAGAAACCAAAATACCCCCTCCAGAATTCAATTTTTGAATTTTCTTTTGTTTTTTTCGCGCCAATGGATAGTGCTCGATGAGAAACGTTGAAAAATGGTGTTTTTCGCCATACTACCATTTTTAAGGCCATTTTTTGACCTTTGAAAACAATCTTGTAAGTTGCAACCCCAGAAGCTTTGGTGCCGCCTACTTATAGTTGCAGACCATACATGATCTTGTGGGAAAGGGTTTGGGGGGTTTTCACCCCCGCAGAATCATTTTTCGTCCCCCCCCGCAAAAAATTTTTCACCCCCCCCCAGAATTGGCGATTTTTCAAAAGTTTCCTAAACTTACCTGAAAATTGGTAGAAAAAGTGTCTCTTTAAGGGTTTTTGGCTATGTATTAGCTAAAAATCGCCAAATTTTTGGCGCTTCGCGCTATATATTCGTGTTTTAAGCGATATATTAGTCAATTTATTCGACTTTTTTCGAAATTTGTTTCATGATTTCATGCTCTAGAAGGATAGAGTATCGTCAGAAACGCCAAAAAACGATGTTTTTTTAACGCGTACCGGCCATTTTTGGGCCCAAAAAGGCACTTTAGGTTTTCAACCCCAGAATTCCCATGCTGTGCATGTATAGCATGTATAGTGCAGACCCAGAGCAGATTTCTTAAATTAGTAGAGACCTCATCCGGATATTGCGATTTGGATGAATATGCCTCGTCTCTACATTTTAACATTACAATGTACATATGTATGTACCTATATAATTAGTAATTACGTATGTTATTTCAAAATTTAGGATAAAAAGATCACTACCTACTCGATGTAACCTCGATGTGAAAGGGTAGAACACAAATTCTAATCGAGCATGACTTTAATTCGGCTTACTTCGGGAAAATCCCGCAATACTTCGGACATTTCGTTACCACGTTCGCCACAACCGACGTAAACAATGACTTGGCAATTACTATATTTGCTTAAAGATTGAGATATCACAGTTTTGCCACATCCGAAAGCTCCGGGAATGGCCGTTGTACCGCCTTGCACACATCTTAAACGTTTTTATTAAGCACAAAAACTTGAAAAATTGAAATCTGATTGTGTTGATATTAGGTCGGCAGCAAACGTAATGAAATAGACCAATGCGAGGATCAACCATACATGATCTGGGGAGGGGGTCCCACCCCGGGAAAATTTTGACCCCAACAGAAATTTTTTCACCCACCCAGAATTCGCGATTTTTCGAACATTTCTGAAAAATTCGTAGAACCTTAATTTTTGATAATAATATCTGGCTGATCTAAGGAATGAGGTAACGCTCTTGAACGTAATTATTCATTTTCTGTCATAATTCTCATAATTTTTTAATAATTCACCACAATTCATTTTGACGTTTATATACGTTTTTTTATTCCCCCATAAATCAACAATATTCAGTTCCTTATTTTCTGGATTTTACTTCGCGATAATCTCTACGCCTTATTGATCTCAAGCTACATGCATACCTATCTTTCTGTTAACCCATATCAATAGTATTTAAATGCGCTTCAGACGAGACAAATGATGAAACAGATACTCCATGACCGGGATTGTATGGCACAAAGAATTTGAGACTTGCAAAGATTGCTATACATGTACACAACTGCACAATCATTGATTACTATGAAGGTTTTCATGGCAGAAACATCGCAATTTAAAAGAATGAATAAATTGAACAAAATATAGTCAGAATATGAGTATATGGCGCGAAGCGTCGAAAATTTGACACTTTTAAGCAAATAGATAGCTAAGAATGCTTAAAAAAGCACGTTTTCTACGAATTCGCGAGATTCTGGGGGAGAGCAAAAATTTTTCTGGGGAGTGAAAACCCCCAAGATCGTGCATGAGTCTTACTCAATTATTCTATAGAAACAATAGAATGCAGATTACAGATAATTTTGCTTTTATCACCAAAGAGAATCGTAGAAAAACAGTGCTGCACGAAGAAGACTCAAAACAGCAAAACCCACGGATATGCTGGTTTCTCTATCCATAATAATCTAAGGTTTGAGCGTTTGAAAAAGAGGAAAGTGTATTAAAAGTTTTATATTAATTAAACGTTTTTCAATCAATTGAATACTTGAAAGATTTACAATAGAATTTTATTTTAAATTTCTGATTCAAAATTGATTTCCCTGAATTCGAAATGAATTCAGAGTACTAAGTACGAACAAAATCAAAAGTTGACGTTGGTCGAGACAAGTTAATTTTTTTAAGTTGCTCGGGCCCCCCAGAAATAAAACATAATTTTTGAATCACTCAAAGGTCCCCCAAAGGGAAAAATGAAAAATTCTCGAAATAGGTCTGAAGCACAACCAAAACGGGTTTTCAGAGTACTTTTCAGCTATTGAATGCGAAATTTTGCATTTATTGTTAATCTATATTCTGGTCTTCCATCGCATTCAAAATCGATGAAATTAAAGTTAGATATGTACATAAAACATGCTAAATTTTTTCGGCGGTTTGCGTTTAATGATTCGTCATCTGTATTAGTTACGTTTACAAAACATAAAGATTAAATATGAAGAAAAAGGTTAAGGAATTATTTGCTGATTAAACGATGTGAAATCAGTTGTATAGATAATTTAAACGTTATATAGGTTTGTTTCATTTCAGTGTGAATAAAGTAGAAAGAATTTTGAAATTTTTTTTTTAAATTTTTTTGAAATTTTTGTCACCCTCGTGTAGAGCTCGCCGAGATACGTTCAAAACTGCCTTTATTTTCGCCCATCTCCTACCGTTTCTCGAGATATCAGATCTCAAAATTTTAGCCCACCCCCAAACAAAATCATGGATACGGGCCTGTACATACTCATATGTATAAGCAAAATATAATGTGATGCGAAATAAAAGTATTGTACAAAAGCTAAAGAATAAACCCGTAAAATACGAACAAAAGAAGCTTATTTTACACTAAATAACGCCACGCATGGGAATAGAGCGTCCAATACACGCTGACCGCAAAGCAAAGGGTGATTAGCGGCTAATTTTTCGGAAACAGGCCTTGGCTGACGAACTGGCCATATTTGAGTCATTGTGTACTGAGATTTTTCACCAGCAAATTCCGTTTCCAGGACCACGTCCTAACATCAATGTATAATCATACGAGTAAGATCGGGTAGATGAAAATTTTTTTGGCCAAAATAAGGCAAAATGAAGGCCAGAAATGGATAAAATCGAAATTTTTTTCGCAACAATGCTTAAAGTTGACCAGGAAACTGCGGATTATAAGGCTAATCTACGATATTTTAGCAAGTCTCAAAAAATTCTCCGGCTGACCCCTCTCAGATCGACCCTATTGCGCAATTTTGTCTATAAGTCCTGAATCAGGTCAAAATACTGAACTATGATGACAAAACCGCAGACAAAATACAGTTTGGCCCACTTTGTCAGACAATATGCGACAATGGCTTGGTCATAAAACAATAAGCACATATGGCCAAGTGTTTGCTGCTCTGACGCATTTTCATAGATTTTAGACATACAATTGTATAACATAAGAATACTAAAAACTAAATCATACAAGCACGACACTTTACGTAGGATTATGATTTCAAAAGAGAAAAAATGAGACATACATGCATATATGTAAATGCAAAATGAATAATAAAAATTGAGCTTATTCACAATAGCTAAAATTAATCTATTGTCATTCGCTTAATCATTGCGTCGTTGGAGCTGCTCTGACCCTATGTATACACCCAGGAACTGGAGGGGAAAAATTGTAAGGCAAATTGCACTTATGCTGAAAGACCTATCGAAATTAGCAGCAGTTTTAGACGTTTATCATCATATGCTTATCATTTTCAAGATAGTATAATACAATTTTCCTGAAACACTATGAGCAATCCTCCGCCTCGCAAAGGAAGACTATGTCATTATGCGTAATTATGTTTCAATGTTTTAAAAAGATCTTCCATCCTACTGTTGTAATTTTGAACAGCGAGAATTCAATTATTGTCAAATGTCTTACTATTTGTAATACATGTAGGCACGATTTGTTTGTATTCGGCAAAGATTTTTCCCGATGTACAAAGACTTTCCAGGACCCTTTTTGTATATGTACAAAGATTTTTGGGAAGACAAAAACTGTAAAAACGTTTAAAATTCCAAAAAAATTTTCGGCGCTTCGCACCAAAATGAGTAATTGTCTGTCCTATATATCTTTAAAATGGCAGAATTTGCATTTAGAATGGAAAAATGTCGAAAATTTTCGGCGCTTCGCGCCGTTTTATGACAATTTTTAAGTAATTTTTGGTGTCAGAAACCCAGAAATCAGCTAAAATACACTACCAAAGGTTGGGAAAACCTGTTTTACCACACTAAAATCGCTACTGTACCATATTATAGTACGCCGAAATTTGCATGTACAAAATGTACAAAGACTTTTGGGGACCATCTTCGTACATGTACAAACGGACCTTGTACAAAAAAACACCGCATGTAAGTAAAGTATAACGAAAAAAATTTTCGGCTCGCGTTGCGTCGTATGCAGGAAGAAAAACCTAAAACAGTCTCTTTAGGCCTGAATATTCTGAGGATTCGGAATAAAAAAATAAACTTCCGCATGGGTACTCAAGCATTGCACAGATTTCTGGCTGATAAAGAAAACGGAGTTCTTTCCGTCTAAACACAACCCAGCTTAACGCAGAGTTGGTACCAGGCATCTTTCTAATGTACAGACAGAAGTATGTATTTCAGCTAAAATAAGCAAACCATTCTTAACGTTAAAATTAACCATTACTTTGTTGTACACATATGCATATGCCGTAATTTGGAATAAATAAGAAAAGCAAAATAAACGACCACACATGAAAAAGGAACGTCGCCAACTGTATAGTCACCCTCGGGTGCGATAAACGTAATGGTTCCGCAAGATTTTGGCGGAAGCATGACTTTGTGATCTACTAGCGTATTTTCTTTCACAGTGCCATAAATATCACCACCAGTTATGTGACTGCCGACCTGTGCAATCAAAATGTAAGAATAGAATAAAACGTATAAATACCAATAATTTCCCTATGTTCAACAATAAGTTAAAGATTCTAGGCTTCGATATAATTTTTGAAAGTTTTACTTTAAATCGCCTGATAGAATACCTTTAGACATGTTAATAGGTATTAAGACATTAGAGCTAGAATAGCTATATACCAACTCAGACCTAATGAAGGCAGCCCCATGCAAAGCTTATAATCTCCATAGAGCATCTGTTTTAAATGTCAAAACGAATTTTTAAGATTATCTTTTCAACGCTTAGTGCCGAATAGTCGAGTTTTTCGATGAATAACTTTCAGTTTCATTAATTTCTCTTTCGGGTAAATTCTTTACATGTCTACAGATTTGACCGAAAGAAAGATTAAACTGCTTGAAAGACCCATTTCTTATTCGCTACGCAGGTAAGCGTAATTTGTGTAACCAGTTTAGATAAATTTACAGCGTTTATTGACCTTTAAGTGCATGTCTTTAGACGTGTCAATCGCTTTTCCGAAAAGCGACAAATTCGCTTAGAGCTAAAAACATACAAATATACATAATTCAGTAATGATGACTTTTCAAATAAAAACTTCACTGAATTACCTCGGAAGTAATAAAATTCATCATGCCTTCTAATTCTCACTTAAGTAAAGGTAGCCCGATTTATTGATTTGCTACTGAATTAAAACAGAAAAGTAAAAACACAGGAAAAGGTTACAGTAAACTCCGCGATCAAAACTATACTCACGAGTGAAAGTTAAAAAATGCAAATAGACAAACAATAATGTACATAGTTTGTTCTTAGGTAGCTGCAAAGAATAATTGCTCAAAATCAGGGAAATCTGTAAATGCTCGTTTGGAAACTGTACTAAACAATTAATTTCATTATCAAATCCAAAATGATCGAATGAAACAAAAACAAGCGCTTCTATCATAAACTTTTCAAACATTTCAAATAAAGTTGAAAAAATAAGCACTGAATTTGTTAAGACCTACCCTGAATGTCTTCAGCGGTTTGAAATTCCATTTACTGGTTTGATTCAAGGCATGCACATTGATGCCTTTCGGAATATAAATTGATTTTGTCAACTGTGCAATGTCTTCTAATGGACGCTGGATTCCGTCGAAAATTGCATTCATGATGCCTGGACCAAGCTCCACGGACAACGGCTTACCCGTACGCAGAACTGGGTCTCCCACTGTGACAGCAGCTAAAATTTAACCGATTTTCAGTTAACTGAGACTAATCGAAACTCGTAGGCCTCCGCAAAAAATACCTGCTGTCCATGCATGGGCCGTAACAAAATTCTGGGGGGGTTCGACGGGGCGAATTTCCGAAAATAGCACCAAAATTCAATTCTGGGGGTCTAGAAATTTTTTTCGTGGGGTCTTTCAGATTCTGAGGGTCCAGACCCCCCCAGATCCATACGCCCATGTGTGCTGCTGTCCGTATGTAGATGCACAAAGTCAGGTGGTTAGGGAGGGGTGAAATCCGGGATTTAACCCACAGTTAGTTGCGCATATTAGGTAAATTAGGTCGAAATCGCTTGAAAATACACTATTTTGGTCCGAAAATTTCGGACCCTTCATATGGAGGTAATACCCTCTCCTACCCTCGCTACGTGCACGCACAGGGCCGTATTTAAGGGAGAGGAGAGCGGGGAGAGCGGCCGCCCCCTTGGCCGGAAATTTTTTTGAAAGATAAGACAATGCATGGAAAGTTGGGAAAATTGCATTCTTTGTCGTAAAATATCCCAATTTTTGACGCTTCGCGCCGTATGTGAAGTATTTTCTATAATTTTCGCCCAGCGCGACCATTAATGACACTTTTTATAGCCGTTTAGGTTGAAATTTTTTTTCAAGAAAGTTAGGATTTTTACGATCTTAATGGATGTCTAAAAACATCGTAAAAAGCGGTTTTTTGCCTAACCATACATGTACAGCATGGGAATTATGGTGGGAGGGGGTCAGGCCCAAGAACTTGTTAAAAAGTGCCTTTTTCGGGGCTAAAAAACGATGGGTACACGTCAAAAACACTGTTTTTCGACGTTTCCGACAATGCTCGCTCTTTCTAGAATATAAAGACGTAAAAAAAATCTCAAAAAATTGAGTAAATTGAACAAAATATCGTAAAAAAATGTGCATATGGCGCGAAGTGCCGAAAATTGAAATTTTTGAGCCAAAAACGCTTAAAAAGGCACTTTTTACAACTTTTACCAACTTTTACAAAAGATCGACAATTCTGGGGGTCGCAGCCATTTCGCGGAGGGTCAGTTGCCATTCTACGGGGGTGTTACCCACCAGAACACGTCTGGAGCTATCCCGACGAATTTTCTGATATAAGACCAATTTATGTTCGGTTCGCCCCTCCCCTCTTGGCCGGATCCTGGATACGGGCCTGTGCACTCATGCTCCTGATCCAATGCCAAACGGCTTATTTTTACAAAATACTTAGTGACTGTAAACAGATTCACTTTTATTATCAATCAACATTTATCCATAATTACTAAAGCCGATCAAATAAAAAATTCCTGCTTTATCGTCAACTTAATCTCTATTAAAGTAGTTCCTTCCGTATCTGACATATTCTTTTCTGGAATATGTCAAACACGTCACTGAAAACTCAAAATCCAGCAGTCTTAGTCAAAACGGAAAGGATTGACGCTCAGAATTTAGAAAATTGGCGGTTTTAGCAAAAGCTACGCCACCTACTCATCACGAGTCGCTTATTAAGCAGCACAATAAAATGAATTATGTAACATAAAGTACGTATGAAATCAAGTCTGCCTGGATAATCTTTTATCCTATCTGAGCATCGAAAAAAGCAAAAGTATTGAAGATGATCTTAAATAGCTGAGCATCTGTAATCAAGTTTTCTAAAATAAGTCAATAAGTCATCAGAAGACATGCACATTAGGTTCGGAGAATGAAATATAATCGCATGAAGAATAAAAATTTCACTAGAAAAATGTATAATTAGAGCCAAAAACGGATGGAAATTTAAAATGTTCTGCATAAGAATCGTAGTAAAGGGCAAAGTTAGGATGAGAGGGGAGCTAAATCCAAGAACGGTTTGGAAATAGTAGTAGGTAATAATTTAGTTTTAACGGACTGAATTGTTATTGCAATTTTTTCATCTCAGGAAGACATCTTTGGCAAAACAAGATGATTAAATTCAACTATACAACTTGAATTTTCATTAAATAAAAGGCTCGTTCTTTAAAATACCATGATTTGGGCGAACAACCCAATGCGTGTCATAGACAACTGCTAACAGACATCCAACTTAGAAAACTATTGCTATTTTTGAGCAAACTGACTAAATTAGTTAAAAATTTAGAGACTTTAGTCAGGTTCTCACATAAAGCTGAAAATTTTTTCTGCAGCGTTTTGAGTTTTTTCTGATAGAACACGACGTTTCAAGATTTTAGGAAGCTATACCTCTATTAATAAGAAACAAAACTAATACTATGTATTTTCGCGCTAATTCGACGTTCATGCCATTTTACGAGATCAGTGTAATTTATTCAATAAAGACTTCAGCTGTTCCATCAGAGCTGAGCGGCGCGTTCCACGGTTGGCTTATGCTATTATAGTTTTTAGAGTAGCATATTCGGACACTGCGGACCATAAGTATTCTTTGGAGGTCGACCCCCCAGCATGCCAACTGAATTCTGCGCAAAATGGCCCTGACTCCCCAGAATTGTCAATTTTCCGTGAAAATTTTTTAAGTGTGCCTATTTAAGCGTTTTAGCCCATTTTCGGCTCAAAAAGTCAAATTTTCAACAGATTTTTTGACTATACTTTGTTCAATTTACTTGATTTTTTCCAAATTTTTTCGAAATTTCTGTTTTTATGTTCTAGAAAGAGTGGACATTTTTGACATGTACCCATCGTTTTTAGCCCAAAAAGGCACTTTTCAAAGTTTTTGGGCCTGACCCTCCCTCCAGAATTCCCATGCTGTACATGTATGCCGCGGACCACTGGTGGACCCTTGGGTGTGGCGAGCCCTTGCGGTATTCAAGCTGAAAACATTATGAAATGGCATCCTACAATCTTTGCAGTCATACTACGGCGTACCCGGTAGGCGACGGTAAGCTACATAATAAAGCAGGTTGTAAATAATGATAAGCCCAGCTTCACTCAGCTCTAATCCCAACGGCCCTTTAAAGGACCATTAATATTCAACACACTCAATGTGCATACGTCATCTACTCCAAACAGGCCAACAAGCACCGTTGGCGAAAACGCTACACGACAGAAAAGCCAATGTATGCTGCCTTACTGAAACACGGCTTCTCCGCAAAGAAGCTGAGGAAAGTATATGAAAGCCATTAAACCTGAGTCGCAAGAAATACGAAAAATGCTGGATCAAACATATGACCACATTAGCCGCAGACAGACAACAATGGAAGATTATTGTTCGACGACTGTGCTTTCCTTCATGATGTTCCGGACAGGCGCCTTCGTCCCTACATCCGGATCAAGCAAAAAGTATGTAATAAAGCTAAGTTCCCGGCACGGTGACAGGCACGTAGCTGGCCGTCCTATTTGGGGGGATTAACACCAATTTTTTGGAGGGACTATGCCCAAAAAGGCCAAAAATAGCACGAAATAACGTTTAAAAAGTCCGATTTTTCTGAATTTTAGGGGGTCCGAACCTCCCCCATTCCCCCAGATATATGTGCCTGCACGGTGAAGGATATTCCTGAATTGTGAATTCGAGGACAACCTGTCTCGTGCAAAAAAAAACAAAGTGAATACATATTTCGAATGAATGATTTGATATATAAAAGAAAAAATATATGCAAGATGCCGATTCTTCCCAAAAGATATCATATGCGTACGTACTCTAATCTACAGAAAAGCTTACAAGTATCCTCGTAGACCTGAACCGTGGCCATATCGCCTTCTAATCGAATAATTTCTCCAACTAGTTCGGAATGGCCCACCCTTACTAACTCGTACATTGCCGAACCAGCCATACGCTCCGCAATCACCACTTAAAAGAAGCGTTATTAGTTGAAGATAATCATTTGATGATATTGAAATCAGATTCAAGATAACAAATACTAGAACCTAGCACAGATAAGAATTTTAGACGATAGAATAAATTCGCAAATAACAAAAGAATTAATCTAAGGAAATTGTACGGCCTTCTTTAGCTCCTCACTAAAGTAAATATATAAGCTGAGTGTTTTTATCCCACCAAAATCTGCAAATCTTAATAACACAAGAAGCACGCTACAACAGGGGCAGATTTAAGGGGGCGGGGGGAGAGGGCGGCCGCCCACCCCATTGGCCAAAAATATTTGGCGAGAAAAAGGATGGATATGTAATTCGCAACGATTTTTGGCCATTAGTGATCATAATCTCTCAATTCATGACCCCAGAGCTACTTGCCTGTGGCCCCGGGGCTTATGTCTCGGCCCCGGGCTGGGGCAATGCTTGCCCCGGGCCGGGGCTAAAACACTTATAATTAAGAGAAAAAATCTGAAATTATCTACTGAAATCAATCTAGGCAATTGTAAGGAAGCATACAAAGGGTCTATTTACGAATACTGACGAATTCGAACTGTAAAACGTGATAGTTGAAGTGTTTATGTAGCGAAAATGTCACTTGTATTCAACTTGGGCGATTCAAATTTATTGCGTTTGCTTTAGTTTTAAAGAAGCGATAGAAACTCAAAATCAGACTGCTGAGAAGGTATTTATTTGATCACTAACACATTCATGATTTATTTTTTACGTTTATACTCTATTTCAGAATAAGTAGCCTAAATCGGAGGATGCATTACTTTTTATTTCATTCTGTTAGATCTTATAAATGAAAATCATACGACCTGTTAACTCTGGTCGGATAAAATAAAGGAAAATTGATTGAATCACCAACTTTGGAAGGAATAGAGATTACTTGCTATGATTTCACTTATTGGGGCCCCGACAAAATATCTATGCACTTACTACTTTGCACCGAGTAATAATTTTTTAGTCGAAATTCATAATTTTACGAATTATTCCGAATTCAAGCTTGCGCTGTTCTGAATTTTTTGCGCGTCAGCCATAATTTTAACAGGGGAAAGATGCGTAAAACTCGTAAATCAACATTCTTATAGCATAGCAGAGCTGAATGGAAGGCATAGATAATTTTGATTTTTGAATATGCGGTGTAAATCCAAGAACTATTTGATGTTTTCTACTATTTTTACTTAATTTCAGGGCTCTTTAGAATTTCGCTCTTATAAAGGGTATATAAATTAGCTTAAAAAGGATACAGTTTAACTTTAAAATACATGCTATCAGCTAAAATGTTAATTTTGAAATATATGGTCGACTCGGCATACATTGTGCACACACATTCCCATAGGGGGTGAGGGGTATTACCCCCACCTCAGGGTCCGAGACTTGAATCACTGTCAGACGATTTTGAGCTATCAAACGTTTTCTGCAATGATTTTTGGGTACAAAAGCAGCGCAGATGTTAAAAATTTTTCGGCGCTTCGCGCCGACTAGTACATTTCTGTTTTATTTACCCATAAAATACCTAGAATGAACTTAAAATGATCTGAAAAGTCAAAATTTTCGATGAATTCATATATTTTTTACTTACAAGTGTGACGAAAGTAGTCAAAATGGGACAAAAGGTAGATAAAAATGCAGTTTTTCACATTAAAACATGCTATATAGGATGTTTTAAGCGTTTTGCATATTTGACCTGCAAAAAGAGTGCTAGAAATCTAAATTTAGTGGTCTCAAATTTTGGGATTTCACCCCCTCTAAACTTTCGACCTTGGGAAACTATGATTGTGCACACAACATCTTGCCCCAACCCCGGCTAAAAAGTCTGCCCCGGGACATCCCTACTACAAATACAGTAAATTGAGCAGTGGATCAAGTACCTAAACGTCATCCGGCCTAAATTTGACAAATTTTTTGGCGCTTCGCGCCGAGTTTTCGCTGAAGTCAAAGAAATTTAATAATTTTTCCGCACAAGATTGTTGAAAATTCCAACATTTTTAGAACAAATGTTGCGTCAAAAGTGATTTTAAATAAAAGTAGACTACACAAAACGCCGAAAAATCGCTATTCCGCACATAAAGGGCAAATTTTTGTACCTATTTTTGACTGTTTTTGGAAAAGTTGGGGAAGCGCATCCCCCTTCGGAAAATCCTAGATCCGCCACTGCGCTACATTTCAATTTAATGCATTTCAAGAAAAATGCCTTATAGCGACTATCACTATAATTCGTCATAAGTTGGATAAATTAGGTACTGGGCAGATAAAAAACATTAAATGTACAGACATCGACAAAAAGAATCACTCTGACTTTTAATGAATCTTCGTTTATAATAGGTAGCGATAGGCCCGTATCCAGGATTTTGTTCCGGAGAAGGAGCACGACCAAAATTTTTTTAAAAACATGCGCGCTAAAGCGCCTCTCAGCGGGGTCTGGCCCAGAAAATCTTGTGAAAAAAGCACCATAAAAGCTGAATCGTAACGTTAAAATTTTCATAAAATCAACCTAATTTTGGTTCTAAAATCAGTCTCTCCGTAAAACCTGCTCAGTATTTGAAAAAAACCCGCAAGAAAAAAGAAGATATAGATTCAAAATATGCTTTGGGTTGCATAAAAATTGAATTTGGAGTGCTTTAAACGCACGTTTGGGACTAGATAGATTACAGTTAATAATTATGAAATTGCAATTTTTCGCTAAAAATAAAGAGGGGCAAGTAAGAAAAAATCATTCTCAAATTTCATTTCAGGGGAGGGGCGTGCTCCCTATCCCCCTGGACACGGATGAGTTTTGTAATGTGTTTAAAAACGTTACGTTTTACACATGTACGTAATTTTGCCGAACAGAAGACTAGTTAAATAAGTTGCAGTATATTCATTCACAGTAATCGTTGCATATTATCGCATGGTTTGCTCCACTAGTCAATGCAATTGCGAATGCGATTAAAAGAATTAAGAAGCATTGGTGCTTCCTACATACTATACATGGGCAAGGTAAAGGTGGTCAGAGGGGCGGCGTAATTCATTGTTTTCTTTTTTTGAAATTCATTGTTTTCTTTTCCTTTTTCTTCTTTCGTTTTCTCAAAATCGTCTGAGAGTACCTGATTTTCTAAAACTTTACAAGGGAACGACCGGAACTGGAATGCCGAATCTGTGTACATTCTTGAGTCTTATTCGAATAAGTATGACATGACATTGTCAACTAAGTCATAAAGATGAAAGTTGACCCTGAATATGCTTCAGGAATTGATATGGAATAATAGGAAAGTGTCATTCAGTTAAAAAATTTTATTTGAAAGCGCACTTAATTCTCTTCATTAGCACTCATTTTATTGCTATACCTTTCACCTACATATATGAGCGGCTAACGCGTATATTAAGATTAGAAAAATCTCCTTTTGTCAAATTTTTGGAAAGTGTTCTAAATAGATTTGTCCTTCATCTGATTAGGTTTTCTTAATTACACGTATTATATAAGACACTTCGTTCATCCGATCATGAAGATTTCATGCTGATAATTCCGATTAGACTTAAAGTTGCAATCCATTCTTTATTCACTGAGCTAACTTAAAACATCTTGTTGTTGAATGCATACAGAATTCACTGTTTTCAGGTGACTATATTATTAATGCATACCTGGGTGATTATAGGTGACTAAGGGAGGTGAAATCCATGGATTTTTGATATTTGTACTATTTTTAAGTCGAATCTGTGGCTCTTTATGTGACAAACAGTTCAGAAAAGTGAACGAGCGCAAACAGCAAAGGAATTATCTCTCCTATTTTGAGGCTTACAAAGATAAATTAAAAGTGCACGAAATGATTTTAGCGTTGAATTACATAAGTGTGAGTCGCTGCAAACTTCTAAACTCAAAACATCAGTTTTACAAAAGGAAACAGGTAACCAGTTTATTGAATGGGCGCGAAGTGCAGAAAATTCTGACGTTTTCAGCCTCTCCTTAATTCAAATTTTGAACATTATAAAGGCGGACAAGAAGTACTAAAAAAGACATTTCTTCTACTCTTATTAAGAGACAGATAGCCTCGATAAGTCTTTATATGCACTTCTGGAGAAATCTTAGTACTATACGTTCTTTATGATAAACTGGAATTTCAGACCTTCAGTAGTAAAATTTAGTCAATTTATGGGTTTCTAGCTATAAAAGATACAGAAACTCATTGAGCGCCAATATTTTTTGATATTTTTACGGTTATTTTCAATTAGAATTGTCGGCCCTTTTCCACGTTAGGCTCAAAAATTCTTTTGCAGCACCTTCCGTTTTTTCAAAATCTCCTGACAGTACTTGATTTTCTAAAACCCAAGGTACCCCCTCTTCACGGCCGTATGACCACATTTATTATTAATGGTAACCAGGGCCGTATCCAGGGAAAGGGGCGGGGGGCCTACCCCCCCCCCCAAATGGAAAATTTTTTGTTTTTCCCAAAAATGGAAAATTGGCGAAGTGCGTCTGAAACACCGCCAAAACAGGTTTTTAGCGTACTTTTGAGCTAGTAAAGTCGAAATTTTCCGGCGCTTCGCGCCGGATTTATTGTTTATGTATAATTTTGTCTTCTAAACCGCTAAAAATCGTTCAAAAAATCTGAGTTAGACATAGAGAGCATGTACATTTTTTCCAGCGCTGTGCGCCGGATTCATTGATCAGCTATAGGTTTTGCCTTCTAGCTCACTCAAAACAGCTCAAATTTGCGTTATGACATGGGATACATGGAATTTTTCCGGCGCTTCACGCCGTATTTATTGTTTATATATGTTTTTTGTCTTCTAACCCGCTCAGAACCGCTCAAATTCGAGCTTGACATGCAGAATATGTCAATTTTTTCGGCGCTTGGCGCCGAAGTATTCATTATCTGTATTATTTTTCTCTTTAAAGCACAATGATTAAGTGCAAAGGCAAGAGATAAGAAATAATTCATCGATTAAGTGTAAATGATAAATTTGCTGTATATCAATATGAAATGGAGTGAAAAATTTGCAAATTTGTTTTTGAAATTTTTCTTCACCATCAGCTCGCCGAGATACGCTCAAAACTGCCTTTATTTCCGCCTATCCCCTAATGGTTCTCGAGATGTCTAACCTCAAAAATTTTCGCCCCCCCCCGAAATAAAATCCTGGATACGGGCCTGATGGTAACCATAGTTTCCCAAGGTCGAAAGTGAAGGGGGTGAAATCCCTAAATTTAGGACCACTAAATTTAGAGTCTAGCCTTTTTTGCAGAACAAATATGAAAAATGGCTAAAACATCCTATATAGCACGTTTTAATGTGAAAAATTGCGTTTTTAACTACTTTTTGTCCCATTCTGACTAGGTTCGCCACTCTTGTAAGAAAAAATATGAGAATTCATCGAAAATTTTGACTTTTCAGATAATTTTAAGTTCATTCTAGGTATTTTACGGGTAAACAAAACAAAAATGTTTTAGTCGCTGAAAAAAATTTAATATCTTCGCTGCTTTTGTACCCAAAAATCACGCAGAAAATGTTTGATAGCTCAAAATCGTCTGACAGTGTTTCAAGTCTCGGACCCCGAGGTGGGGGTAATACCCCCTCACCCCCCACCCTATGGGAAAGTGTGATGGTAACATGCTTCTATATATCGGCATCGATATTGGGTGGGCTAGACACCGAGAATCTGGATGGAAGACTGCACAGAATTAGGTAGATACCAGTATTAATTAGAATGTTGGCATTTTTTTTTGCGATTTTTGCCGATTTCGCACCATACAGTCCAAACCCGTAAAAAACAGGTTACTTTTGTCTGTTCATAATTTTTAAATACATTCGATTTCCATATTATTTCAACTGAAAAACGACGAACACTGAAATATAAATTAATCCTTAATCTTTAAAATTATTCTTGACACTTCACTCAGATGAACTCTAGAATTTTGGATTGTTCAAGTATAGATTTTAGTGTTTAACTGAAGTATAAAACTTACTTTTCCTCAGTAGTTTTGTCCTATAAGCACTGTAAGATGAAACAACTTTACGTAGTTAATGCTCGCTTACTGTGCGCATGGAGATAAAATTACTGTGGCGATCATATTTACATATAAAAAGATTTAAGGTAACTAGGAGATCAATTAAGATGAATTAAGTTGTCTGACGTTAGTTAGATTGCAAATTGTCTAAATTTCAAAACATGAATAAAAACCTGTGGCCATAAAAAGCTTCGGCCTTCGGTTATTTTTCTCGTCATGCTTCGACCTTCGGCCGAAGCAAGAAAACACCTCAGCTTTGGCCGATGCCTAAGCTTCAATCGTTCCCTGAGGGGTACCCCTCTCACCCCCACATGCCCATGTGTGCTACATATGTGGTAAAAATAAAGACGGACCGGAATAAATAGAAAAGAAATAAACGTACCGGGCCCAGATACACCAAATACGTATCCAAACCTAGCTTCCCTCTCTTCATCTCGAATAAGATGTTCAGCTGCCATTGGGCCCATGGAGAATTATTGGATACCTATTTAGGTACTATGTATTTCTAAAAAATATTACCAGTAAATTATTGGGTACGTAAAGTAGAACACGATTAATTACCACGAGCAGGTACCTAGTATCATTCTTGATGCGTACGCTCGATTACCGGTGAATAAATGTGCTCGTAAAAAGGCAAAGGGTATGTATTAAGTACAGCAAATACGCAACAAACAGTTTAAAATTTTGGGAGGAGAGTGATGTAGTCGGCCATTTTCAAAGGGAGGGGGATGAGCAAAATACGTTCAATTTTAGGCCAGAAAATAAAAAACACATAAAATCATCAAAAAACAAATTTTGCCAAAAAAGTAGTATTGGCATGTTTGAATTAATACATAGTTTAAGCCAACTGGTCAGAGGGCTCGCCGTGGTTGGTTGGTTAATAAGACGCCCAATTGTTCATATGATTGCTCATTTTATTGATCTTGAATTTCAGTGCTTTAATTTATCAGTCAAGTACCTATCCACATGCTGAAACTGTATTCTTTCGACCTTTACTAGTACACTTTAGCTTTCAACTAAAGGTTGACTACTTACTGTACTCTACCTTAACAACAAAAAATGGTGATATTTTCAACGTTCTAACATCGCATTTGCGGTCGTCTTGAAAACAGTTGAAAACAGAGGATCGGCGCAAACACAAACATGCAATTTTATAAAGACAACGAAAACCAAATTGTAAAGCAAGTACCTATGCATTTTGATTGTCGCAGGACGTTGTGAAAAGTCCAAAAAAGGCACTATTTCACAACTAAGACTCATTTTATACGTTTCCACCGACAACTAAAAGAAAGAGAGGAAGAAATTTGTATTCGCTTCGACGAAAATACTTACACATCAGAGCTGTACAGGGGCCTTGACCCCGGCCCGGGCTGAGGCCAGGCCGGCCCCGGCACCGGGGCCTGAAAATTTTAATATTGTTGTTAGATGTAAAGAGTTGCATTGATTAATTGCGAAAATGATTGAAACTGATGTATTTTCATCAGTCACGATTTTATTTCATTAAAGATGTCAACCAGCAAAGTCATTTTATTGTTTTCAGACAGTAAAACTGATGAAATTGATACTTAATATAATCAATGAAGCCAAAAAGTTTAGACCTATGTAACAACAATCATTATTGAATGGTGTCGAGTTAAAACTTTTAGTCACAGTTGCATTTGCTAAGCGTTTAAGTTCTTGGGTCAGTTTGGTCAGGGTTTCATCGAGTCTTTTCGAGCTAAAATAATTTTAAAAATGGCTAAAAATTTTAAAACGTGTAACAACTACATTAGATCTCAAATGTTAATCGATTTCAATAATTTAATGAAAAAGTCTTGACTCTTGTCCGTTTCTGACCTTAATCTCACGATATTCACCCCGAAAACTTCTCCCTTTCCCAAAAACATAAGCGTGCGTCTGCTTGCTGCAGCTTTAGTAAATGCGGGAGCGATTCACTTTATATCCCGCTACTTAAAATTGTAGTTGAAAATTAAATTGTTCCCATACAATACCTCACGAAATTCTCTATTTCGTCCGTTTAATTTTAGCAATCGCTTGCGTAATTAGAAAGCTAAAAAACTCAGTCAAGAAGGTTACAATGAAATCATAAAGAACTTACAAGTATTCACCATTACACAGATAAAATTTTTTACTGAATATGATCCTAATTGAGTAAAGGTGATACCAATCCAAGTAATTATAATTATTTGTATTTATATTATTATTATTATTATTATTATTATTATTATTATTATTATTATTATAATAATTATTATTATTATTATTATTATTATTATTATTATTATTATTATTATCATTATTATTATCATTATCATCATCATCATCATCATCATCATCATCATCATCATCATCATCATCATCACATCATCATCATCATCATACATCCTTATTATTTTTATTATTATTATTATTATAGTATTTTATTGTTATTTTTCATCACTATTATTATGATATATATCGCGAATAACAGATGGGAACATATATTATATAAGAAATGCCAACATGGAACGTCATATGACCACATTATATGGTATGTTTATAGGCCCCGATCAGGCCCGGCCCCGGTAAAAAAGGCGGCCTCCTACAGCACTAATACACAAGGCGAAATGAAGACAATGCGTTAAAAAATATAAGACGATTTAAAACAGTCATGTAATAGGGGTATTGGGGAAAACCCTCACGCAGAGTCGGTCGTCCCACCATCCTCCTAAAGTCAGAAAATTTTTGACCTCCCTGATGTAAAAAAAACTTGCAATTTCGTTTTTATGTGTTTTTTAGCCAAAATTGGAGGTCATTCACCCCTACCCTAGAAAAGGCCGGGAACCCCCTCCCGAAATTTCGACCCGTTACATGTATGATTCAAATATATAGGGTAAATGGATCAACTTGGAACGGTGTCTAACATGGAACATACTGTATGAAGATTGCAATGCCCTAAGATAGATTGAGTCTTGATTTGAGGTTTTGATATTTGAAGCAAGATAACAATCTGCTTCAGTTGAATATTTACAGGTTAACATTTTCCAAAAAATTTTGTACCTTCTCAAAGTGAGCTAAACCCCATTTTTTATATTTCCTTCCATTCGAAACTTACAGCGAATATGTATCGCTTATATCCTTTTTGATTGATGTAGTTTTTTGTGCTCTATTAGCATATGCTATGCGTTCCGTTTCCCTTGTCAACTGCTAGCGATTTTTCACACATTATGGTCTGTTTGTCTAGCATAATACATGGTGTTCCAATGTAAAATATATGCTCCTTACAGAATTTTTAGCTTTATGCCACCAAAACTCGCTTGGCTTGATAATTTTGCTGTTTTTAAGTTTCATTATCGCCTCAATTGTCTTATTTGCATTTGTAGAGTCGGAAGTTGAAATTTGCTATTTTTTCCAGCATTTATTTAATCATTCATTTTTGCAGCTTATGCGGATTGAGAATAAACTATTAACACTCTGCTTTCATTAATAGTAATATTTAAGTCAATTAAGAAAAAAAGTTAAAGGTTAAAGGCCGGGCTTTACACCCTAAGTGGGTTTTATCCATGCATCCGAAGATGCTTCCAGCTAGATACCGCAAGGGGGCGCAAGTCCCAAAGGTTTTAACCTCCGTCACACGAGTGCAGCTTCCCATTTATCGACCTCGGAGGGATGAAAGGCTGGGTTGGCCTGCCGAAAAGAACTGCATCGAGGCGGAATCGACCTTGGACCTTAAGATCCGTAGGTTAAAGTGTTTACCACTCGGTCCCCCGTTAATGAAGGAGCGTATTTTCAATCTTTTCGTTACTCTAAACGATTCTTTTCAATAACAAAGAAGGTGTCTCCAGTTTGACCCGACTGAGGTCTAACATGGAACACCAAAATGTTTTTAAAAAAGGCACTGCATCCCTTGAGAAAGTGACATAGGGCGCTAATTGTTCAAGTTTAGGTAGACAACTGAATTGCACCTATTAAATATGGCAAAGTTTTAGACTGTAATTTTTTTACCTTTCAAGAGTTATAGCTGTTGCACGTGAAGTTTGTTCCATGTTAGCCCTTTTACTAGTCGACACTAAGAAAAGAAAATGCAAAAACTACCAGAAAGTCGAAGAAATAGGTGAAATATAAACGAAATACATACGTAGATTGCACTTAATTACGCTCCTAAATTACCCAGGTCAATTCGTTTTAATCTAGTGAGAACAATATGCCTATTACGTTCACTAATAACTTGTTTAGGTAGAGAATTCCAGAGAGAGATTAAAGTCAAATTCACTGCGCGGTTTGCCTTTGCTCGATTAACAAAAAGTTTGCACGAATTCATTGATCGATTTGAATTAATACCAATTCAATTTGGAGCAACGTTTTCCACATTTAGGGGTTTTTGTGAACCAAAATTTCGAGATGTGTAAAAAAATTTTGGGCTTGGTTCACATTGTGGAAAATTTTGGTAATGCAAAAATGCGTTCTAGAAGGGTAAAATTCAAAAATTTTCCGGCGCGCGCCGAATCGATTTGGTTTTAATGTTTTTTATTGATGTTCCCTGCGCGCCACGCCGATTGCAGCACTTTTATCGACAACTTGCTCTTTACTATAATTGAAAATCCTTATCTACTGAACAGATTTGTTCAATTTTTGTAATGCAAAAATGCGTGTCAGAGAGCCAAAATGTCAAACTTTTCCTGCGCTTCGCGCCGGATTGGTTTAATCTTATACTTGTTATTGATATTTAGACCGCACCATGCCGATCGCATCACTTTTATCGGAAACTTATTCCAGAACTTTACTGAGATTGAAAATCCTCATCTTCTGTACGGATTTTCGGACAATTTTTGGGCTGCAAAAATGCATTTTAGAGAGGTAAAATGTCAAAATTTTCCGGTGCTTCGCGCCAAATCCGTTTAATTTTATTACATGTTATTAATACTTAGGCCGCGCCGGATTCGGCCAATTTTTTTCATGCAAAAATGCGTTTTGCAGAGCGAAAATTTCGAAATTTTCCGGAACTTAGCGCCGAATTGATTTGATTTTTTTATTTTACATTCGTTATTGATATTAAGGCCGTGCCGCGCCGATCACTGCACTTTCATTGACAGCTTTTTATAGGACTTTAATATGATTGAGAATTCTAATCTTCTGCACAGATTTTAGGACAATTTTTGTAATGCGAAAATGCTTTTTAGAGATGAATTTCAAAAATTTTCCGGCGTTTCGAGCTGGATTAATTTAATTTAATTATTTGCTATGAATGTTTAGGCCGCGCCACGCCAATTGCTGCAATTTTATTGCAAAAATGCGTTTTCGAGAGGTGAAATTCCGAAATTTTCTGGCGCTTCGCGCCATTTCGATAAATTACTGAATTTTTATTCTTCGATGAGACTCCTAGAAATCGGATAAGGTGCACTAGTGAAGGTCTGAAAATGCAGTTTTAGGAGATAGAACATATTGCTGATCGTTATATTAATTGCAGTTCACTAAATTTTCAATAACAAAATGTTCAAAAACTCGTTTTGGGTCTCACCATTCTATGTAGGATGGACTTTCTGCAAAAAACATCGGTTTTTCAATATGAGCGCTCAATTTTTTAACGTTTTTAGACCCCCCAAAAATGTAAACCAACATTTAAACTGTGGAAAAACTTTTGGGAATGGTAGGGAAAAATTGGTGAGTTTTATGTTGCGAAGGTGTTTTGTACCCTAGGTTCGATCCCCAGAAACAGCAAGTTTCGTCGAAAAATTTTTTAAACGGAAAACGTTGGTACTTAACGGATGCGGGGGCATGCGTTAGGTACCAATGTTGGTATTGTAAAAAAATTAGGTTTTAACCATAGGCGTAGCCAGGATTTTCGCTAGAAGAAGGAAGACAAAAATTTTTCTTTTCTGTCTGAAAACCCATAAAAACGGGCGGGGCCTTTAAATAACACGTGGGCTTTTCATATCGTCCTACACTATTTGAGCAATAGGAAAATTAATTTTTTTATTGAAACTTTTTTACGTTTTAAACCGAATAAATGCATATTATGCGCTAAAAGCGCTGATTTTTAGACTTTTACTGCAATAAAACGATAGAAACTGCCAAAAGATAGAAGAAATCGGCAGAAAGAGGCATAAGCTTAGCCAGGATTTTTGCCAGAAGGTCCGAAAATATTTTTATATCAAAAGTCCATGAAAACGTATAAAAATGCGTCCTATACGTAAAATAATGCCCATTTTGGACTAATCACATCGTCCTGCAACAATGAGAATGCAAAGAAATTTTTTTTTGCAAATTTTCACAATTAATGCTGTACGTTTTGCAAGTTTTACTACTCGAGTAGAACTTTACATTACAGAGAATGCAACGGATAACCTCTTTTGGGGCTAGATGGTCTAGAGTGGCGCGCTGTAGCGCCCCAGCGGGGGCCGGGGCAGAGCCTTGGAAAATTTAGCAAAGTACTGAAATATTGAATCTTAATGCTAAATTTTTTATAAAATTGTCCGAATCATGGTCCTAAATTCATATGATAAATAGATAAAATAGACTGGAGCGAAGCGCTGAAATTTTCTGACATTTTCATGCCAGAATGACTGAAAAAAATTCTTAAAAGCATGAGGTGCGAATCTTTTATAGACTTGTCCTGTCATATAATCCCTATGTTAAGCAGCTTTTAAAAACGCAATCTGCACAAAGCACACAAATTGTCTCCATAATTTTAATTTTCTATTGAATAAAAATTTTTGCAAATAGGTAATTCATCTTCTCATGGCGACAAACGCTTTATAGTTCTTTGTTTGTTGCCATTGAGTTAAAATAATAGTCAAAACAAGAATACAAATTTTTAGATTTATTCTCAACAAATTGTCGCAGAACAGCGTTACGAAACCGTGTGTATGATGTATCAAATTATTTGTCATAAATCATGTTTGGAAGCTGATGATTTTTTTGTATTTAATCATAATATTACCCGTAGCATTAATACAAATACAAATACAAATATTTTATTTTCGTCGCACAAAAAAAGAACACAATAAGAAAAGAAACATTAATATACAATGAAATACAATTATAAATAAACATTCGACATGAATCATCATACAAAATCACATATTCTAAAAGCAAGAAATTATTAATTAAAGTACATTTATACGAGATTAGTGCAAAAGACGAAGGTAGGCGCGCAGGCTAAATAAATTATGCACTTAGAACACGCCCCCTAGCAAATACCCCGTTAGATCAACTTTTTTCAACTTTTCACGGAGGGAAGCAACACTAGGAGATCTTACAACAGCTTCAGGGAGAGAATTCCATACGTGAATCCACCTATTGGATAAATCATACCCACGAACATCAAGCCGAAAAGGAGTGCATTCACATTTCATTGAATTTTGAGCACGCGTGTTGTTTTCACAAAAAGTAAAAAAGTCGGCTTGCTGCAAAACGCATCTACCACTCAATATCTGATACATCATACACAGATCACTACGCAATCTGCGAATCTCCAGGCTATCCAATTCTAAGGAACTGAGTCTTTCAGCATAAGAAAGTCCCCGAAATCCAATAATTTTACGTGTAAATTTCCTTTGAACATTTTCGATCATTGAAACATGGGTCTTACGGTATGGATTCCAAACAGTGCTACAATACTCAAGAAGCGGTCTGACGTAAACAGTAAAAGCCCTAGACATATTTAGTTTATTTTTAGAAGCAAATGATTTCGATATTAGCATAGCCCTAGCATAAGCTCTACGCGTTATATCATTATAGTGGAAATTAAAATCAAGTTTACTTGATACGTAAACACCCAAATCCTTTACAGAATTTACACTCTGTTCTACAGTCAGGTCAGAAATTCTATAAGAATGCTTGGGATTTCCAAAACCTAGATATAACACGTAGCATTTTTCAGTAGCAATTTTTAACTGCCAATCCTTGGACCAGACTACGAGTTTAGCGATATCATCTTGAAGTTGGGTGTGATTGCTAGATAAATTATAAAGCTTGACGTCATCGGCAAAAAGGCAAACTTTGCTATTTAAGCGGTCGCTAATGTCATTTATGAATAAAACAAAAAGAATCGGGCCAAGTATACTGCCCTGAGGAACACCGCTAGTGACAGATTTTTCGCTCGAAAACTGACCGTTAATAACAACCCTTTGAGTCCTATCGCTCAAAAAACAAGTTAACCAACTCAATAAATCTCCAGAAAATCCAAAAGTTTCCAGTTTATAAATTAATTTACGGTGAACTACAGTGTCGAAAGCTTTAGAAAAATCAATGTAGATAACATCAACAGTGTTTTTTTCATCAATTAATTTAGTCCATTCATTTTTGCACTTTAGTAATTGCAATTCACACGATTTACCCTTTTGGAAACCAAACTGACCAGAGGAGATCAAATTATTCTCACGTAAATGTGCTTGCATCGTACTGTTAATTATAGATTCCATGATCTTACACGTAATACAACATAACGATATCGGCCTGTAATTTTTAGCATCACTCCGGTCGCCCTTTTTATACACAGGAACAACATTAGCGGTGCGCCACAGTGCAGGAATACAATGGGTTTTGAAAGATATTTCAAAAATAGTGGTTAAGGGCTGGGTAAGTACAAAAGCAAGTTTTTTCACAAAAAATGCGCAAAGTCCGTCAGGGCCAATCGATAATGATGGTTTAATTTTCCGTATAGCAGAAAAAACGACATCATCAGAAAAACGAATGTTTGATAACTTTGGCTGTGCACAAGCATTAATAAGACCTAAATTCGTTTGCGTAGGAACACTAAAGACTGAAGCAAAAAGTGTGCTAAAAACGTTTGCCTTATCTTTGTCAGTAGAAGCAATCACACGATCGCCATCAGTTAAAATTGGAATAGTTCTTTCACCACTAATACGAGAATTAACAAAATTATAAAAAGAATTCAAATTTCCAGATTTAATAAGTTTATCCTCTTTGGAAGAGTGAAATTTATAGATTTCGGCCTTTAATAACTTTGCACAGTTATTATAAACAGCTTTAGATTCAGGCGTTTTTCTCTGTTTATAAACATGCCACAGCCTCAGTTTTTTAGCAACCAGCTTTCTTATGTTCATTGGGTATCTTTTCACAGTTGCAGGTTTAGCTTCAATTTTTGGAACATGCTGGGAAATTAAATATAGATTTAAATTAGTTATACCTATTGTACATTCTAATTTAGAAAAGTTTGATTTCTTTTACAAATACATCGCAGTTTGGAACGATCTTCCTGACTTCATTGTTTCTTCCCCTAGCCTAAACATATTTAAATCTAGATTAGCAAACTTTGATTTATCTAGATATCTTGTGGGGCGCGCGTAAAACTTGTCATTCCATTGACTCGCATGTCCCTTTACTAATTCGTAATTGCGTTTATTGTATATCTGTCATTTTGTATTTTAACAGCTGGTATTAGTAATAAAATTTTCTTTATTCTTCTTCTTTCTTAAGACTAAAAATGGAGTGTTTAAATCACGCGCTTAGGACTTAATAGATTCCAATTATAATTGTAAAATTCGGCGCGATGCGCCAAATTTTTTTGCGATTTCTGACTAACAAAAGCAAAAGGGAGTTAAGAAAAAATCATTCTAATATTTCGTTCAGGGGGCACGTGCCCCATATCCCCCTGGATACGGGCCTGTGGCTAATAATAGAAAAAGCTAAAGTAAGGTCCTTAAAAAGAAAAACACTGATAACGACGCCTATGAAAACCTTGGTAAAATACCGGTACAGCACACCGGGATGACAACATTGGCCTGATCGTCATTCATTCGTCGTCACCGTCAGTCGACAGACCACGAGGACTAATACAGTAATTATGCCTCTAAACGTAAACTAGCAACCAGGTAAACTAGCAGCTCGTGAAAGTTATAACATAATGAAGACAAGAATAAATTATGCTGTACACACGGAATTACGTTAAAAAACCCTTCCTTTCTATGTAGCTACAGTGATCTCTAAATGATCTACATATAGTAATGTAGATGCTCTATCTACACGCGTTTCGCGGTAGCAAGCGGAACGCTTTCGACCATATCAAAATTGGTCCATTCCTCGCCGAGTTGCGAATTCGGCGTTCTAGCCGAAAAGAGGCAATCTTTTGCCGTCGGACCGCTACTCCGATCTTAGGAAGCGCCGTGGCGATCTAGAAACTCAGCGCTCATTAATCCCACTTGCAAGTCACGTACATACTGCGAGAGGTATGCAATGCGATCTATCCTGTGGATTCATTTATTTATTTATTTAATTCCCCTTGTTTTCTTATCATATAAAACATGGGCGACATGACCGCTAATCAGGTTAAGCCTGTGTTAAGATCGGAAATATCAATATTGTACGTAGACGCCGTCTATGCAAACTTTATTGTTAAAACGTTGAAGGCACATCTATGTAAAATTATTGTCATAATATATGGAGCGTTGTATAGGAAAAGATTCGTATTTTTCGATAGGTATTATTCTATGGCCGTATCTACGCTAGCCAGCTGTGTTTGGTCAATTCGTCATTTTTTGCCATCCTCCGTCGTCGTTGTCTTTTATTTATTTTTTAATCTACATAAATTAATTGAAAGACTGCCTATAGGATGGGAATGCATTATATTACAGGTAGGTCTGGGATGCTTGGTGGCCAGCCATTTGATTTAGCCCTCGATGCAAGGACCCAACATTTTATAATAATTCGTCAAAAATGCTAGGTGATTAACCATTTTAATTTTTCACTTTAGCGAAAAATTCTATCATCCATCTTTCTGCCTAAAAGTTATAAAAATTATTACATAATTTTAATATAGGATGACTGCCCGGTTGAGAGCTCTATGTTGTTGTATTCATAACCCAGTGTGCTTATGGAAACCGAAAAATTAATAGTTTTCGCTAAAACTATTTTGCGAAAACAAGTTCTTAATTTCTTTCGCGATAATTATTATTTTGGTCCAGGATAGGTCAAATGACCTAGGGCTAATTTCGGGGTTACTTAATTACTGCTGCGTTAGGTGTCTAGGGCGTAAGCTTAAGTATTTTGAGGGTCAAGCGGTTGAATAAAAGGCGAATCGCCGTAGCACCCCGACCAGCGCTAAGTGTAGCCAGGAACTTAAGTAAAACCCGTATGTATATATAATTGGTTCTGTTTAGGTAACTGTACGTGTGTTGGGTATCTCCTCGGGCGGCAAGCTGTCCGTTTAGATATCCGTAGATACATCCAGTTACCCCACAAACCTCCTATATTTACAGTAAGTAGGGAAGATCGAGTCAATGCAGCCTCGGAAAAGATTTGCTGAAAAAGCTCTCGGATAAATGAAACAAGACTATAGTTGCACGACCTGAACTTTAACGAGCTTCGATGATGGGCTATAGCCTATCACGCTCATCGGGCAATAATGTACGCCAATCGACTAAGCCATTCATTTGCGTTCTCTTGGCTGCCAGCAGATCGGCACTGCAGTTGCTAACTTACGGCGCTATATACAGTCGGTTAATAATATTAACTGTCGTTTACACAGTGGATTTTACATTTCAAGTGGTCGTAGAGCTCACTCCGATCTCATTTTTGTTTGAGCACTGGTTCGGTTTGCGAAAGCAACCGGAGCACTGATCAGTGGCAGGTCCACGGACCTGCCCAGTTTGCAGACTGTTACCCTATCTCATATCGAGCGACTTTTTGTCTTGGAGCGTGTATTATTTATGGTCACAAAACCGAAATCAGAATAACAGCGACATAGGTATACCGCTGCACATTGCAAACAAAACTGTAAGAGCAAAATAAAATGCAGATGATCACTATCGAAGCGGATAGAACGAGAAAAAATGCCGCTTGCCTAAATTGTTAATACTGTCGAAACACTTTAATGTAAAATGTTTCAAGAATTCCGAATAGACCATGTCAAATAGAATAACTTACTGTAAATATCTATAATATTCATTTTAATTTGTCTGTGTGTAGTGTGCCAAAAGTTTTTACTGAGCAATACAGTGATCCTAATATTTTGACTAAATGGGTATTCTGGGCCCTTGATTACGAATTTTCGATCAAAACAGCTCGATATGGCTCCTGAAATCTGAAAACGACGGGTTATATAAATAGTTTTGGCGGCTCTAACTGCGAGGGGAAAGGAGGACCAGTAAGTAAAAAGTCGATCCAGGTCGTACGTGTACATAACTAAGCCAGCACTCACATAATGCAACTAGTTTGGTCCAGATCATCAACGTCTATGAAATAGTATGGTCACATATAAATAGTTATATTCAATTCAGTGCTAAAAGTATGATACACGAACCATTATAAATCACAACCACCAAAAATATCTTGATCCGAACAATATTCCTCATCTGGAGCGAGCTGACTCAGAGAATCGAAATTCGTTGCATTATCACCTGGTGCAGTGCTCTGAAAACATATTTTAAAATCAAGATTCTTCTTATATCTCGTGAATAAGACGACGTAATAGGTAAAGCACGATTTGGATATGCCTAAAGGTAGTCACTTTTCTATTTTATAATTTAAATGTATGTATACTTACCTTTATTACAAAATTCACAACAAGGATCGTGCAACCGACCGAATAAACCAGGTAATTGTTTTCGAGCATAATTTTTGAGAAACTGTTAAAAACAATATTTTCACTTTTTTTGCATTGCATTAGCTTTGGTTTCATGACATCAATAAATATTCTTCTAAATCGACATAGATATTAATGCTGAGTATTATGAATCATTAACGATTTTGATCCTAAATAATTTGTCAAATTGATTCTCTGACTTGGCTTCTACATAACATTTCGGCTAGCGCAGAGCTAAAACATCGCTAAAGTCAATGAAAAAATAAAGTCAAGAAGGAACTAATTAATTTTAGGAAGAGAGCTAAGAGCAAATCGCAATTAATACAAACATATTTCACATATTTATCCTCAACAAAACCTGTATTTAGTTATATACGTACCTGCATCAAGGCCATCTTTCTTAACCGGGCTGGGAATTCAATAGACGTATTCCCATGCTGACATATTAAAAAATATATAGCACCTTCCCTCAAGGTACATAAGCTCATATTCAGTTGAAAAATTAAATTACAACTCTCAGCGTAAAAAATTATTGTAATCATTGTAAATTTCTTCATTTAATTTTTTTAGATTTTCAACTAAGCAAATAGATGTCTTTATGTATCGTATTAAAATAATTTAATTCCAAATTTAGTTTTATTCAGTGAGATATAAGTATATTTGTAGAGCTGATCGTGTATCTACATACTAGAGCTGCAAGCTCACATAGACATGGAGGTTTTGGGGAAAAGGGCAAAAGTCATGACTTTATTGCGAAAGCGTTCGAAATCCATAAGAACCTCAAACTTAATTTAAAGTCGGATCTCGTTAATCAACACTCGGATGGTAGAGACTCCCGCTTAATAAACACCCTTCCGTTCGTCCCTGCCAAACTGATATGCTTTATCAGTTAGAAACTCGCTTAATAAGCACTCGGCTATTCAGTGGCGGATCTAGGATTTTCCTCAGGGGGCGGCACCCCAACTTTTCCAAGAACACTCAAAAATAGGTCCGAAATTTGCCCTTCACGTGCAGAATAGCGTTTCTTGGCATTTTACCTTGTCTGCTTTTATTTAAAATCAGTTTGGCGCAAAATGTTTTCAAAAAGTTTGAAATTTTCAACAATTTTTTGCGAAAAAATCATTCAATGCATTTGACTTTAGGGAAAATCCGGTGCGAAGCGCGCACCGGGAAATTTGTGAAATTTTGGCGAAAGAACATTTAGAAGCTTGATTCACTGTTCAATTCCCTGCATTTGAAGCACTTGATGCGGAATGTCCAAAATTTTTATAAAGCTAAGCTCGAAAATAGAAGAAATATATGCTGAAATATCGGTTTTTTGCTCTTGAAATTGTTTGAAAGCTATTCCAAGAGCGAAAAATGGCTTCCAGGTCGCTAATAAAGTAAATAAATGTCATTAAAAGGTATTGCGCTCGAAAAATTTTAAAAAATTACAATCACTGACGGCCAGAAATCATTGCAAGTTATACATCCATTTTTTATCTCGCCAAATATTTTTGACCAATGAGGACGCCCCCGCCACCTTAAAACCGCCCCTGCGGTTATTGGATAATAAAGACAGCTCCATAAGACTGTGGCTATGTGACAACGCAATAATCACATCATTTAATAAAGACTTAACTATAATACATGACTAAACGACACTAAACTTCATTTTTGTTCAGTACACCTGGTTAGTAAAGACATTAGTAAACACTCAAACAATAGAAAACAGAGCAAAGTTGTCACAAAGTAATTATTAAGAGTATGCGCTAAAAATTGGTAAACAAATAGGCGAGATGAATGGTAAATCTTTTAGATTGTACGCAGATTGAGGGTGGAGTATTTAAATCGCGCGCTTGAGGCTAAATAAACAGTAAGTATGACACTGAAAATTTTTTAGAATTTCTGCTAAAAAATACGTCAAAAAGCATTAAAATTATTACACTTTTGCCAAAAAACGTCTTCGTATCCGTTAGCGTGTTGTGCTAATGGCCAAAATTTTCATTGGCACGGGGCAACTTTCATTAGCGTGGTGCTAAAACAAAACCGTGATTATATGTCATCAGATGTATGTATAAAAATTTTGCCTATGCAGACTTTTCTAATATCATGCAACATTAAGGTTCATCATGCAACAGAAACGATTCACAAGAATACATTACGGTTAGAAGCGCTCAGAATCGAAGGTATATTTTGGGATGAATTAAAAAAAGATCATTCGAGAGCACATGCAATCAAAAAATTGAAAAAATAATCAAAAATCAATCAATCGAAATTCTATAACCACAGTAATATTGTACTTCCGTAGCATAAACATCATGTATAAAAAACAACTCATTGAAAAAGCAATCACCTGCGTAAATCCCTGCGCGTATTTCTCCGTGTCTCTGATGCCAAGTTCGTTGATACAAAACGGCGCCATTACGTGACCCTTCTGAATACATGATGTTTTGATCAAACGAATCCATCGTACTCCTTCTATTGTTCTGAGCAATAATCTGGTAGCGCAGTCAGAGCCGAAATTTACACTAAGCGCCGCACATTCATAACCACGACCAAATTTATCGAACCTATGAAAATGCTTAGTTTGAAAGCATTAATCTTGCTCATACAGGTTGACGCGCGTATCTGTTACACATTTTGTTTTTCTATACGTAGCTACAATACTTTTTATTCAAACAACATAAAACTGCACCACACTATAGATCAAACACGAAAGTTTCACTTTCGCGAAGTTTTACATCGTCAAATTCCTTATTTCGTGAGCAGCAGGCACGTAGCTGGCCCTCTATTTTGGGGGGACCAACACCAATTTTCGGGGGGTCTAAGCCAAAAATAGCACAAAATAACGTGTAAAAAGTCCTATTTTTCCGGTTTTTTTCAGAATTTTGGGAGGGGGGGGTCCGTGACCCCCCCCCCAGTCCCCCCACAGCTACGTGCCTGGTGAGCAGTATAATTCTATACGATTAATACTATTTTTCGAAAGTTTTAATTAACGTAGCAGCATTCAGTAAGACACTTTACGGCGAATTTCGACTTTAATTTAATTGAAAACGTTAGTAACGCAATTTTTCAACTCCCGATTGCTTAATGGGCTCATTGTGTATGATTTAGGCTGAAAAATCTCCAAAGAAAAGATCGCACGATATTAAACCGGGAGAATGATGAGGTCAAGACTGAATGAGTCGTGTCCTCCACGGCAATTTCTCGCCCACCAATTGCTCGCCCAGCAATTGCTCGCTCAGCAATTGCTCGCCCAGCAATTGCTCGCCCAACAATTGCTCGCTCAGCAATTGCTCGCTCAGCAATTGTTCGCTCAGCAATTGCTCGCCAACTATTGTTCGCCAACTATTGTTCGCCTACAAGTGCTCGCCTAGCAATTGCTCGCTAAATGATTGCTCAACGAACAATTGCTCGCTTAACAATTGCTCGCCAATCCCCAACAATTGCTAGCCGAACGATTACTTGCTGAGCGATTGCTCGCCAGTGAATTGATCACATGGGAATCGCTCTATAAGCATTGTTGCTTCTCATTTCTTCAAATCAGCAATTGTCATTCTATATTGGAATCATATACGATATAAAGATGGAACTGCCTTCCTTCCAAAAATCGACCGTTCCCGGATCTTGTAATGATCCGGTGTGAACAAAATTGTGTAATTAAGTACAATTTAGTTCTGCTCTGATCGGGAAAATTTCCGACTTGAATTACTTTGCTTCAATGATCAGCTTGTAACTGATCGAACGAATTAAAAAACTTAAAAATGCATTTCTCGACTAATCACAGGTGATTGGCGAGCAATCGCCTGGCGGTGGCGAGCACCTGTCGACTTAATTGAGTGCATTAAAACTGAAAATTAAGATTGAACGAATTAAAAATCATTTTAGTACACGAAAAATGAATACTTTCAAACTGAAACTACTGCTTCTCCTCGCTTTCCTACCAAAAACGAAACAATCTGTACATAGATAAATGTATGAGCGCAAATGTATGCAACATCACAGCAGAACTGAATTGTACTTAATTATACCATTTTGTTCAGACCAGATGATTACAAGATCCGGGGCGGTCGATTTTTGGATTTAACACACCTTCCATTTTAATAGCGTGATTCCGATATAGAATGACAATTGTTGATTCAAATAAATGAGAAGCAACAATGCCCAGGGAGCGGTTCCCATGTGATCAATTCACTGGCGAGCAATTGCTCAGCAAGTAATCGTATGGCTACAATTGTTGGTGATTGGCGAGCAATTGCTGGGCGAGCAATTGCTGAGCGAGCAATTGCTGGGCGAGCAATTGCTGGGCGAGCAATTGCTGGGCGAGCAATTGCTGGGCGAGCAATTGCTGGGCGAGCAATTGCTGGGCGAGCAATTGCTGGGCGAGCAATTGCTGGGCGAGCAATTGCTGGGCGAGCAATTGCTGGGCGAGCAATTGCTGGGCGAGCAATTGCTGGGCGAGCAATTGCTGGGCGAGCAATTGCTGGGCGAGCAATTGCTGGGCGAGCAATTGCTGAGCGAGCAATTGCTAGGCGAGCAATTGTTGGCGAGCAATTGTTCTCGAGCAATTGTTGGCAAGCAATTTTCCGGTAATCATGATTTCTTCCCTGGGACTAAATTAAATCCAAGAGAAATGCAAAATGCACCCGTCGAATATTCAGATTTTAAAAAATCGCATCACTAACGTTTTTAATGACGTTGAAGTGCAAAATGAGCGGGAGTTTCGCTCGATTTTTGCGTCGCATAATTACTTTAACGTTTACTTTATAATCCGGGCCAGGGCTAGGCTGGTCCCGGCACCGAGGCCTGAAAATTTCAACATTGTTGTTACATGTAATTGTTGTATTGATTGATTGTAAAAATGATTGAAACTGACGTCGTTCCATCAGTCACACTTTTATTTCGTTATAGACGTCAACCAACTGACGCATTTTATTTTTTGAGACAGTAAAACTGATGTAATTGATACTCAGATCAATCAATGAAGCCAATAAGTTTGCACCTATGTAACAACAATCAGTGTTAAATGGTGTCAAGTTATAACTTTAAGTCGCAGTCGCATTTGCTCAGCATGAACGGTCTGGAGCTCAGTATTATCTGAGGTTCAACGAGTCAATTCGGGCTAAAATGATTTTAAAAATGGCTAGAAAGGTTTAAAAAGTTTATCAACTCAACTCTCGTACATTAGTTCTCAGATGCTGGCCGATTTCAATCATTTTCACGAAAAAAGCCTTAGCTCCTGTCCGTTTCTGACCTTTAGCTTACCATATTTAACTCATGAAATTCTACCTTTCTCCTAACCCCCAAGCGTGCGTCTGCTTGCTGCAGATTGTTTTGAATGTGAGAGCAATATACTATATATCTCGCTAAATAAAATCGTAGTTTAAAATCGAATTGTTTTCGGATAATGCCTCATGAAATTCTACATTAATCCGTTTAATTTGAGTATCACTTGCTTAGCCAGAAAACTGAAAAAGTAAATGGAGAAAGTTACAATTAAATCATAAATAACTTACAAGTATTCACCACGAGTCAGATGAAATTCCTTAGTTGAATATAATCTCAATTCGAGTAAAGGTGATATTTTTTATTTATTATATTATTATTATTATTATTATTATTATTATTATTATTATTATTACTATTATTATTATTATTATTATTATTATTATTATTATTATTATTATTATCATTGTTATTATCATTATTATCATTGTTATTATTATTATTATTATTATTATTATTATTATTATTATTATTATTATTATTATTATTATTATTATTATTATTATTATGTATTATTATTAATATTTTATTATTTCATCAGTGTTTTACACTACTGCTATTATGATATATGTCAGATAAGAGTTGGGCACATTTATTACATAAGAAATGCCAGCATGAAACGTCATATGAATGACCACATTATATAGTGTGTTTATAGGCCCCGGCCCCGGTAAAAAAGGCGGCCCTGTTATAGCTCTGGATGAAACAACAGAATAACTTATGAACTTCTAAAATGAACCTAGTACACACTCATAGGTGGAAAAATAAAGGCGGTCACACAGATAGGTTTAGTTCAAGAATGTTAATATGGCAATTATAAGTTCAAACATACGTGTTTTTGTGCTTAAAACCCGAATACATTCATTCTTCAGTTTTTAAAAAATGCTAATTTCTGACATAAAAGGAGTGAGTATAATTTTAAATGCAAGTTTTAAAATAATTTTTTTACGTGATTAAGGCAATTAATATGACAAATGATAATCTAGAATAAAAGCAAACATTCATAGGTTTAAACGGATGATTCGAATTTTCTATTATGAAATAAATCCTCTGGATCGCTTGACAGTCCCCAGCATATCTGGGCGTGGGGGGTTGAAGGGTACGCACCCACAAGAAACCAAAATATCCTCCAGAATTCAATTTTTGAATTTTTTTATTTTTTTCGCGATTTTTCGATGCCAATGGATAGCACTCGATGAGAAATTTTTCGCCATACCACCATTTTTAAGGCCATTTTTTACCTTTGAAAGAATCTTGCACCCCCAGAACTTTGGTGCCGCCCACCTATGGTACCCAGTAAGAAATGATAATGAGGGTCTTGTCTCATCTCACCTATACATTATCTTGTCTTGACACCCGCAAAATCGTCAGGTTTTCAAAAATTGACTGTAAATTTCACCATAACATTAGCACATTTTTCGAAGCATCGAGTGTGTTCTCAGAAGCATATCTGTGACGGCTACCACAGCAACAGCATTTTATCATCCCCATTATAAAACTGTGAGCCTATAACAAGCTAATGAAATTCTGGAACATATGATTCAGGATAAGAAATAATTGCTATTTCGGGATATTATACTTATCACTAGAACGGACACATGTAAAAAAGTTTCTGTAATTTCTACCTAAGTAGCTCAGTCACCCCGAAACGCAAATCAAGAATTTATCTTTTCTGAACCAGTTCAAGACTGAGACTCGCTTGAAAGCTCCTTGTTCCAAATGTCGTTCCAATGTTTAATCAAAATCTACGTAATTTTTCAATTTTCCAATTTCACATCTTAAAATTTTTCGTGCCAAGAATTCAACTTTTAAAGGAATTGGTAGAAGAACTGAGGAGTTTAGATATTCATGAAAACAGACGTTGTATAATTCTAAAGCATGCCGAATAACGAATAATTAATCCTTTAAAATTTGATGGTTCTATGAGGTTCAAGAATCAGGATCACGTATGGGTAAGGGAGGAGACCCCTCTTATCATTTCTTATTGCATTGCAGTAAAAAATGAGTGGAGCGAATCATTCTCGAAAGTCATTAAAATACCTAGTTGTCAAATGGTTTGTCAAAACGACAGCCACATGGTGCTTCAGAGCAACTTTCAAAAGTAAATATTTCAGTCGTTGCTGATCCCTGACTTGATTCAATGAAGTCTTTCGGATTGAGTTTTCACCAGCTGCCTCATTGTCTGAATGTAAAATACGACACTACAAGGCACGTGATGCAGAGCGGATTTAAGGGGGAGGCGGCCGCTCCCCCATTGACCAAAAATATTTGGCGAGATAAAGAATGGATATGTAATTTGCAATGATTTTTGGCCGTCAGTGATCATTACTTCTAAAATTTTTCCGGCGCTACGCGCCGGATTATACCTATTAATGATGTATATTTACTTTCTTTACGATATAGAAACCAGTTTTGGCCCATGAATAGCTTCCAAAACAATTTCAAGAGCAGAAAGAGCTATTTCAGCACAGATTTCTTCTATTTTCAAGCATAACTTAAAAGATTTTTGACGTTTGACAACAAATGCTACAAATACAGGAAATCGAGCAGTATCAATTTTGTAAACGTCCTCCAGCCTAAATTTCACAACTTTTTCGGCGCTTCGCGCCAGATTTTCACTGAGGCTAAAGAAAATATTTTTTCGCATAAAATTATCAAAAATTTCGAACTTTTTAAAACGAATGTTGCGTCAAAAGTGATTTTAAATTAAAGTTGACAAGGTGAAATGCCGAAAAACACTATTTTGCATGTAAAGGGCAAATTTTTAGACATATTTTTGTTTGTTTTTGGAAAAGTTGGGGTACCGCCCCCTTAAGAAAGTCCTAGATCTGCGACTGGTGTGATGTGGTGATATATCAAATAAAACGTAGAGAAAGGCGTCATGCGTCAAAGAGTCAATGAGACCTGTTAGTTGGCAACATGCTGACTTTCACAGATTTTTAGTCTTTTAACTTTTCAAATATCTGTGAAATTTTTGAATACGCATTCCTAAATTTCAGTCAAAAGTGAAGCTCGTTCTACGATTTTCGAAAAATAAGGATTTCATCGAAGCTTTGCATCAAATAATCCACTTTCAGCTATAAAATATAACTACATTTAAGAAGAAAATTTCAATGATTATTGTTAGATGCATGAGAAGCCGAATGAGAAGCCGAATTAAGGAACATTAAGCGCATGCTACTGCTTCACTACAAGGTGGGCTAGGGATACATTTAAGTAAAAGTTTACAAAAAAGTATGTACGAATACTATAGATATGGTCTATCTGTTACTTTATTATGACCTTTTTAAATTTCGTTTCATGCTCTAGAAGCATGTTATCAGTGAAACTAAAGTATTTATGAAAGCAAACAGCCGCTATATATACTCATATTTCAGTAATAATTTCTATTGAGGGCGTCGGATAATAGCTGCCAGAATGCTAAGCATAAAATTTTACACAATTGTTTTTGGCAAAGGAGCACAAAATAATTACGCAAAACAAGATTGTAGACAAAACAAAAAATTGAACCCAACTGAATTGATTGAGGTAATCCGATCGTTTTTATCAACGATGTATAGTTTATCATCGCATAAAACATACGCAATTATAACTTATGCACGTTTTCCCTAATTATATATATTTTCTTCAGCATTTAGCTTCAGCCGATAAGATGATTATGGTTCAGCTGTCGATGCAGCAGGGAAATAACATAAGTGCAGTATGCAGCTTGTCTCAAAGGTAAGGTGCATAAGGTCAAACTGTCAGGGAGGGGTGAAAATCGAAAATTTTGAGATAGCTAAGTGCTTTGTAAAAAACGATTTTAATCGCTTTTAAAATAATCGCTTCCGAGCACGTTGGCAAATAAATAGCCTTTTTGAACTCACAAAGATAGCTACATATATAGCCTTTTTGGACTAAAAATAGCAATTTAGCCTTTTTTGAAGTCGGGCAAATAGCTATAAACCCTTTTAAAGTTCATAAAAAACAATCATAGCATTTTTTGAAATAGGTGTGTTTCTGAGTCGAAAAAGGCTATTGCAGCTAGTTTTCCTAGCCCACAGAAGGATATTTAGCAAAGTTTTAAGCTATATATAGCTAAATGGCTATCAGTTCTTGAAAGCTCAGGAGGGAGTAATATCCTCTCTCATCCCCATGCACATGTAAGGTTTGTCTTGATAACATAATTAAATCTTAGAAGTCGATATACCAGAGACATGAATATCAATCACAAGCATTTGGGTACCAAATGCTTCTCACAAGTTTAGCACCCAAATCCATTTAATTTTTCAATTTTCAGTAAAGCATTAGACGTTTTAAAGGCCAGTGAATCTGGCTATTCTTATAGCTTATGAACCGCTCGTTCGTGTGCTGTCGAATACTACGATAGCGAAATCAGACATCTAAAGTGTTCAAAAAATATCAAGAATAATCATGAGATGAGCATATACCCTGCTCGATCGCATAGCGAAATGGGAAAGTGACGCTGTCTATGATGATTAATTTGACGTTGTAATTTCGTACGAAATCGTCAAGACAGGAAGCGATTTTCAACAATTCGGTAACGTCGTTGCATTTTTTATAATGAATTCTGGAGAAAATTTTCTCCTTATTCATCGAACTTGCTGCGCAAACATGCTCGTCAATCTTAGCCTTAGACCGGCAATGGTCAATAACAGCCTAAATAGGATCACACAAAAATCGAGTAGAGTTTAATAAGTTTTAATATGTTTAAATCAGAGGCGTAGCCAGGATTTTAGTTCAGGGGGGCACACACAATGTTTCTAAGACTGCTTTTGCATTGAATGCTTTGATATAGTCCTGTAACGCATTATGTAAAGTAAAATTGAGTTTTTCGACCTTTAGTAATGGAGAATAGCTAATTTATGGGTTTCTGACGATCAAATATACAAAAAGTGTAAACGCGAAGCGCTGAAAAATTAAGACACTTTTACCGTTTTCAAGTAGAATTTACGGCCTTTTATTGACAAATAGTTCAGAAATCATGAGTTCCGCAAAGCGTCAAGAAATTCAGTAAGTTTTTACCTCTCTAAACACTTTTTACCTTTGTAAATACTAACAGAGCAGAAAATTATCAACTTTGCCCAAAACAATTTTGACATAATGCCATACGTTTAGGCTTCTAACGGGAAAACAGTGCGAATCACTAAATCAGTATGATTCACTAGAATATTTTAACTGATTCCAAGCTTTTGAACGCAATGCTGGAGCTTTACAAGCAGAAATAACACAGTAACCGGCGCTAAGCACCGAAAAATTTTGATGTGTTTACTCTTTAAACTCAATTAATATCGTTAATCATACAGAACCGACAAACTAATTCCGGCGCGAAGCACCGGAAATCGTTAGAAATTCCTCACCCTTTTAACTTTTGTCCTACCAAAAATCTTTGTATACAGCGAGATATAATGGCTGGAGGGTCTGGGGTGGCGCGTTCAACCCCCCCAGCGGGGTACGAGGCAGGGCCCCGGAAAATTTAGTAAAAAAACACTTTAACGTTCAATAGTAACGTTAAAATTTTCGCAAAGTCGGGCGAATCTTGGTTTCTGAATTAAGCCTAAAAACAGTTGAAATTGATCAACTCCTACATATGCACAAAATTTTTCAACTACTTGCTGAATTGTCACATGTGTTCTGGGCTGAAAAACGTTTTTCGACCTCTCCTAAGTATATAGTGCAGCAACGGGCCGCGCTGCCAATAAGAAATAGAAAGATTTATCACTGAACATTTTGTTCTTATCATTTTCAGAGACCTATTTGTGGCCTTCTTAAACAACATGCAGGCCAGAAAACAGTGAATGCGCAAAACACAATGACCACTCCTTTCAATTGTCCTTTTAAAGAAATACAAACAAAACAGATAATAGACAAACTGGAAGTGAGTACACAATCATTTTTGCAGTATGATGCTCAACAAGCAAACGCAGTTTCATCCAACGAACAAATAGTACATTAAATCACCAAACTGATGTGAAGCGCTGGATTATTATAGCTGATTCTAGCTTCTTAACTTATTGGAAGTATATTCAGGGTGGCCCAAAATAAGATACTCAATATTTATATTATGACTATTGCTGCATTTAACATATTGCAAAACTGTAAACAATTTTCGAAAGCACAAATACATATACGGCAACAAAATTATTAAGTTTCACTGAGTTGCCTTTGTTATTCAGTTTTTGGTTTACACTTCTGTAAACATCACTTTTATAGAAAATTACAACAAAAAAGTTGTTAATTATCCCCAAAAAGGGTACATATACTCCTAATTATAACTTTTTTCCTATTCAACTTCGAGTAATGCAATCTAAATCATTTAATAGAAAAAATTTCTGGCTACCAAACCTTGAAAGTAATAGTTTCTGATTACCAGAATTCGTCTAGTGCAACGCATATTTGTAAAACCAACTTGCAGTTGAATACAAGCACAATCAAAGTGTAACACGATGAGAGACTCACAAAACCGAACTAAAACGAACAATAAAATCGACAATTCCAAAAGTGAGAGCATTAAACGATAGCGTGAAGATGCTACGGCTATTCTAAAAGAAAAAATTATGTCGACGTTTCAAGCAGATTCACTAATTAGCACTCATAATTACTACCGTTTTTTGTTGTAACTTACTGAAAAAGTGATGTTTACAGAAGTGCGATCCAAAAACTGGATAACAAATATGAGTCGATGAAACTTTGCAGTTTTGCTACTCTATATTTGCGCATTTAGAAATGTTTACAGTTTTACAATACGTCTAAAACATCTATAATTATGATGAAAACATTGAGTACCCTTTTTGGGCCACCCTGTGCATATGTAGCAATTTGGAATGTCCTGGGGCAGACTTTTAGCCGGGGCCGGGGCAAGACGTTGTGTACGAAACGTATGTCGACCCAGTATATATATATATATATATAATAATATATATATATATATATATATATATATATATATATATATATATATATATATATATATATATATATATATATATATATATATATATATTATTATATATATATATTATATATATATATATATATATTATATATATATATATATATATATATATATATATATATATATATATTATATATATATATATATATATATATATATATATATGTATACTTAAGATCATTAATAGTATTTTTTGCAATAGAGCTTATTAATACACATTTGTAAGTGCGGAAAGGGATTAATTAAAGAGTTCTCGTCTTATAATGGCTTTAAAATAATAAATTAAAAACTGGGAGAAAAAACAAAAACGTTCGAAAATGTATCAATGCCCGAATCATTTAATTTAGATGATTTTAATTATTAGCGCAAAATTTAAAATGTTAAGTTATCTTCAGACTTTCGGAAATTAATAAGTGTATAGCGATTTTCGAAGAGCACACATGGGCGTGGGGGGGTTTGGGGGGTATGCACCCCCAGAATTCAAATTTTGAAATTTTTTTTTCTTTTTTTGCGATTTTTTGATGCCCTTGGATAGTGCTCGATGAGAAACGTCGAAAAATGGTGTTTTTTCGCCATAAAACCACTTTTAAGACCATTTTTTGACCTTTGAATATTTCTTCACCCCCAGAATTTTGGTGCTGCCCACCTATGTCAGAGAGGCCGAAAATCGCAAGAGAATTTTTGAGTTCATAATAGAATAATTGCATCAGACAGGTATCCGATCTCGCAATAAATAATATTAGTAATTAACACATGAATAAAAATTTTCTGTAATGCTATTTGAATATCATGTCTACAGAAAAATCATTCAAAATTAACATTTTAGCTGATGGCATGCATTTTAAAGTTTAAACCAGATCCTTTTTAAGCTAATTTACCCTTCATAAGAGCGAAATTCGAAGAGCCCTGAGAACTGAGTAAAAAAGCAGAAGACATTAAATAGTTCTTGGATTTACACCGCATATTCAAAATTATCTATGCCTTCCACTCAGCTCTGCTATGCTATAAGAATGTTGATTTACGAGTTTTATGCATCTTTTCCTTGTCAAAATTGTGGCTAACGCGTAGAAAATTCGGATCAGCACAAGCTCGAATTCAGACAAATTTGTAAAATAATGAATTTCGACCAAAAAGTTATTACTCGGTGCAAAATAGTAAGTGCATTGATATTTTGTCAGGGCCCCAATAAGTAAAATCATAGCAAGTAATCTCTATTCCTTCCAGAGTTGATGATTCAATCAATTTTCCTTTATTTTACCCGACCAGAGTTAACCGGTCGTATGAGTTTCATTTATAAGATCTGACAGAATAAAATAAAAATTTATGCATCCTCCGATTTAGACTACTTATTCTGAGATAGAGTATAAACGTAAAAAATAAAACATGAATGTGTTAGTGATCGAATAAACCGGAAAAATCAACAAAATTCTTGAAAAATTGGGGGGCACGTGCTCCCTGTGCCTCTGGTTACGCCAACAGTTTAATTTTAATACCATTTACTAAAGACGATTGACGATTTTTCAGTCATTCTATTAAATTTCTTTAAACACACTTTTCGGTAAGGTTAATTCGAACGAGATTTATAGAAAGATAGGTGCGACCAGGCCCGTATCCAGGATTTTATTTCGGGGGCCGAAAATTTTTGAGACCAGATATCTCGAGAACCATTAGGAGATAGGCGAAAAGAAAGACAGTTTTGAGCGTATTCTCGGCGAGCTCTATACAACGGTGAAGAAAAATTTCGACTAAAAAATTTAAAAAATTTTCACTTTATTTCATTTTGATATACAGCAAATTTATCATTTAAGCTGATTTCTCATCACCTAATCGGCGAATTATTTCTTATCTCTTGCCTTTGTACTTAATCATTGTGCTTTACAGGAAAAACAATACGGATAATTAATAATTCGGCGCGAAGCGCCGAAAAAATTGACATGCTCTGCATATCAACCTCAAATTTGAGCGGTTTTGAGCGGACTAGAAGACAAAAAACATATAAACAATAGATACGGCGCGAAGCGCCGGAAAAATTTCATGTTTCCCATGTCATAACTCAAATTTGAGCTGTTTTGAGTGAGCTAGAAGGCAAAAACTATAACTAAACAATGAATCCGGCGCACAGCACTAGAAAAAAATTGACATGCTCTCTATATCTAACTCTAATTTGAGCGATTTTTAGCGGTTCAGAAGACAAAACTATACGTAAACAATAAATCCGGCGCGAATCGCCGGAAAATTTTGAGTTTACTAGCTCAAAAGTACGCTAAAAACCTGTTTAGGCGCTGTTTCAGACGCACTTCGCCAATTTTTCATTTTTCCCTTCGGGGACCCTTGAGAGAAACAAAAATTTTTCCCCATGCCCCCCTTGTTACAGGCCTGTACCCATGTCATAACTCAAATTTGAGCTGTTTTGAGTGAGCTACAAGGCAAAAACTATAGCTAAACAATGAATCCGGCGCAAAGCGTTAGAAAAAAATTGACATACTTTCTATGTCTAACTCAAATTTGAGCGATTTTCAGCGGTTTAGAAGACAAAACCTTACATAAACAATAAATCCGGCGCGAAGCGCCGGAAAATTTTGTGTTTTCTAGCTCAAAAGTACGCTAAAAACCTGTTTTGGTGGTGTTTCAGACCAACTTCGCCAATTTTTCATTTTCCCTTTGGGGGACCCTTAGGAAAAACAAAAATTTTTCCCATTTCGGGGGGGCAGGCCCCCCGCCCCCTGGATACGGGCCTGGGTGCGACTGTCTGTTTTGTCCAATGGACCTAATAAATTTAAGTGTAGTCCAAGAGACGAAACCAGGCAAGATACTTTGCTCTTGTGATTTGAAAACTTTTTAAAATTTTCGAGGTTCGGTGGTGAGTTTGAAACTTACAAATTATCGGTTGGATACTTCTATTTTTTTGCACAAGCTAAGAATTCAAACGTTAGATTAAAGAATCCATATTTCTGAGCTATGAAACGCAGCCGGAAACGACTAGAGGGAAGTGGTTCGGACATGTTAGTACGCATGAACACACTAAATTCAAAATTTCGCTGTCGTCATCAGAGTTAAGAATTTCAGGAAATGTATACAGAGCGGCCCCGCTATCAATTATGAATTTCGTTTTTCAATATCTTTCGCAATTTCGATCACTATTGTACGAAATGTATTGTCGCAAGATTAAAACAATAGAATTTTATGTTGTAATTCTAACCATCATAATTCTCCATAACTGTTATTTAAAACAAAAAATTCTATAGGCCTGCACATTTAGTGGTTGTGCGATAATCGCGCGTAATGGGCAAAAAGCGTCGACTGGCGAACTTTCCTTTTATCAACTTGAACCTAATCTTTCTTGATCAAAACTTTACGGTACATAGTAGCTCATACTTTATTGTGGTACTAAAATTATACTGAACCATGACGACCATAAGTGGGCGTAGAAGGGGAAATTGGGGGTATACACCCCCTTCCCAGAAACCAAAACACCCCCAGAATTCAATTTTTGAAATTTTTTTGTTTTTCGCAATTTTTGATGCCAATGGATAGTACTCGATGAGAAACGTAGAAAAATAGTGTTTTTCGCTATACCACCATTTTAAAGATCATTTTTTGATATTTGAAAAATCTCCCCCGGAATTTCGGTGCTGTCCACCTATGATGACGACACCTTTTGTCCATGCAACACGCCGCAATTTTCGCGCGATCACCAAATGCGTAGGCCATGGACTCTTTCGTATAAATAGAAACTATTAACAATAATGACTCGAAAAATTGAGACATAAAATTTTACTGGTTTGTGCAAATAATAGTAAAATTTCGTGCAGTAGTGATCAAAATTAAGGATATTGAAAAATAAAATCCACGATAGATAACTGGGCCACCCTACATTTTGTAAATAGAGTCACTTGTGCAATAGACTGCAGTCTGTTAGTCTGGAAAGTACCCTCGGTGTCAATATACAACGTCTGAGCGTCGAGTCCACCTAAAACCTGCGGAATTTGACAATCAACGGCTAACTGAAAGCAGAGTTGAGTTTTCCCACAGCCAGCTGGTCCGACTATCTCAGTTAATTGTCCTGCAATGATAAACAAAGTTAATACAATCATTGTAAAGAAACGTCGTTATTTGACGCATGAATGGAAATCAAAACAAGGAATTCGCTATTAATCTTCATTATTCTTAAGCTCTCAGACTGCAGCAGCTTATCCTCTGGCTGGAGCGAGATTTTACATTTAGTTATGTACTGAGCGGAGCGTATTTTACTGCAAAAGCAAAGAAAGTGGTAAATCACAGTGAATTCATATAATGAATGCTTCCAAAAGAACACTATAGAAATAAGACAAACGATTTTAAGAGAATTAATGACGCTGCTGGTCTCGCAATTATATGAATGAAATCCGTGGCGCAAAGTGTTTCATGATTTATTTAACCTCACATTTCTAAAAATCCAAGAAAGTGAAGCGATTTTGGAGGAGTTCAAGAATTACAATGAAAGTCTTAAGCTCATGGCAGAATATTAATTATCCAAAGCCTCAATGAAGAATGTCACTTTTTATACAATTAGAAGTTTTCTATAAGACTATGTGCTCTCTGCTCATCGTTACTAATTAGAAATAAGGCTAAAATTATCCGCAAAAATGATTCAAAAGAACCATTTAACATACGCATTGATGATTTTAATTCTGCCACCTTTCAATTGACGTTTCAAAAATATAACCTGAGGCAATGAATTATTCATAATATGATAAATTAAAAAAAACACGCTTTGTTCACTATTTATTTCATTGCATTTCTTGAACTTCACATCCTCTGATTTTCTCTATTTAGTATGCAAATATGTGTACCTTAACGACCGTAGTCATGATTTCCTGCTCTGCTAAATTATAAGAATATATTGTTTTCAAGTTTTCAGCGTCTCTTCTCAAACAATTATTACGGCCATTGCGACAAATTTCCACTCCGTACAATTGTGAATAGTAAGGCTATATAATCAATTGGTACTGGAATCGCGACAATGATGTACATAGGTGATTTCTTTTATGCCAATAAACATAATTGCATTGCGTGCTTATTTTTTTAGATGCTTCAGGTATATCCTTGGGTATGGACGGTAGTTTATTTTCAAAGCTAATAATTCAATTGATTTTGCAGCATTTTGTCCAGCTAGAGTAGCATAACTTCACTTTTCAATAAAGGTCCTAATTTCCGTGAAACTCCTCGTATAAATTGGGATGTTTGTGAAAATGACATTTTTCATGCTCTCGATAATTTTGTCATTTATTGGGCCAAACGAGAAAAAGCCCCTGTTTCTTCGCTGTTTGACTGGAAAAATCGAATAAAACAGCTTATTTCACAAAGAATTCATAAATTTAAAAAATCAAATTTTCCTTCCTTTTCTAATTCTCTCCTCGGTAAAACTATCGTTAAAGAGAAACTTAAGAATTTACATGATCATTTTGTCATCACTGTCGCAGATAAGGCTAGTAATAACTTAGTTATCATATGTAAGCATCATTATTTGTCCGTTCTTTGTGAGGAGTTGGGCTATTTTTCATCTCCATCCCTACCCTCTAGTGGTACCTACGTTTTGTCTAACTTGCGTGAAGAAAACATTATCTTTGACCATATTCAGTTTCAGAAAAATATTTTTTCTAAGTTTTCCGGACCTGTTAATGAAGTACGTCTCAACAAAAAACTACCTTTTATGTATTGGATTCCAAAACTACACAAAATTCCCTATAAATCCAGGTTTATTACTTCGGCTAAAAATTGTTCTACTACTTTCATATCGTCGCTAGTTACTGAAGGCCTCAAGTTAGTCCGTCGTTTCTGGGAGAACTATTGTAAAGCCATTTTTAGAAATTCTCGAATTAACAGATTTTGGTCTATCAATAATTCATTTTCTTTCGTTAAGAAATTAGAATCAATTAAAAAGATTAAATCCATTAATACATTCGATTTTTCAACTCTTTACACATCTCTTCCGCAAAATGAACTTATTTCCACTTCTTTTGATTTCCTGGAGAAACCCTTTGAAAAGAATAAATTTTTATGTACTAACGGTTTCAAATCATACTGGAGTTCTTCTCCCTCGGATAAAAAGTCTTATTTCACTTTTGACTTTGACACTTTTACAAAAAGTCTTAAATTTTTGATCCAAAATTCATTCGTTAATTTTGGAAGTAAAATTTTTCATCAAAAAATTGGCATCCCAATGGGATCTAATTATTCTCCACTTTTGGCGGATCTTTTCCTTTTCTACTGCGAATATAAATTCCTATCATCGCCTAAAAATAAAGACTCTGCTTATTGTTTTAATAACGTAACTCGTTACATTGATGACATCGCGGCTATAAATATTTCAAATTTTCGTGATTACATCAAAGAGATTTACCCAAAATCATTAAATGTCACGGAAACTTTTTCTGCTCAAAAAGTTAGTTATTTAGACGTCGAAATTAATCTTTCTACACCGATTTCTTACACGATTTTTGATAAAAGAGAACAATTTCGATTTCCTATTGTTAATTTCCCTTTTTCAGACTCTAACGTACCTAAAAATCTTTTATATGCCGTTTTTGTAAGTCAGCTCCATCGTTTTGCGCGTCTTTGCTCTAAAGAAGAATTTTTCAAAGCGCGCGTGAATCATCTGTCACTCAAATTGCAAAAACAGGGCTATAATGTTAAAATCATGCGCCAAAAATACTTAAAATTTTCCAACAGCGACCTTTCTGATTTTCCAGCACATTCTTATATTCAAAACTGTTTAAGACCGTTTTGATTTTATCATCGCTGTTAGGACGCTGCTTCCAGCATTATGCGCATGAATAAGTAGCTTCACCAAATTGTAAGCAAAGCCAATATGTTAAAATTATACGTCAACAATACTTTAAATTTTCCAATAACGACATTTTGAATTTTTCCTTCGCGTTTGCACTGCGCCTCCCGTCACATTCCCAGACGCGCTTCATCAGACATCCGGATTAGTAAGTAGCTTCGATTTTCATTAGAGTACGCTAATCATATGAGTATGTAGTTGCGTCGGCATGTTCCCACGTCAATCCCACATTTTTATTTTTTCCGCCTTAGCTCTCGCTTTTTGTTTACTCATTGTATTTCCTCACATGATTGAACAGGCCAGGTACGGCAGTATTTCATGTGTAGGTTTACAATGATTTTTATTTATTTTCTTTTTTTAGAATATTCTTTTTGTTATTGATGTTATTACTATTATTATAGTATTCATAGTATTCGGGCACATCGATGTAGATTTTCTATTCCTGTCTTGCTCTCGCTATCTATTTACTCATTGTGTTTCCTCACGTGATTGAACAGGCCAGTTACGGCAGTATTTCACGTGTAGGTTTACAATTGTTTTATTATTTATTATTCCATTTATTTTTTTAATTATTTATATATTCTCTATTAATGTTTCTTTTTTAAATATCATAATATTTATAGTATCTATAATGTTAATTCGTTTATTTATTTATTCAATTAATTAATTTTTCCCTTTTTTCATTTTTATTTTATTAATATTATTTTTTTTTTCAACGATGAGAGGCAGTCTAGCCGCCTAGACTGGTGCCGCTAGGTTGCAGTGACAGTCAGAGGATTAAAGGCACGAAACTGTAGCAACCTAGTTCCTCTCTGATGACCTCGCCTGTTTATATTTTCACGTTTTTTTTGTATTTATTCTGTATAACTCCTGCTTACTTCTCTCGTTTCACTTGAACTCTTGCACCTCGTAAAACCCGTAATTTCTCATAATATAATTTTGTGTGCTTTTTATGTACTTGTGTATATACTATTTCTCGCGTCTTTTTGTTTCTTTTATACTAACAGCATGCCTAATTTATTTACCTTTTATTTATTTATTTATTTATTTATTCATTTATTTTTTTTAAATTTATTTTATTATTTTTTCATATTGATGACTTTCTGTTATCATTGATAACACGTAACAAAATGAAATAAAAATTTACAAATGATTCAATTTCGATTGCTTATTCCGAAATGAACTATGTACATATAAAAATACGAGTATATACAAACTAATGGTGATACCAAAAACATTTATTCGGCAGTCATATTCTGATTTTTTCTCAGTCTATTACAAAGAATTGTAAACGATGAATTTAAATCGATAATTTACGATTATATATGCCTTTTTTAGAATGATCTCAGCTGATCTAACATAAACCTGCGGTTTCTTCTAAATTACTTCTTGCCTTCATTATTAGTGAGCGAGTTTACATACCTAAATGCACGCCACCGCCCAAAATATCATCAAGTCCTTTACAGAAAGTTGCGATACTTTCTGGCGCTCTATCATTCAACAACTCCCAAGCAGTTTGGAAATGCATCGGTGAACCTTTTTGAAATCAGGCACTCTGCATGATCGAGCCAAAATCGATAAACTGCTACTTGGATAAAACAACACCGATTCTGTCTTAAGTATAATAAATACAATAAACACAATTAATTAGAGCCATAAATTATAAATTTCCTAGGGATAATAAAGGCCAAAATGGAAGGGAATTGAAATTTTCTTCAAAAATGCTTTAGATTGACCAAAACCGGATTAACGCCATTTTAGCGCTGATAGCAATTTTTGAGATCGTTGTGGCCCAATAAAGCCATATTTCTGACCCCTTCCAGATCGTTCATGCTGTGCATCTGTGGTCTAGAACCCAGCGCATGCCTGTTCTAAACTAATCTAATGCGCAACTCGAATTTTGTCCTCTTATCAAATTCCTGGAGTCCATAAGTACATATATTGTACCTACAATCAACTGTATTTACAAGCTGTGTCTATAGCTAATCCGTTTTTTGCTATGGAGGAAAAAATTTTGTCAGTATTTGGAGAAAACTCAAAAATTTACTCTAAGAAGTTTAACGTTGTCAAATTTACAGTTCGCGTGCAATGCACTTCTAAGTAAAACATCATTTTTTCAAGTTCAAAATGACATTTTGCTACATTTGAATGGAACCTTCTAGTGAATTTTGATCTTAACTTAATCGAAAGCGTGATGAAGCCAATCAATTTCTGTATGTAGGTCGCGTTTTATATGCTTCAGATTCAATAAAACCTGAAAAACAATCTGCACTCCATTAAGTCGGACGAATAAGGTAGCTAATGCATGAAAAGTGATACAAACACTCATTCTGTGTCAGCCACCTCTTCTTCCTGACTTATCAACTTACGAATTTTTTTGAGGGTTCATTAAATCCAAAGTGCAGACTAGTGATCGACCGGGCCCCGGCCCCGGCCCAGCAATTCCCGGCCATTTTTCAGCATCCCCGGCCCCGGCCGTGCAAGGTCAAAAAATGGCCGGGGCCGAAAAATTTAGTGTAATTCGTATTTTGTACAGGCTGTGATACTGGCACTTATTTATCAATGAGCAAGTGTTAATTTTGAGAACTGTACTGATTAGACCATATGTATACTTACTTAGTCCTTGTCATAAGTTTTCTACTGTGTATAAATGAGCTTTTAATGAATGAATGTTCAGGAAAATCTGCATATTTTCGATTCCTCCACTTAACTTATTTAAACTAAATGCTACTTTTAACTCATTCATTCATAGCTATAGCTAAAAGATTTAGAGTTGACAAATACGTTCTATTTCTAGTTAGAAATTGTACGTTTTTAACAAACTATTTCTACAAAAAACACTTTTACATTCATTTGAATGGGAACCGTGTGCTTTAAAACGCGTTTCCTGTGTAATAGTTATTAGGACCGAGGTTAATTATAGGCGAATATAAACTACGCTGCAGAATTGCGTCCGATCCGATAAACTAAATATGTCTCAAATAGTTTCCATGGGTCCAGAGTTGAGGAGGGGTGAAATCCCAAATTGGAGGACCAGAAAATTAGTGGCAAAACAGGGTCTTTTGACTTTTAATTGTATATTTTAGCTAATTTCTGAGTTTCTAACGCCAAGAATTACTAAAATTGTCTCAAAACGGCGCGAAGCGCCTAAAAATTTGACATTTCTGCATTCTAAATTTAAATTTTGCCATTTAAAAGATGTATAGGACAGACAATTTTTCATATCGGAGGGAAATGCCGAAAAATTTTTGGAATTTTATACCTTTTTTACAGTTTTTATCTTCCTAAAAATCTTTGTACATGTACAAAGATAGTCCTGGTCTTTGTACATCGGGAAAAATCTTTGGCGAATGCAAAAAACACTCTTTTGTACATGCAAATTTTTGTATACTTTAATATGGTACTAGTAACGATTTCAGTGTGGTAGTAGAACATAGTTTTTCGACCTTTAGTAGTGTATTTGGCTAATTTTTGGGTTCCTGAATATTTGACATTTTTCCATTTTTCCATTCTAAGCGTAGTGTTGCTTATTACAAGATTTAATTCGCATATTACAATTTTTGTAATATTTCTCATTTTTGTAGTACAACTTGTTTTAGCTTTCTCAGTCGAGTTTTATGTGTGAATTCCATCAGAAGCTCATAAAAATTTCGGCACTTCGCGTTGAACTATCAACTAAATTCAGGCCGAATTATCACATTTAGAAGCACGGTCTTTTTGTATTCGGGGAAGATTTTTGCTGATGTACATAGACGTTTCAGGACCGTCTTTGTACATGTACAAAGATTTTGAAGAACAAAAAACTGTAAAAAGGTGTGAATTCCTTATTGAAAATTCTACCATTTTAAAGATTTTCAAAGGGGGGTAAGTGGCTGCAAAAATGGAGCCGCTTACCCCCTTCCCTGAAAATAGCCGAGGAATATACATGTGACAGAAGGATTTGGGCCATCCCCATCTCCGCTTTGAAGCCCCGAACTTCCTTGAAAGTCAGAAAATATTTAACCACCCTCCCCATTTTTTGGCGAAAGCCTGTGCTTTTTTGGCTATTTTTATGTGTTTTTACCATTTTTGATCTAGTCGCTAACCCCCTCCTTCTAAAAATGGCGTGGGACCCCTACCCTAGATTTCCAGCCGTTACATGTAGGTATACTGAGGGAACCTCATAAAATTTTAAGCGATTACATGCATGTTTTATAGTGATAGTTTATCTATTTACTCTAGCTCACATAATAAAATAATGTATCACTTCGTGAAATTCTAATAGTTAAGTACACTTTGCCATACTAAAAAATTAAAGTTCAAAAAATTCAAAAGGTTTTCACCAAAAATCGTCTGACAGTGACTTGTGTCTTGGACCCTGAGGGGTAATACCCTCCCCATATGGGATGTGTGATGTTCATTTATTACATCCAATACCTATTGCATCCAATTGCTACAGCAGCAGTAGCCGTAGCTAAGATTCGAATGATACAGAGTGTGCTAATAGCAGCGACATAGACCTTATTGATGATTCAGACAATGAAACACTAGACTAAATTTGTTTCTTGTGACATAAATAGTAATAAAACTTGATATGAAAAGCCATTTACTACTGAATGGAGCAATCGCTCATTATTTCTTCTCCTATGCCCCCCCACCCCCAAGTATGCCGTCGTGCAATAATATTTTCTCTTGTCTGACCCCGGCCAGCCCCGGCCCCGGCCAAAAAAGTCGCCCTCCCGGTCGATCACTAGTGCAGACAAAGAGCCTCATGACCATTCAGGGCTTAAAAATTGCTTTATCAACGATTTTGATGAACTTTTGGTCGAAATGCACCACAAAGTTCAGCTCCAATATAGTGAATGTTACTTGAAGTCTCAAAAAAATGATGTGATCGAGTAGAAGTGCGTAAATTCCTAACCATCAAATTTGACGTCAAACTTCGTAAAATATAACTTCAATGTCTTCGTCATATTGTGGCTTAGTTTTATGTTCTATAATAAAAGATTGGTTTAGCTAAAACAGTGTCATAGATACGTGGCCCACCCTGTATGAAGGGACCTTTTTTGCGTTCGACAAAGATTTTTCTGGATGCATAAAATCGGGACCGCCCTTGCACTATGCACATATAGTATGTGTGTGAAAGATGCTCATACATTCACATATGTATGTGCAAAGGGTAAACACTTTTGATTGGGTGTCCTCATTGTAAGCACGTACAGGTGAACCTTACACAAAAAGCACCAAGGCCACAAAACTTTTTGAAACGATAAAGCGAGCCATTCATTCAATCGATAAGTTTTCTATGAAAATGAAGAAGAGTCATTCTGCTCTTTCCGAAATTTGCTGCATGTTAGAAAATAATCCTAACTGACCGCAGATTAGAGTTATAGAATTTCACGAAGATCTACATTGAATTCAAAGGCAATAAGCTACAATATGTATATTGCTGTCATTTTGATCACTCTTTGCAAGCAAGGTGCACATAAAAGCAAAACGAAACAGCTTTATTAATTCGACAAGAAAAACGGCTTTATTAAAAAAATATTGGTCGATGATGGCGTTGTTGTCATACGCAAAACAACCAAACGACGAATGTGGACATAAGAGCAAAAAACAGCTTTATTAATTCTTCGACAAGGAAAACGGCTTTATTAAAAAAGCTTGAACGATGATGGCGTTGCTGTCATATGCAAAACAAGCAAACGACGAATGTGACATTATGAAATAGCGACGTCAAATGGATAACGGCGATCGTATAAGAGGGCTTGAATCCAAATAAATATCTACACCGAAGCTTGTCCACGCAACTTTCATTCTTAATCATTCCATCTAGAAAAGAGCAGCATTTTAGACATAAATTACTTCATACATTACATACTTGCATAATGTATCATACACGCAAGGCATGATATTTAAAAGTGCAGAACGGGCGCAGCTTGATTCAGCAGTACGCGATAGTTTGATTCGTGCGCTGACGCTAATTGTACATTAAATTCGTTTTGTATGTGTATGCAGGTACGTACGTGCGTATATTTGTAAATATGTAATACGTAGAGTATTTATGTATGTTATGCATGCTTGCAGGAGCGTGACCAGGATTTTGTTTGGGGGAGCAAAATTTTTGAAGTCTATATATCTCGAGAACCATTAGGAGACACGCAAAAATATTGACATTTTTGAGCGTTTCTCTGCGAGATCTACACAAGATAAAAGAAAAAAATTTAAAAAAACCGAAATTTTTCTGCTTGATTTAGAACTTGGATATAAAAAATCCATCGTAAATCAGCGCGAAGCGCCAAAAGATTTTAACATAATAAATCAGGCGCCGCCGAAGAATTTTTTTCAGTTCAATAGCTCTGTAGTGTGTTAAGAACGTATTTCTGCTGTCCCTTTAATACAGCTTCGAGTTTTTAATTTTCTTTTGAGGGGACCATTATGAAAAACGAAAATATTTGATTTCGCATGGAGCGGGGGCCCCGACCATACGTGGGCAGCAAGAAAATTCTAGGGGGTGCAAGATTATTCAAAGGTCAAAAAATGGCCTTAAAGTGGTGGTATGGCGAAAAAACACCATTTTTCGACGTTTTTCATCGAGCACTATCCATTGGCATCAAAAAATTGCGAAAAAAACATATTTTTTAAATTGGAATTCTGGGAGGTTTTTTGATTTCTGGGGGTATTTTGGTTCCTCGGGGGAGGTGCAAACCCCCCAAACCAACCCTCCACGCCCAGGTGCGGTTCCGACTGGTTACGCCCCTGCATGTAAGTTCACTACATACGTAGTTTCGTGCGAAACTGTAGCATTGGTTGCAAAAAGACTAGAAAAATGAAAAAATAGACCTAGAAACCATTAATTAATTAACAAACAATTACGCTCATTCAGTCAGACAGCCCTTTTCAAATGATGTAGACAGGTTCAGCTAGTATACGTAACGAAATCATTTACGTTCATCAACGAGATGAGCAATGAAATAATCTTCACATCATATTAAACGTTAAAAGAAGCCTATCACTGACATAACTTTTAGCTCGGCGAAATGTATTGAATTAATTAATAAGTAAAAAGTCATATTAGCTGGATGATTTTAAATTTTCTCCATTTCCTCTTCAAATGCTGCCTTTTTTGCGAAGAGTTGAGTGCACACCTGGGCGTGGGTGGGTTGTGGGGTATGCACCCCCGAGAAAGCCTAATACCCCCCAGAATTCAATGTTTGAACATTTTTTTCTCGCAATTTTTGATGCCAATGGATAGTGCTCGATAGGAAACCTTGAAACATGGTGTTTTTCGCCATACCACAATTTTTAAGGCCATTTTTTGACCCTTGAAAAATCTTCTACCCCCCCCATAATTTAGGTGCTGCCCACGTATGCTTGAGTGTAATGAAATTTTTATGAATTAATCAATTGACTAAAAACAAGATAAGCAATCCTCCGCCCGCCTCGAATGTACTTTATTTATGTAGGCGTCCAAATCAGCGTCCAGCTGTTCCTGAGTGACGGGCTTTTTCTCGGTTCTGCCTCGTCCTCCACGTCCTCTCGAACCACCTCCACGGCCACCACCTGCTCGCTGAGCTCGGTTGCCACGACTGTAAGGAAAATGAAGACAAAACTTGAACGAAGTCAGAAATTCCGTTCTGACCATAGGTGCACGGCATGACCGATCTGGAGGAAGGGGTCAGCCGGTATGAGGGAGCAAGGATTGAGCTTTTTGGGCCAAAATGACCAAAAACCTGGCATAAACGCTGAAATAAAGTTGAAACTGCGTTATTATAGTTTGTTGGGCCAAAATGACCAAAAGCCTGGCATCAACGCTAAAATAAAGTTGAAACTGCGTTATTACAGTTTGTAGGCAATTTGAAGCACTTTTGAAGAAAGTTTTTGATTTTCATCCGTTTTTTCGCCATCATTTTGCCTCATTTTCCCGAGAAAATTTTCCATTTTTTATTCTGGGGTTCTAACCAGCCCCAAACCCCCACGTGCACGTCTGGTATTGACTGATTTATGAATGCAAAACTCATCGAAAAGCTGTACTATATTTCAGTCAAAAATCAATTTTTCGGATCATACATACGTACCGGCCCGTCTTCAGGGGGGCTTCAAAATTCTCGAATTAGGTCTAAAACACCACCAAAACAGGTTTTTAGCGTACTTTTGAGCTAGTAAACTCAACATTTTCCGGCTCTTCGCAACGGATTTAGCGTTCAACTATAGTTTTTGTCAACTAGCCCGCCTAAAACCGCTCAAATTTGATTTAGACATGCAGAACATGTTAATTCTTTTCGGCGCTTCGCGCCAAATGATTCATTTTCTGTATTTTTCCTCCTAAATCACAAAGATTAACAACAGAGACGGAAGTTAGGAAATTACTCGTTGATTGAATGATGAGAAAAAAGTTGCGTAGAGTGTTTAAACAATAGATTTGTGTAATATGTATGAGTATAAAATGGAGTGGAAATTTTTGAAAGTTTTTCTTGAAATTCTTTTTCACCATTGCATAAAGCTCGTTGAGATACGCTCGAAAATGCCTATATTTTTCCCCATCTTCTAATGGTTCTCGAGGTACCTAACCTCAAAATTTTCGCCCCCCACAAATAAAAACCTGGATACGGGCCTGCATACAATACACTACCAAAAGTCGAACAACTCTGTTTTAACCACACTAAAATCGCTATTGTACCATATTATAGTACCCGAAAATTTGTGTGTACAAAATGTACAACGATTTTTGGGAAGACAAAAACTGTAAAAGGTGTAAAATTCCCAAGACTTTTCGGCGCTTCGCGCCGAAATGAATAATCGTTTGTCCTATATATCTTTAAAATGGCAGAATTTGCATTTAGAATGGAAAAATGTCAAATTTTTCGGCGCTTCGCGCCGTTTTGAGACAATTTTTAGTAAGTTTTGGCGTCAAAAACCCAGAAATTAGCTAAAGTACACTATCAAAGATCGAAAACCCTGTTTTGGCACACTAAAATCGCTACTGTACTATATTATAGAACACAAAAATTTGCATGTACAAAATGTACACAGACTTTTAAGGACCATCTTTGTACATAAACAAACGTACCTTGAACAAAAAAAACACTAGTATGAATTAAAAAATAGTGCAATTGATCCGCATGGTAATATTACAAGTGTACTAGAGGCACGTCCGTATACAGGATTTTGTAACGGGAAGGTGGGGGTGGGGCACGACCAAAAGTTTAAAAAAAACGTAAGGAGGACCGAAGGATGAATTTTGGATCGCAAATTTAGCTACCCGGATGCCTTGAATATGTTGAGGGATCTCACGTGGAAACGCATCTCTTCTAGCGCACTGAGCGGATCTGGCGTTGAGCACTCGGAAGCACTTTAGTGGAAAGAACACTTTAAATTTAAATCGTAACGTCAAGATTTTTACAAAATCAGCCGAATCATGCTTCTGAATTCACCTAAAAATGGTCAAACTTAATCAGCAAATCCATTATCATCGCCAAAAAATTGCTATCATTCTTTCTTGCTTCTTGAATAAATCTCATTTTCTGCATAAAACCTGCGACGAACAGAAGAAATAGATGTAAAATACGCTTTATGTTGTATTAAGACGGAAAATGCAGCGTTTAAACCGCGCGCTCGGGACTAAATAGATTCTAATTATAATTCTGAAATTTGGCGCGAAGCGCCGAAAATTCTTCGCGATTTTTCGCTAAAAAGCAAGGGGAGTGAAAGGAGAAAAGTATTCTCAGACTTCAGTTTAGGGAAGGGGAGGGCACGTGCTCCTCCCCACCCTCCTACCCCTGGATACGGGCCTGACTAGAAGCACTGTTTTTTGTACAAAGGCTTCAACTTGTTTGTACAATTGAAAATCGACCTAAAACTGCCAACACTTTGTGTACAAAGATCGCTCCAAAAATCTTTGTACGAGCCTCAGAATCTGTAACCCGTACAAAAAAACAGTGAATAGAAGTATAGTAAGAACACTCTGCCACGGGAACATGGACGATTTTGATCGAAGCTTTACGAAAGGAAAAGTTTTATAGGTAAAATGAGCGAGACCCCGAGTCAAAAAGTTCACAGAGACGATCAAAACCGTAAAAACAAAAATTATTGCATACGATTCTTTCTTGACAGATATCATTAATCTGTCATAACAATACAGTATTTGATTTTCGTACGATAATCTAGTATATTTTTTACACCACTTAATTTTCTATAAAAGCTCAAATACTTCCAATCGTTTAAAACACTGAAATTCAGTTGAAAAACTAAACCTAATCCTTTTTATTCGTTGATTACATGAACTTTTTAAAGCCTTTCTTCGAGAACTAGGAAGCTTGCCCCAAAATGCACACACACACACACACACACACACACACACACATACGTAAGAGATCACATTTCACGTAAATTGTACCGACTGAAGGTACTGCAAAAATCGAACGGGGCAAGCTAATCCACGAATAAATTTTGCAGGTCTTAACGAATACATTTAGAAACCAGTGTTTTTTATTTGTACAAGGTCCGTTTGTACATGTATGTACAAAGATAGTCCCCAAAAGTCTCTGTACATTGTGTACATGCAATTTTTGTGAACTATAATATAGTACAGTAGCGATTTTAGTGAGGTAAAACGGGTTTTCAATCTCTGGTAGAGTATTTTAGCTCATTTCTGGCTTTCGGACGCCAAAAATTACTAACAATTGTCTCAAAACGGCGCACAGCGCCGAAAAATCTGACATTTTTTCGTTTGAAATTCGATTTCTGCCATTATAAAGATATATAGAACACACAATTACTCATGCGCCGGAAATCTTTGCGATTTTCAGACCTTGTTTGCAATTTTTGTCTTCCAAAAATCTTTGTACATGTACAAAGACGGTCCCGAAAAGCCTTTGTACATCGGGAAAAATCTTTGCCGAGTACAAAAAAAACTGTTAGAAACATGGAATAGTAAAAGCGTGCAGAAAAATGCTTACGTCACGCCACGTCTGCCTGCGAACGATGACCTGATCGGACTTGGCGATGCATTAGCACCCACGATCTCTATCTTCATCGGACGACCTTAAAGACCAATATCCTCGTCAATGATATATAACATTTTAACGAAAGCGATTCAACTGTTTTTAATAATTTTAAATAATGACTAGAACGTGCAGGCACGTATCTCTGGGAGAGGAATTGGGGGTTCGTACCCCCCAAATTCAGAAAAATCGGAAAAATATAACTTTTTAAACGTTATTTTGTGCTATTTTTGGCCTTTCTGGATTTAGTCCCCCCGAAATTGGTGTTGGTCCCCCCAGAATAGGATAGACAGCTATAAGCTTGTAGAAGTGGAAAATGATAGGACGACTGAAAAGCTGTCAAACCTTGAAAAGTACTGCTCTACTTTGTACGTAAGTATGAAGATAAATAAGCAGTAGCGAAGACAATCACAAAACACTATTTGCTTTGCTTTTTTTAAGTTGAAGTAAGAAAGATTATTGGTTTTCATTCTGAAATTAAACTGCGTTTGGAGTTAATAGATTTGACAATGATAATCTGAATGACTGCTTAAAACAATGCGCGATTTTAGCATACGACTAATAGGTTATTTTTAAATATGCAAAGTTTTTAGCGCTTCGCACCTTGTCGCTCGTCTTCTACGCTTAATTACTTAAGAAAAGCTTAAGATTCTTTACGAAAACTTTTAATTTTACGATTTCATAGATAGAGCATACGAGTAAAGGTCAAAAAATGCAATCTCAATAATATTGGCAATCTTAATAATATTGGCAGTCTCTAATTAATACATGTACTGCAAAAAAGAGAGGACTCCCAGCCAAATTCAGTCGCCCGCCCATTGCCCGTAGACCAAAGATTTTTACCCATCCATTTTTGCGTCTTTTGACCATTTGTAGGTGTTTTTTGACATAATTGGCCAAAAATAAAAAGTCAATCACCCCTCACCATAAGAATGGCCGACTAAGCTCCCCACAAACACTTTAAATCGTGGGAAAAAATCGTCCCGAAACATTTCTACTAAAGCTGTAACTATTACCATCCAGCGGAACACCGTTATATTGTTTAAGAGCCCGAACCGCGTCCGACCGACGCTCGTAAACGACGTCCGCTGAGCCCTGCGAACGACCCGACTTATCATAATGCACGCCAGCTCGTCGCAACGGACCAAATTCCCCAAATAGCTCCTAATATAAAGCACGACAGCAGAAGACTTAGGTAAGCTCTCATTTGATGCATCTTGCTAATCATACATCCACACGGTCAAAAGCTGTGGGAGGGGGTAAATAGAGATTTCTTGAGGGGCAGGGGGCAGTTAATGAGTATTTTTTACATTTAATGTCAAATTATTAGTCATATGAATATTTATGGCTCAATTTGCGCGAAAACAATTACAATAACGGCAATGGAATGACCTGCCATCAAATACATTACAAAACAATAAAAGAAAATTGTCCGGATGAATGAATTGAACGGTCAACTGCTCGAAAAATATTTATGTACTTGGAAACTACACCGTCAGGCGTCATTTAACGCTTTTTCACGGTTCAAGCAATCGATATTGGTCCAAAACAGCCTGAGGGACACATCTGGGCAATACCCTGTTTCTGCCCATCCACAGGACGGGGAGAGTGAAAAGTTGGACGGGGAGAAGGGGTCATTTGGATGGGGGTATGTTTTTCGCAGTAAAGCCTGAAAATCCAACTTTGAGACTTAGACAACGACTTTTTAAATTGGACAACCACTTGCTTGAAGAGGCAAACCCATTCCTCGACCCGGACAACCACTTTCTGGGCCATACAGACAGTGTTTTTGTACACAGCAAAGATTTTTCCCGATGTCAAAACTTTCGGGACCGACTTTGTACATATGCAAAGATTTTTGGGAAGACAAAAATTGCAAAAAAGGTCTGCAATTCGCAAAATTTTTCGGCGCCTCGGGCCGAAATGAGTAATTGTGCGTTCTATATATCTGTATAATGGCAAAAATTGCATTTCAAAAGGAAAATGTCGAATTTTTCGGCGTTTCGCGCCGTTTTAAAACGATTCTTAGTGATTTTTGAACTTAGATACCAGAAATTAGCTAAAACACACTACCGAAAGTCGAAAATCTGTTTTTCACCACACTAAAATTGCTACTGTACCATATTATAGTACCTAAAAATTTGTGTGTACAAAATATACAACGATTTTTGGGAAAACAAAAACTGTAAAAGGTGTAGAACTCCAAAAATTTTGGGCGCTTCGCGCCAAAATGAGTATTTGTTTGTCCTAAATATGTTTAAAATAACAGAATTTGTATTTAGATTAAAAAAATGTCAAATTTTTGGCGCTTCGTGCCATTTTGAGACAATTTTTATTAATTATTGGCGTCATAAACCCAGAAATTAGCTAAAATACACTACTAAAGATCGAAAACCCTGTTTTACCACACTAAAATCGCTACTATACTGTATTATAGTACACAAAAATTTGCATTAACAAAATGTACAGACTTTTGAGGACCATCTTTGTACATGTACAAACGGACCTTGTAAAAAAACACTGCATAAAGATCACCTTTGATCGCTGGATAATCCTTTTTAATCGGTTAAACCAATTTTTCAAGCTGGACAGTTAATATTCAAGCTGGTTATCAGACTATACCACTTTTGAACCAGGACAACCACCTTTTATTCGAAAGGTTGGACGGACAGAACCACTGACCATTGCCCCGGTATATATGCTGAGGAGTATGCCTTCTAAAAGTCTGGTAGGGGATATCCCAGCCATACACCCTTAATGTGCATAAATTGCTAATGCAAAACATTTACCGAACATCAAGCATAATAAAATTTTTGTAAATTGGACGATTTACAAAGAATATAATCAATACAACTATTACTATGTATGTACATATGCATATGCGGCGGACCGCTTTGCGAAAGAGAAATTATCCGTACATGTTGAGATAATTGATCCACTACAAACGACAGTTTTAAGAATCGCTTATGTTGTGGTACCTTATTATATAAAATTCTAACAGTCTCAAATGTAATGTCAGCATTAAGCCCTTAGAATTCAAAACGATGTGAAATTTTTTATATAAAAATACGTCAAACGCCAAAATTGATTCCATAAAAGCAGTTAAATGTATATACATCACAGACATACAGGGCCGTGAAAAGTTTGAAAGGTAAGATAATGCAAGAAGATGGAAAAATTTCATGTCTTCGTCGCAAAATCCTAAAATTTTCGGCGCTTCGCGCGACCAAAAGTGATGCTTTTTATAGCCTTTTGAGTTGGAAAAAAATTTTTTTTCAAAAAGTTTAACGAACTTTATTATCTTAATGGATACAACATGTCGAGAAACGTCGAAAAAAATGCAGCTTTAGCGAGCTACCCCGATGAATCTTCCGAGATATAGACCAATTTATGTTGGGTCCGCCCCCCCTTGGTCGAATCCTGGATACGGGCCTGCATGCATATTTCAGAAAAAATTCCACAAAAATTCTGACTGAAGCTTGATTAAATTTTCTGCATTATTATCTTCAGAAATGTGCAAAAGTGAGGTTAGGAGCATAAGAACGTTCAAATTTTCCCGCGCTTTGTGCCTGATATAACTACTGCATTTCCATGAAGGTGAGCTTAAAAAAATGAATATATTCAAAATATCCAACGTTCCGCACGAGATATAATTTCTATCGCTTACATTCGGGAAACTGCGAAATTCATCTCAAAAAGATACCAATGTTCATAATTTCCAGCGTTTCCTTCAGACGTAATTACAGCATTGCTATTCAGAAATCTGAAAAATTGAGCTTAGAAGGATAAAAATGTTAAAATTTTCTGGCGCTCTGCGCCAGATATAATTTCTGTATTGCTAATCGTCAGAAAGCTTTAAAATTGAGTTTAAAGGGCTGACAACGTCAAAATTTTCGATGCTTCGTGCAAATTTTGAAATATGCACGGTTTTTGCATTGTTTGTCATAAAAAGGGCTGCGAAATTGAGTTAAACAAGTAAAAATGCGAAAGATTTTCTCTAAATTGCTTAATTTTTATTTATCTAATCACAATAAGCTACAGATGAGGTCCAACAGCGCAACAACATCGAGAAAAAAGTCGTTTTGGCGCGTAAAAATGATTATAAACACATTACAGACATTTTCTAAATCTCAGCGATTCCCTTCCATTGAAGTAATGATCTGACACGGAGCTACGTGTATGAACTTTGCGGTATGAGAAAAGTACAAATTTTCAAAGCAAAGGAGTTTTTAAAATTTTTCACCATCCTTGTTGTTAGTACGACAAGATTCAATACCATCAGTTTTTATCGGTCGCAAAAATTTAAGCCGACTTCTGTCAGTCGGAGGCCACATAACAACAAAATCCGCCATTATCACACTAAAATCAATAGTCAACGAAATAAATCGCTGTTATATTTAGAAGCGCTTTCAACTAAACTTTCAAATCCAGATTAAAATATTCAAATTTTACCTTCCGGACCTGGTTTTTGCACAAGTCCACTAAAATCACTGAACTTTAAGAAAACAAAGAATTCAAAAAAATGAAATGCTCAAATACGTATATATGTACATGTGTAGTACGTTCATTTGTGATCTATTTAGATTCAAGCTGAAAATTCACTTTGATGTCGCTATCGGATACACCGTATTCCAAATTAGATATCATCAACACTGTAGTAGCATTCAACGAACCGCCGGCCGTTCTTAGACCAAACTGCTGTCTGTCGTCATTATCTTCGTTAAATCGGTCATGAATCCATTGGCCTTCAGGAACATTTCTTATCTTAAGAACCAGATCTATAGTTCAAGCGTGTGCAAAGAAGAAATACAGTTTTGTAATTAATCAAGGAATGCAAGCACTTATTGCAACAACGCTAGAAAACTGTCGCCAAAACAGTAACTTAGAAAAACGAGGTTAGAGTACAGAATAAAGGCTCCGTCAGAAATTGGTAAAAAATGGTTTTGGTTCGGATTTTAAGATTGAAAAAATTTTCCTTAAAATCAAAGCAATTGAGCAATATTAGGAAACTATTGGGCTTTAAACTTCTCAATTGAACAGTGCTCAGGGATAGGCAGCCTTGCCATTTATGCTGCACGCAAGCTGGGTTTCCACTTTAGTTTTTCATAGAATTAGCGGTGCTTTAAGATATAAAATTTTATGCTCAGGTCGGTAATACTATGACTTATGTCGACATATACATAGCAGCTTAGGTCAAGTTAAAGGCGTTTGAACGAAAATTTGCATAAATCTGCATATCAATTCAGCAAAAGATATTTGATTTAAACGAAGAGTATACTCGTAGTATAATAAGGCACACTAAATTGAACTAGCATGAATAACTGCTTTTAATTATAATGTCGTCAGAAACCCGCATTTTATTTTTGTGCGAAATCACAAAAAATACGAATTTTGCATCAAAATCCGAAATATTTCGAAAAAACAAAAACGGTTTTCAACATAGATGCACACGGTCAAGAATTCTGGGAAAGGATAAACCGAGTTTCCTCGGGGATATAATGGATAAATAAGTACTAATTTTGCTACATAATTCACTTTATTTTATTCTTCATAGGAACACATGACTAAAATAAGGACGATGGAATTATATGTAACATCAAATATAGTCACAACCCGTAAAAATGATTTAATGCGTCGTACTTTACTTTTGAAATATTCGTGATTAAAGTGATTAAGTTTGCATGATATAGAATGATAATAAGGACGATGGAATGACTTATACTATCAAATATAGACAGAATATGTAATGAACAAAAAGTGTGTGAATGAATGGACAGATCACTACTCGAAAAATACTTAAGATAATACCACTGGGCATCGTTTGGCGCTCTTTCATAAATCCATCCAACAATAGGTTTTAGTCCGCAAATGGCCTGAGGAGGGTATGCCTTTCAAAAGTTGTGGTAGGGGAGATACCGCCTCCCATACAACCCCACAGTTGTGCAAGTGTGACTTGATGTATCTACTTAGGTAACATTCAGATGACATCGTAAACGACAATAGCAGCACATAGGTAATAATTATTCTTGGTGAAAAACTGCGGCTTAATCGAGCAGATCCTGCACGGCGTCCACCACGTCCGCCAAAGCGATTCCGATTCAAACCTCGACCGTTTCCCCTTGCAGCTCCACGCTTGTTAGCACGATTTTGCACAATGATGTCATCGAGTGCCATATCAAACTTTCCGTTGGAAGCCATCTTCACAAGTGCGTACAATACTTTATAACCTCGCTTAAACTGATAAATCAAATAAGAATTTAGTATGGCTCGAAGTGGTGGCCATTTCTATTTGAAAAAATAGCTGCGAAGCCGTGGTGGCGATTATTTCACTGAAAATAGCCTTATCGAAGGTTGACTTGAAAAAATATGCTTCGGACATTTAAAATAAATAAGATAAGATGACTTGAACGACGCTTTTCCCCGTGTGATTTTCAAAGCCCCAATGTAATTAGGTAGGCGGGCAATTGAGAGATAATTAAATTCGATTTTTCGCAGAATGATATATAAGCGCATTTTCTTCCGGCAAGTATTAATCAGAAAATAATGAACAACTAAATGAAGATGATCCCTACTCTTTAATCGATAAACTGACGAATAGCCAATCAAATCAAACCTAGCCACGTCCAACGACACAAAACCAAGCACGGAAAACCGTCGCGCAGACAATCACACTAGCAAATAGCAATCAATGCAATTATATACCACAAAGGATTAACTACAGTACAAACTCGAGTGAGCCCTAGATTATAAATATGTGCTTCAAGAATAACTTGCATTTATGTGTTAAATTTGCAATTAACGCACACGGAATCGTTAATCAGGCTATGCACATTGGTAGCTATTTACTTTGACCGTGTCAATCACAGACCTATAGTATAGTTTGCGGAACCTTGAGTGCATTGGAATTGTTTTTATCACTCACATAAACGCACATAAATTCTAAATACGCTACAGCAACACATTTTAGCGCAATGAAGCTTTTGTGAGACGGCGTTTTCCACATGTGTTCGCCATTAGGCCCACTTTGTGTGAGCTGCTTACTGTAGTTGCTCAATGCACATATTATAACCGTATTAATTAGCGTTATTCGTGCTATTCAATCTCTATCGTAGCTATGTACCATGTTGATTTGCATGACTATCAATACCGATGTAATTAATTATCACCTAATGTATATAATTACCGTATCTGTTATTATGAAAAGAGAGTAGGTATCATACGTGGGCAGCAAGAAAATTCTGGGGGGGGGGTGCAAGATTTTTGAAGGTCGAAAAATGGCCTTAAAAATGGTGGTATGGCGATAAAAACACCATTTTTCGACGTTTCTCATCAAGCACTATCCATTGGCATCAAAAAATTGCGGAAAAACGAAAAAAATTTTCAAAAATTGAATTCTGGGGGGGATTTTGATTTCTGGGGGTATTTTGGTTTCGGGGGTGCGTGCACACCCCCCCCCCCCACGCCCAGGTGTGGTAGGTATAGTTTTGTCATGTCTGTTGGCCGCTCTTGCCGCCTTTGTCGTCATGCTTGCCGTCTGTTCGTCCCGTTCGTCGGCCTGCGCGCCCGTTTTTTCCTTTCGGCTGTTGGACAAGCATCCTTTTTGCCATAGCGAAACAGTCTTTCGTCTCGTTGTTTTGCGTACTATTTTGGTGTTTTAACCTTGGCTCCGAAGTCGCGTATCGGACTGTACATTTTTGGAGTTTAAATAAATGATAGAAAATTGTGAGCGTTTTCGTAATGCACGACTTCATCAGGTTTTCAGATGGAAAGTCCTAAAATTAGCCAAATACACGTTGAGGAACTATTTAGCTGTGACCATACGTGGGCAGCAAGGAAATTCTGGGGTGCAAGATTTTTCAAAGGTCAAAAAATGCCTTAAAATGGTGGTATTATGGCGAAAAACACCATTTTTCGACGTTTCTCATCGAGCACTATCCATTGGCATCAAAAAATTGCGGAAAAAACGAAAACGATTTCGAAAATTGAATTCTGTGGGTATTTTGATTTTGGGGGTGGGGTATTTTGGTTTCCTGGGGGGTTCATACCCGCAACGCCCAGGTGTATTGACTACTGATTCCGGTCGGTGTGTCACTCAAGGACCAAATTGATTCGTATTTTATTTCAGAGTGCTACCTATACAACCTCCCTTTTTCATCATTCCTTAATTATTTTGGAACCAGATGTCTTCATTATTTCTCGACATCTAATCACTTCATCATTTATTTCCTAATCATGGTGTTTAGGTGGAGGTATGGAACCAAACATTCAGCGTAAGTACAATTTTTCCTTTCCCAGCGACCAGCCAATACGGCGGTCCAGCTTGTTTTAGGTTCTATGGACGAGCAATCTCCGGTGGGGCCACGCCCTATTCTTCTTTGGGCTCGGCGCGCGTCCGTTAGGTCGTTTGCGCAGCAGAGCTACCCATTCCTCCCTAACCGATACAAGACGATTATTTTTACATTTTCGTTACTTTTTATTTGTATGCATTTTAAGTTTGAAGCCTTTTTGTGACTAACATACACTACACAAAGTGTATTCCATCTCAAACGGCCGACTTTCAGTAAAGTCTTTTTGTATTAGCTCTTCACTGCACAAATGACTTCTTCAATCATGCTCTCACGGCTGCTGATTGCTTTAAACTTTTCTGATTGATGTTTAATGTGCTTTGCTCAACATGTGACACATCAAACAAACCCGTAAAATAACATTCTACAGTAGTTAGCCGTACAGTAAAAATGGGCCGTTTGGAATGGGAGAGACTATAGTTTAGAAAATTGAATGGTAAAAATTCTAAACGAAAAAATATTTCGTCATCCTTATTATTTGAAACTCATTTTTAAGCCTTGTGTAGACGAACGAAAGTGAAGATTTACAAACTGGAAAAAAAATCCCTCATGATTACCATTTCAAGTCAGCTTTACATTTTCAACCGGCAAACTGAACCTTACATAATTACCGAATAGGTGCGAAGCAGACAAATTTAAGATTTTAAAGGCGACGACGGAGCTACTATAAAACAGTATCCGGGGCGCATCGAAAATTGTCTTTGTGACGATTTAGCATTTTTGAATTCGATTTTGGTCACTATAAAGGCATACAAAACAATTACCATTTCCAGCGTAGAGCACTATATTATTTTAGAAATTTTTTGATTTTTTTACTTTTTTGTTCCCCGAAAAACCATTACACATTCGCAAAGACGGTTCCTAAATCTTAGAACAGCCGGAAAAATTTTTGCCGAATACAAAAACATGCCGCTACTTTATGGCAGCGAAATTCTTGAAAGAAAACCGTATGGTTTCCATTGTTAAACAAACTATACATAACATATATAAAACAAACGAGTAATGTGCAAAGACAGAAGTTAAAAATCAGGTGTCGTCGTCATCATCTTTGATTCTATTCTTTTTCCGAGATCTTGATTGCACAACTGCGTTCCTTTTGCGACCAGAAGTTTCTTGTTGATTTAGGTCTATAGAAATATGAAAATACAATAAATACGAGTGAGTTTAGAAAAAAATTAGGCTAACTTTTGCCCAGGTTTCCGGGCAAACTGACATCAACAACGGCGTTGTTGCCAGTTCCCAACGGAACTGCACAAGAATCTCCGTGTAAAAATGTACTATTTGAACAAGACTCGTCGGGTTCATCAACATCGGGGGATATTGGCAAATACCATAGGATATCCCTGCTTTCGCCTTCTTCGTCACTATAATTTACAGAACATTCTAGAACTAAAGTCAGTCTAACGAAATCTTAAGTACGGATGATAAGTGTTGAGCATACCTGGGCGTGGAGGGAGGCGGTTTGAGGGGTATGCACCATAGGTGGGCAGCATACGTGGGCAGCAAGAAAATTCTGGGGGGGGGGTGCAAGATTTTTTTGAAGGTCGAAAAATGGCTTTAAAAATGGTGGTATGGCGATAAAAACACCATTTTTCGACGTTTCTCATCAAGCACTATCCATTGGCATCAAAAAATTGCGAAAAAGACGAAAAAAATTTTCAAAAATTGAATTCTGGAGGGTATTTTGATTTCTGGGGGGGGGGGGTATTTTGGTTTCTGGGGGGGGGGTGCATACCCCCAAACCCCACGCCCAGGTGTGGTGGGCAGCACCAAAATTCTGGGGAGGGGGTGAAAAGATTTTCAAAGGTCAAAAAATAGTCTTAAAAGTGGTCGTAAGGCGAAAAAACACCATTTTTCGACGTTTCTCATCAAGCACTATCCATTGGCATAAAAAAACCGCAAAAAATTTTTAAAATTTGAATTCTGTGGAGGTGCATACCCCCCAAACCCCCTATACGCCCACAGTGGTATGCACTACCCAGAAACCAAAATAATTCCCCCATTGATCAATTTTTGAAAATTTTTTTCCCGCAAGTTTTTGATGCCGATGGATACTGCCGGATGAGAAAAGTTGAAAAATGGTATTTTTCACCGTACCACCATTTTTAAATTTTTTGACCTTTGAAAAGTCTTGCATCCCCCAGAATTTTGGTGCCGCCCACCTGAGTGTTGAGTCGATATCAATTGACGACTAAGTAATGAAAACTGACTCACTGTTTTTCTGTGTACGAGACAAAGATTTCGAGGCTAGCATAAAGATTTTCGGAACCATCTTTGTACAATATACTAGGGCAAAGTAATAGTAATTGTAACGCTTTTTTGAGTATTTTTAGCATAATTTCAAAAAAATTCGGCGCTTCGGGCTGAATATCGTTATTCCAATCTATTTAGCGCCAAGCGCGGGAATTAAACACTCCAAAATCTACCTTTAAGCATCTTTGTACAGACTTAAACATCTTTTACATCTATCTCTATTGTTTTATAAAAATCTTAGTCAGAAAACAAGGACTACAGATTTGACAACTTTGCATTGTTCTCTGCAGTTTGAATATAAAACTGACTTTTTATCTTTTTGTTGCATTGAATTCACAAGCGAATTGGTGTCTATTATGAGATTCAGTCAGCATATTGCAATCGCTGTATTATTTCAGATGGTGTGACACAAGCTTTCACTTTCTGAGTCGAGTTTTTTTGGTGTAAATTCAACCAAAAACTCATTAAAGTTCAATATAATCAGCTAAAGTTAGGACACAAAATAACACTTTTTGTGAAGCATGCGGGTCACGGATAACTTACTAGTAGAATGTAAAAATAAGTATATTTTATTATATGTATCGCGTTAGCGCATACCTATAATATACTTAATTACCCCCAGAATATGTCCACACCCTACTGCAACACTGGGACACTTCTGTATTGTGATGCTTACTTTAAAAGATAGATAATGAAAGAAGATTACGCCCCCTTTTTCTTTCTTTTTTACATTTTACTCGATTAGCAAACAGTGTGTTAGGTTTTACTTTATCGTTATAACATATACTTTTTCAAATTTCGATCGGTTACCGAACTTTTCTAACTCAGTTTTGCATTCTGTATAATCTGGTTTTTATAAGAATGTAGACAATCGACTAAGCTCAAAACCGCTTTTTTCTTTTTCTGAAAAGCGGATTATTTCCAGGGTGACAGTGAAAAGAGTGTAAAGAAGCTAGGGGTGAAAAAACACATTTTAACCTGTTTTTTGTCTGCCAACAACTCCGGTTTTGAGTCCCAAGAAATTTATTCCAGAAGAAATGTACTACAACTCAAGGGCTACTTTCCTTACCTGCAAAGTTTTTTACACTCAATATGGACTTAGATCTAAGGGTTAAAACTTAACACTCTAGTGGATGGTGTAAAAAAACGGGTTTTGTCTGATGTATCTTTGCCAACTTCTCCGGTTTAAGTCGGGACAAATTGAATAGAATAAAAATAAACTTCATCTAATGGCTACACGTTGCAACAAACCGCGTTTAAAAATTTCAATATTGAGTTACTTATGAAAGCGTAAAGTTAGAAATCAGGGTTGTAACATAGGGCAAAAAACACGTTTTTTTCCCTTTTTTGATTGGTTAAGATCTCAAATATTTTGCGGAACAGAAGATTTAGAGATTCCAAACTGGATCAAACCGAATTTCTTTACACTCAATGGGGAGTAAGGTTCAGATTTTTTAAGTTTACAATGCATGAATGATGGAAAATACATTTTTGTCCCTTTTTTTGTTCGCCACTTTCTCTGTTTAAAAGTCGGGACAAGTCAAATAAAATAAAATAAAGTCATTTCTAAGGGATGCTTGTCACAGAAACTTGCGTTCATTTACATCAATACTTAGCTTTTTTGAGAGGTGTCAAGTCAAAAATTGGGTGGCCAAGTGTTTCTGTGTTTTTTTTCTGCCAACCCCTCCAGTTATGAGTCTAGACATTGTCTTACATAAGTCTGAAAATTTACAAAGAACCAAAGGTGATACGTCAGTTGGGCGCGTTTGTTTACACGCAACAGTGGTGTGAAGTGGTTTACATCCAACATGTATTTGTCCTCAAACATTAGCTAAAATACACTACCAATAGTCGAGGTCGAACAACTGTTTTTACCACACTAAAATCGCTACTGTACCATATTTTAGTATACAAAAATTTGTGCGTACAAAATGTACAAAGACTTTTAGGGACCATCTCTGTACACGTACAAACGGACCTTGTACAAAAAAAGCACTGCTAATACATAGGTAAAAAACATTGACACAATCTGACTTAAATTGAGCCGTAATTTAATCGTTAAAAAATTTCCTTTAGTCTACGAATTCTGATTGATTTTAGCTGAAAATTTCGAATATAGCAACAAGAAACATTTACTAATCCAGGCCAGTTTTGATTACGTTCTTACAAAACAATTTTTTATTTGCGTCCGATCAAAATTACGCATTATTTTTCTATGAATTTTTTTCGCCTTAGCGTCTCTAAAGCGTAAAATTCAGACAAGCACGTTTAAGTGGCGAAATTCAGGGATATTTTACTGTTGAATTAAACAGTGGGAAAACTTATGATATGCTTAAAAAAGTGCATGTTTTCTGCATGTAATAACGCCATACATGGGCATGGGGAGGGGTGAGAGGGAGGTATTACCCCCTAAGCTTTTCGAAAAAATTGATAGCTATTCGGCCATGTCGGCCAAGAAAAAAGATATATAACCTTTTGACTCTGAAAACTAACGATATAGCCTTTTTTGGACTCAAAAAACATACTGTGTGCGCTCAGAAATGCTATATAGTCGTTTTTTCTGAGTCTAAAAAGAATTTATAGCTATTTACCCTACTTCAAAAAGGCCTAAATAACTTTCAGTCCAAAAGGCTATATAGCTCAGTGTGTGCTTGAAAAAAACGCTGTATATTTGCCACAAATCCTAAAAAATTATTTTTATAAAGCGATACCATCACACGTGGGCGTGGGGCGGGGTTAGGGGGTGTGCACCCCCAGAAAGCCAAATACCCCAACCCTGAATTCAACTTTCGAAACTTTTTTGTTTTTTTCCCGCAATTTTTTGATGCCAATGAATAGTGCTCGATGAGAAACGTTGAAAAATGGTGTTTTATTTTTGCCATACCACTATTGTTAAGACCATTTTTTTACCTTTAAAGAATCTTGCACCCCTCAGAACTTTGGTGCTGCCCAGCTATGCATACCATCATTTTTTCGCTGTAGTCGTCGTTTACAAAGAACTTAGCTATCTCCTAAGTGCTGGATTCGTAATCAGTACGAAAAACTACCCCAGAATACCGAACCGATGCAACCAGGGTTGCCAAGTGCTCTTGTCAAAAAAACTCCCTCCCTGAGAGTCTGACCTTGCGCACCTATGAATTACGCAATATGCATTAGTAGCATGAGTAGGTGAAAAATAGTGTCACCAATTTTCTGCGCTCTGCTCGGTTAAATCGTCAGCTAATTTCTTATTTTTCAGTCACTGCTGCAGAATATTGAAGAAGTATCAATGGCCGTAACGTCAACTTCCTCGTCTTGATTGGGCTTTTCTATAAAATTAAAAGATGTTCACAGACCGAGAAAAACAGTCTAGAAGCATGTAAAATACCAAAAGTTTGGAATACATCAAAAGCATACTGGGCAATAGTCATCAGTGGTTTGACCCGTCAAACTTTGAATGAAAAATAGTTAGTTTAAAAGATTAGTTTTTCTTTAAAAAAATGAAATATCTACATCGCAGGCGGAGATCTGGGTACAAATTGAACAGTGCGTAATGAGCATGGGGAGTTAGGGTCGGCCTCCCCGCAAAAAATTTTCCATCCTCTTCAGAATTTACAATTTTTCAAAAAAATCGTAAAAAAGTGCTCTTCAAAGCGTTTGTAGCCATCTGTTTACTCAAAAATGTCAAACTTTCCGCGCTAATTATGTATACACTCATTTTTGGCTATATGTATTCTGTTCAATTTATTCGAATTTTTCGATTTTTTTTGTATTTAAGTTCTAGACATCGTCAGAAACATCCAAAAATGATATGTTTGATGCGTATCAACCGCTTTTGAGCCCAAAAAGGTGCTTTAGGAAAATTGTTTAACCCTTAAAAATTAGCATGCTGTGCCCGTATTGAAATAGGGTATTAGCAGCAAGCAATCATTTTTTAGCTTAAACCACTAATAAGAATATACAGGGTGTGATAAAAAACTAGTAATCTCAATTTGCAAAACAACACCAGCATAAGCGAAGCTGAAAAGCAGCTATTTACAGCGCTTTTAGTGTTCTTTCCTTCAGACCATATGCAAAATTATACCAACTTTTGATTTGTTCTCGACAAGTCATTATCGATTTCCGGGTGTTTGCTTATAAAAAATTCAACAGCAGGAATAACAAACAATAAATTTTCATATTGAAGTTGGCACTTGTAAGTTTATTTGCAGGAAAAAGTGTAATTTACTTTTTGATAGATATTTATAAATTAGTTGAAGTGGTCGTATGTTATAGTCAAGGCCATAGGTGGGCAGCACCAAAATTCTGAGGGAGGGTTGGGGGGTTAAAAAATTTTCAAAGGTCAAAGAATGGTCTTAAAAGCGGTTGTTTGGCGAAAAAACACCATTTTTCGACGTTTCTCATCGAGCACTATCCAATGGCATCAAAAAATCGCTAAAAACGCAAAAAATTTTCAAAATTTGAATTCTGATGGGAGGGTATTTTGATTTCTGGGAGGGGGGGGTATTTCAACTTCTAGGGGGTGCATACCCCCAACCCCCCACACGCCCATGTGTGGTCAAGGTGCCAGGGTCTTACATAAGTTGTTTTTAATGTATTAAGTATATGCAATGGGAGCAGGTCAGCTGAGTCTTATTGGGTGAATAAGTAATAGGAGAGTTAATAATATATGTTAATTCGTTATGGATAATTAGGATAACAGCTTTTTGCGTCTTATAAGCCACAAAGTGTTATATAGAAGGTGTCTTATAGCCGAGTCCGATTATATATAATTGGAGGAGTCCAGATATCGAGCTAGGTAAACTAGGTTTTTGAGACACACTTCAGCATAGTCAGCTTTTAAGAGTTTATAATCTATGATTTTAGTTTTTGTGTTTCTTAAATAGTAAAGAACAGCTGTGAATAGCAGCTTTTTACTCTGCATTACAAGCATGCAAAGATCAAATGTTTAACGGTTAAACTAATTTGATTTCTCCGAACTCTGGTGCACAGCTTTATTCCCATGTTAATTAGTGTATTCAGAGTGATTTCATAAGAGTAAATAAACTACAGAAATCGGACGGATCTCCTGACAAAAAAGCAATCCTCGCAAACTACATTTTTTGGCGATATAAAATGATGGGCCAAGCCGACCGATGAACTTTAGATGATACTAGGGATGTTCCGGTTCCAGGTTTTTCAAGAAATTCGGTTCCGCTGTCTTGAAAAACAAGAACTTCGGTTCCGGTTTAGGTTCCGGTTCTTGCGTAAGTTGGAACCGCCGGTTCCGGCTCCAGTTCCGATTCTTCAACTAGAGAACCGTCAGTTGCGGTTCCGGTTCTCGGTTCCTGTGTTAAAGTATGTACGCTCTTGACAGCCTGACTTCACGGGAACATATAACGATATAATCGAAAGATAAATTATTCAGGAAGTCGTTTCAATCTGGCAACTGCACGTTTAAACAAGTTTTACGCCGAGTTGACAATTTACTTATAAATCACTAAATATTATCCATGTGTTTCTTGAATAAAATATTATATCATGTCTGGCTTTGTCTGTACAATCTTTCATTCAGTTGAACATTATGTTTCCACTGTTCTTTGCTTATTAGAATTCGTAAATTGGTATTTTTTTATCCTAAAACCACCTGCCGTCGTTATTTGATTTGATAACGGTGATATTTATACGTTATTCACTCTTTCATATTTTTTAGGCTCAGTAGCATATTCTTAGAATGTCCAATCTTAATCTGTAAAGTTCTGGGTAATAAAAGATTGAATCGCTGCTTCATGTCTTCACTAAATTTTATGAAGTTCGGTTTTTAACTCTACTTTTAAGAAACCGATAACCGACTCCAAAAAAGATCGGTTCCGGTTCTTAGAAAACAGAGAAATCGGTTCCGGTTCTTACAAAATAAAAAAATCGATTCTCGGTTCCGGTTCCAAAAAAATGGTCGGTTCCAGCCGGTTCCGGTTCCGGTTAACCGGCACATCCCTAGAGGATACATATTTACATAAGAACGACATAATTATATATTCAGCAATTTCTTGCATTATCAGATAAATGTAGTTTACATATTTTCAAAAGCGCTAAATCATTTTTTGAAGAAACTGTTCGGAGCATACCAATCATTAGCATACAGAAATTCAATGCACAATTTTATCAGATAATTTTAGTACTCATGATTGTAAATCACATAGTGTTGACAAAAATAAGCGGAAAAATGAGCTTTAAATCGACTTTTATGTAAAAGATAATTAGTAATAATTTTAATAATAATAATAATAACAATAATAATAATAATAATAATAATAATAATAATAATAATAATAATAATAAATGTATAAGTCAATATAAAATGCGCATTAAAATTAGAGCTGTGCCGGGGCCGCCTTTTTTGCCGGGGCCGGGGCCGGGGCCTGGCCGGGGCCAATAATAGCGTGCTTTACCATGCTCATAGTACGACCCTGCCCTACCCCTTACATGTACCTATGCATATATTCTTGCTTGTAGATATGCACGTCAAGCGTTAATATTTGTTGGGATTACAAGATATAACAGAACATGGGCATCGGGGGATCTAGACCCCCAGAATTCACATTCTCCCCCCCCCAACAATCCGCTAGACCCCCCAGAAATTGATTTTCAGAATTTTTCTGTTTTTCTGCGGTTTTTTGATGCTTATGGATAGCTCTCATTGAGAAACGCGAGAAAACGGTGTTTTTTCGCTCTAACATATATTATCAGACACTTTTTAACTTTGAAAAATTGTGGACTTCTAGACTTTTCGAGCTGCCCATGTATGGATTTAACTCCTCTGACTTGGATGCGTTTTTCAATGTGCTTTACTTTGCACTTTTTTTAGGCTTATTATTCTATTTGTTCTGATAGACGCAGCTGTCTGCTACCAAGCAAGCTGGAAATGCTCGTCTATATGAATTGCAATTTAAAATATGTCAATTTTGATTATTAACTAGAAATTCGCACCAATCTGACATAGTGAAATAAACATTTGAATTAGCAAGATCTGTGGTTTGCTTGAAATTGAGTTTGAAGGTAAATCTACCCAGAACATTATCAATTTTCTACATTATAATCAAATCTAACATTGGCCCCGGCGCCGGGGCCGGGCCTACAGCCCCGGCACAGCTCTAATTAAAATATCGTTAGCCCCAAAACGCATTCGTACAACGTATAAAGGAATACGTGAAACTATAAAACGCACTGAGGCGTCAATATTCTTGTTAAAATCAGCAGCGAAGTACTGAAACGAAAATGACTTTAAAAAAGGTGAACAAAATTGAAAAAACCTGAATCTAACTGAACGCTCTTGTCTTCATCGGTCAAGTCGAATTCGGACTCGTGTTCTTCATATTCAACATTCTCGTCCAACTCCTTGAAGTCTGGGGCAAATGCGCTCCAATTTTCCTACAAATAATTACATGTACATACGTAGTGTAGAATAGCGAAATTAATAATCAATTCACTGAGCGACTACTGATCATAAATGTAACAGGGGAGATCGGGGGCAGGACCTTTTGAACAGTTTCCCCGCTACCGTTTTTAGCCGATCCATAATAGCTGCAGTAACGAGACTTTACTACATATGTACAACTCGCTTACATCGTATTTTGCTAATTTTTGTGCAGAAGTTAATAAAGGTTGTTTACATTCATACCTAAAATTTGATTACTGTATCTTTATTTCGTCTCTAAAAAACGGTGGCGGGGAAATTGTTCAAAAGGTCCGAGGGAATATGTACATGGACAAAGGCCGGTCTTCCCATTGATATCGACTGCCCGATTATTTGATTGGTCGTCCTTTTACAAAGTTGTTGTTTGGTTGGTTGCCTAGTGATCGATTGGTTAATTATTGGTTCTTTGGTTGATTAGCGATTCTTGGTTGGGCAGTTATTGGTTAATTGGTTAACGAAAGACTTAGCATGCACAGGGTGGGCCAAAAAGGCTACATCCCAATGCTACAGATCATAAATTCGGCTAATATGAAGATAAAATTATTGGACCAAATGCATAAAAAGGATAAAAATGTCCTTCATTAAAACAACTAAATTTTATTGGATAATTTTTAGCTATTCATGCGCTACGGCGACTTTTTTACACCGTCTTGTACTATGTAGTTCAAACGCAGAAAGTTGTTTCGGTTCTGTCATTAATAAAGGCTACATACTGATGTTACATTATGAGTAGGGCTATGAACATAGAATTTTGAAACTTGTTTCATTTTGAACAAATTAAAATGTCTTTGCTTGAAAAACATGCAGAAAATTTTTGGCTAACTGTAATTTTTCCACGTATTGTAGCGGATTCTTTACATCCCATTTTGATATCGTTTAAACTCCAGTTTCTGCATTGTATCATATTACATAGTATGTACAGGTACTTTTTTTGACAATATCTTCCATCAGAAAATTATTAGCACGTTCTTTAAAAGCCAGAGTAGGTATTCCTTATAATAGAAGCCGGAAATTGCGAGATATCGTCGAAGCAAATTGAAATAATAACAGAATCGAAAAAGCTTTCTGCGTTTAAAGTCGGTTATGCAGGATGTAAACAAGTGGTTACAGCGCACGAACCACTGGTAGTATATACTTAGCTAGTCAAACATTTTTACACTTTCTGAAAAAGGACATTATTATCTATCTAATGCGTGGTCCTAAAATTTTATGTTTTATATTACCCGAAGTTACGACCTGTTACATCGGGGTGTAGCTTTTTTAACACAGGCCCACCCTGTATAAACATAGTAAAGAGATTTTGAAAAATTGGGCTTGCTGAAGTTAGTACGATTCATAAACTTTTCCAAATTTAGGAATAGATCAACGATATTAAAGCTGAAGAAGGCTCAAGAAATCCATAATCCATTTAGGTATTTCGCTTAAGGCTGCCCGAATCGCCGTTTGAGGGATAAGTGACTTTCTATTTCTGAACAACAACTGCAAAAAAGCTGGTTCTTGGCCAAAAGTCCGGAGAGGGTAAAAACTCTCAAGTTAAGGGGAGATACGGGCAGGCACGTATCTCTGGGGGAATAGGGGGTCCGGACACCCCCCCCCAAATTCGGAAAAATAGGACTTTTTACACTTTATTTTTTGCTATTTTTAGGCTTACATAGTCCCCCTAAAAAATTGGTGTTGGTCCCCCAAAATAGGACGGCCAGCTACATGCCTGGATAAGGGGCTCACCGACTAAGTCCCACCCACACCCTCTTATATGTGTAAGGATGGAGTAGTGTTTCCCATTCGCAAGCGTGAAACCCTTTTAACAACTACTGGGTCTTGTTGACTAACCGCCAGACATGCACAGCAAGGGAATTCTGAAGGTGAAACCTAAGAATTTTCTACCGCGTCTTTTTTCGGCTCAAAAACGGTGGATATACGCGTCAAAAACATAAATTTTTAGCGTTTCTTACGATGCTCCATTATCCTTCTACGCAAAAGCATACAAAAATTCGGATATCAAAAATAATTCGAAAAGTACCGAAAATTTGACAGTTTTGAGCAGGCAGATGGCCAAAAACGCTTAAAAAGCACATTTTCTACGAATGTTTTGGAAAATCGCGAATCCTTGGAGGAAGCGCGAAAAAAATTCCCAGGCGAGAAGGGGGTGAACGCCTTTCTGGGAGGGTACCCTCCCAAACTCCCCACGATCACGTATGCTCACCACGTGCGTTTGTGACCAAACGGCGACAGTTCCGTTGGACACAGAACATAAAAGGGCTCGAGCTGGATGCCACGCGACGTCGGACACCACTTCGCCTTTGACACCGTGCAAAATCTTGATCAGACTGCCCGTGTTTCGGTCCCAAATGTAAAGAGCATTGGTTTTAGCGCTACCTGCGCAAACGTGCTCGGCATCGCCGGAAAAGCAACATACTTTCCAAGGAGTCCTGATGAACATTTTTCAATTATATTTGTCCATCTGTAAGGAATAAAATTCGAAAGCTTGATTCACGTCAGTGTTTTTTTGTACAAGGTCCCTTTGTACATGTACAAAGATGGTCCCTAAAAATCTTTGTACATTTTATACATGCAAACTTTCGAGTACATAGTATGTAACAGTAGCGATTTTAGTGCAGTAAAACAAGGTTTTTTCGACTTTGGTAGCGTAATTTAGTCGATTTCTGAATTTTCGACGCCAAGAATTATCAAAAATTGTCTCAAAACGACGCAAAGCGCCGAAAAACTTGACATTTTCCCATTCTGAATGCTAATTCTGCCCTTATAAACATATATAGGACAGACAATGACTCATTTCGGCGCAAAGCACCGAAATTTATGGAATTTAAGACCTTTTTACAGTTTCCGTCATCACAAAAATCTTTGTACAAGTACAAAGACGGTCCTGAAAAGTCTTTGTACATCGGAGAAAACCTTTGCGAATACAAAAAACTGTGATTCACGCTGGTATGTAAATCTAGTCGCGTATGAAGGGAGTTTAAAGTTAATTAATGGTCACAAAAATTTGGCAAGCAGGAATCAGGAAAAATGCTGGCTTGCATACTAAATGTTTTTTTAGCAATTTATATACACACACGCATTGGTCTATTTTTACTAAATAAAATTTTTAGCACTATCAATACGAAATTTCGATGTCAGACAGCACTCTGATTTGGCATATGACTCAAAAGCATCCGGCTATATTTATAGGTTTTGGCCCATAAAATGACCTCCCTCCCAATCCTGCAAGAGTCACAAAATTTTTGACCCCTTCCGATTTTTGACAAAAGCTTGAATTTTCAGGTCATTTCTAGCGTTTTTTACAACTTTTGGACAAAAATTGGAAATCATCCCCTTCGCACTAAAAAGGTACGAAACCCCCACCAAATTTTGAGCCATTGTATGGTCATCGTCACTTATTTGAAACTGCTTTACTTGTTAACAAGATCCTGCAGTTTCTGCATGGGTTCCGCCGTTTCTTTAGCTGACGTACGAAGAACTTCATTGAAGCCAAATACACGAATTATTCGATCATTCGAATTCGTTAAAAAGAAGCTAAAAATATAAAATCTATTATTAAAAAACCAGAACTGAAGTGAACCTCATACATATGTATTCATATGTACAGTGCGATGCAATTACTGGATTACAAACGTAGCAGATTGAATTACAATAGGATTCGCAGCGACCTTAACGAGCGGAAGTAGATAATCTCAGAATTTTAAATCTAAATTGAAATATGCTTATATAGTTTCAATTGAAAATAATAAGACTTGATAACTAATTTAAAACTTTAAAAAGAACTAGAAAAATAGGATAGAAAAAAGTGAGAGGAAAAGGCTGATTAATTTTAACAGATGTCTCAGATTCCGGTTACTCGTGCAATATGTACACGTATGCTAATATACTGAGACACAGAAGAAAACCAAACTCACAATACAATTTGAGAAAGCATATCGCGCTACATATTTGTAATGAGCAGATCAGAAATAAGTTATGAAAACAAAACAGTTTAGAAGCAACTGCCTTAGTCACTTAATGGTGAGCACACCTGGGCGTAGGGGTAGGGGTTAGAGGTATGCACCCTTCCCCCTCCGAAAAACCAAAATACCCCCAGAATTCAATTTCAGAAATTTTTTTCGTTTTTTTCCGCAATTTTTTGATGTCAATGGATAGTGCTCGGTGAGAAACGTTGAAAAGTGGTGTTTTTTCGCCATACCACCATTTTTAAGACCATTTTTTGATTTTTGAAAAATCTTGCAACCCCCAGAATTTCGGTGCCGCCCACCTAAGATAGTGAGATGCGAGATAATAAGGAAGGAATGGATGTGCAGGCTCCTCAAATGGCGTGCAAAGAGAATATGCAGGACAGGATTAAAAACATCAACAGAATATGTATAAAGAATGCATATAAACTATGCGGCAAGAGAAATAATAATGAAAATTACTCTCCGCCGCGTTTTGAAAATTCAATTGAACGAATGGCATGATTGCTTTGCAAGCGAAACGAACCGACTTCTTGAAAACCATCCGTCGCATTGTGTATTGTGACCTGGAAAATAAGCTATCGAATAAAATTACTGCAGTGGACGACCATGAATGTTACAAAAAATGAAGGCACAAAAACTCGTGTGAGATAGCAAATTTTACAGGCAATTAAAAGCTGTTAGGCAAAATTTAAAATAATTGCATACAATAATTCAAATAGCGGTTAAAATCAAAACTAAATCTAGCTTCATTTTGTCCGAAGTACATATGTAGCGAAGATGTATAATTTAATGAACTTTTATATGCTCATACATATCGCATTCGGAATATATTTCACAAAAATAATGCTTCTCACCGACGCTGGCGCTTATCGAAAAAATCGATGAAAACTGCAATTTACATTTTAATACGAGGGAATTCTAGAGGGGATGGGGAGTCACGCCCAAAAATTTTTTAAAAAGTGCCTTTTTTGGATTAAACGATGGGTACACGTCAAAAACACTGTTTTTGACGTTTCAGACAATGCTCATTCTTTCTAGAACATAAAAACGTTGAAAAAATTTCAAAAAATTGAAATAAATTGTGTAAATTGAACGAAATATGGTAAAAAATGTTTGTATGGCGCGAAGTGCCGAAAATTTGAGATTTTTGAGCCAAAAATGGGCTCAAAACGCTTAAAAAGGCACCCTTTTTACGACTTTTACCAAATTTCACAAAAAATCAATAATTTTTTGGGGGGTCGCAGCCATTTTGCGGGGGGTCAGTTGCCACTCTGGAGGGGTCAAACCTCCACCCACCCCACCTTAAGAACACGTCTGAATACGACGCAAGGCGTGGCAAGCAAGATATAAAAACATAAGCAACGCAAAGCTGTGTGACGATCGCACTCAATGTCTCTCGAAATAGCACTAAATCAGGCTGCTATGATATGCAGCAAAAGACATTCTTTCACAGGACTGCACTTTTTATCACTTTCTTCCTCACTGTTTTTGACATGCATAATTTAGAAACGAGCAAGAACCGCCGACTCGTTTAATCGTTTCCAGTACGGTCAGTAAAAGAAAAGAATTTGATGAATGCCATCTCGTATTCTAGCGTTTTCGACATACACAAGTGCAACATACATATGTGATATTTTACATACCATTCCCTTAGGTACATACTTCCTAATGCTAAGCTGACCTGATTGAAAAAAGTTCAAATAACGAGCAGCACAGACAGAACCCAGTGCATAAATCGTTCCGAAATAAAATGTTCTCATTACTGTAACATCCGATTTGTTCATGTATAATTTAAGGATTTTTCGTTCCCGAACGAATTCATGCACCAGGCTCAAAACAGACAATAGATAGGTACTGCTCGATATATGGTAATGCTTTTCACCTTTCCTTTTCCATTGCCAACAATAATATAGCGACCTCGCCTATCGAACACTCCAATAAGGTTTTGTTCGCCACCCGAATCTTCTTCACAAGGCACAATTGAGGAAGATCCGTCGCTGGGTCGCAAAATTGCCACAAAATTCCTCAGCGAGCAAACCATAACGAGATCGCTAAATACGACAGAAGCAGTAAATACTGAGACGAAAATGATAGTTGTTTTGTGATGCTATTTACAATAGTTCGCTCGATGTAAATCAACTGATTTGATTGACTGAGAAAAAGGAAAAAGGATAAATGCATGTATGATCACAGCACGATATGCAGGCATGTACAGCATGGGGATTCTGGGGGGGGTTAAATTTTAAAGTGTCTGTTTGAGCCCAAAAATGTTGGGTAAGCGTCAAAAACATCCTTTTCAGCGTTTCTGACAAATAAAAGCACCTTTCCCACGAATTTTCAAAATATTTTTGGAAATTTTAAAAAATCGCGAATTCTGTGACTGAGCGAGAGTGAAAAAAAGATGAGCACGAAAATATCCGGAACAAAACAAAAGGAATAAAAAACGACAATACGATAATAATATGCTATTGGTAATGATGGTGCGCAATGAAAAGATGAACAACCTTTCCGAATAAATACATGCATGATAAATAGATTAGCGCGATGCAAAATGAGCAAATTTGTTATGAACGGAGATCACAGATTTATGGAGTGTCCCATTTCTTCGAACGTCCCGGGTTATTGCAAAGTGATGTAATATGGAAATTATCCAAGACAGAAAATCTCACCCGTTCGAACGTCCAACTTCTCCGAATAATGACAAAAAATGGAAATTATTGTCTAAGAAAATTCCACCACATCGCTTGTCCCATCTCTACGAACGTCCAACCTCTTCGCATGTCCCACCTCTTAGAATGCACAAAGTCTACGAAAGTTATACTTCGACTCGACATAATAAGAATTTATAGGAAGAAAATATGTTTTATAAAAATACCACCTGTGTGTCCATTCTATTGCTTGTCATGAAGCGTTGTTGTATGCAACCTGTGGCGGATTCAGAATTTTCTGACAGAGGGGGCGCAAAAGTTCAAATTTTTCTAAAATTGTCAAAAATTGTTCGAAAAAATCTGATCATTATGCTTAAAGTTATAATGTTCTGCCGTCTTTTGAAAAGCAAAATTATTTATGATGCGAAAAGAAGTTGAAAACTTTTAGAATTTTTTTATTTTTCACAACGCAAAATCAATGTGAAAACCGGCATAAAGCGCCAGAAATACTCGAGAGAAATACTGGAGAAATCATTATGGTAACTAAAAATACTCTTTTGACATAAAAGTAAGTTTTTTAGAAAGTCAGGAAAGTCAGTAAATGTCATTAATGAGTTATTTTGAAAAATCATGATAAAAATGGCTAGAATCATCAAAAATACACATTATCCTTCATTGGGCCCAAAAATTTTTTGACGACGGGGAGGGCAGCCGCCCTTTCCCGCACTCTCAATTCGCCCTTGTGTACAACATATGTAATGTGTAAATACTGATGGTTCTAAAAATAAATTTGGTACAATGCTGAAAATGACCACCGACAATATGTTGTGCTTCTGATTGGGTAGACATGAATTTGTCGTCAGTAGTGGTTCCTTGGTTTTTCATGCCTTAGTTTTCATAATTTCTTAGCTTTCCAAATGTTATACAATAAATCAGGAGTCACATCATGCACATCCAAACAACTGATTTAATTTTGAGCAGTAAAACACCTTTTCTTGAATTAATTGGCGTCATAACTTCGTTAATTTTTCCATTAACAGCAAGATCACAAACCTTATTGTAATGTGAGAAAAACTGTGATTGCATTCAAAACATTAATATCTTCATAACGTAATATACCTTAACCACGTTAACCATCTTTTTCAGAAAGATAACCAATTTCTCAGTAGAAAATTTACAAAAAAATAAAATCAAGGTCTGCTAATTCCCATAGAATTTACATCTTAAAAACATTCGTATTAATTAATTAACTCTGAAAAAAATAAGACAAAAAGTGGGACATGCAAAAGAGGTGGCATAAATTGCTATGCGATGAATTAGAGCTTTCGAAGTGGAATGTTCGATGAGATGGGACATCGAATATATAGGACATTCGAAGAGGTGGGACGTTCGAAGAGATAGGATACTTCAAGAGTTGGGGATTTCGCGGAGGTGAGATGGGACATTCGAAGAGCTGGGACATTCGAACAGGTGGGGCACAATCATATTGAAATTCAGTCGTCCAACAAAAACTTTCAGCACCATCTTTTCGCTTGATTCATATTGAGAATTTTTTTTTAATTTACGATTCTTATCCAGAAAATAAAATTTTCAATTTTTTCACCATAAATTGCTTTTTAATTCCTAACGAAAATCAAGCAAACCTATTTTGCTTCTAGCCAAGAACATAAAAGTTGCAAAATGCGACTATACTAGTATGTAATTAAAAACGATCGAATACACATGGTCCACAATTTCTAGGGTATCATATGCAAATTCACCGAGGTAACAAGACGTGTTTGTGTGAATAATCTAAAACTTAACGTTTATAATAAAGCATATTGAATAAAAAGTATTAAAGTACGAGTAAGTAGGTACCTGCCTAAGTGCTAAACGAATCATACATTGATTAATTAAGTCCGCAATTTAACACATTGGACTTTAATTTATAAAGATTAACAATGCTATAGGCTTCGGAATAACAACGCAAATCGCAATTTTTAATGTAAGATATTAATGAATTAAGAATAGCTTACTCGTTTCTGGGGTTAAACTGGACTTTGGTGATTAAAGAATTAAACCTAAATCGCCGGATGCAATCGCTAGTGAGAACATCCCAGACAGCTACAGTGCTATCACTACTTGACGTTAGTAGGCGTTTTCCATTTCTACTCCAGCTGAAACAATTTTACTGCAAGATTTGCCGCTTGCGACAAGTGAAAATGTACCTACTCGTATATGGACAATATGAAGAGGAAAGATTATAAATGCACTCTGTAGTTTGTTTATTGATTTTCGGCCAATTTTTGTTTAACCGCGTTCCATTTAATCCATTCTTCTTTTTCAAGAGTTCTACCCTTTCCTAAAACAATTTCAACTTTAATTCCTATTGACTCATTTCCTTTACTTTTATTTTCTCAACTCTCAACTGAAGCATTTCCTGAGTCACTGATAACATTTCAATGATTGGGCTAAAATAATCACCAGCAAACAAGTAATGATAGCTATCCCACATTATTAGCATACTTTTATGACATTTATGCAACACAATTTTTTTGTTCAGGGCCTTTGATGTTTTTTGCGTGTCTACAGTCTATGAGATTTGGACTAATACATGTAGAGGCAGGCCCGTATTCAGGATTTTATTTCAAAGGGGGGCCGAAAATTTTTGAGGCCAGATATCTCGAAAACCATTAGGAGATATAGGCGAAAATAACGGCAGTTTTGAGCGTATCTCGGCGAGCTCTATACGATGGTGAAGAAAAATTTCAAAAAATAAAAAATTCACAGCAAATTTATCATTTAAGCTGATTTCTCATCACTTAATCGACGAATTATTACTTATCTCTTGCCTTTGCACTGATCATTGTGCTTTACAGAGAAAAACAATGCAGAAAATGAATAGTTCGGCACCAAGGTCCGAAAAATTGACATATTCTGCATGTCAAGTTCAAATTTGAGCGGTTTTGAGCGGGCTAGAAGACAAAACACATATATAAACAATAAACACGGCGCGAAGCGCCGGAAAAATTTCATGTTTCTCATGTCAAACCTCAAATTTGAGCTGTTTTGAGTGAGCTGGAAGGCAAAAACTATAGCTGAACAATGAATCAAGCGCACAACGCTGGAAAAAATTGACATGCTCTCTACGTCCAACTCAAATTCGAACGATTTTTAACGGTTTAGAAGACAAAACTATACATACACAATAAATCCGGCGCGAAGCGCCGGAAAATTTTGAGTTTACTTGCTCAAAAGTACACTAAAAACTTGTTTTGGCGGTGTTTTAGACGCACTTCGCCAATTTTTAATTTTTCTCTTTGGGGGACTCTCGGGAAAAACAAAAAATTGTTCCCATTTCGGGGGAGCAGGCCCCCCGCCCCCTGGATACGGGCCTGTGTAGAGGTGAAGTTAATTCTGCAAACTCACTATATTGGAGGTATCAGAAATAAGGGCTTAAACCATCTTTTATATTTCTCAATTAGAAATCGATCAATAAAAATGAAAAAAACTTTTGAAAACTCGTAAATTAACTGTTTTTAATCAATTCACGACTTTTCATTTGCAATGAATGAGCTTCAATTAAGCAGACCTTGTTGTACTAAAGCTAAATTTGTTTCAAGTATACCTTAGTCATTCACCGAGGAGAAATTATTCCCAACATTACAAGACTCTAATTTCCAAAACTTCTAATCGAAGCATTCCATAAATTTCCGAGAAGCTTATTCATCGCAAAAGTCGAAACGCCAATATCAAATTATAAATCATTTCGCAGATTATCGTTTTGTCGCTAAACTTCATTTTACTTGTCCACATGATTATTCCATGCATTTCCGTTACTATTATCCAAGAAAAATATCCCGGAATAACGAAGTTTTAGCGACCCCGTTGTTTCAATGTAAAAGTTAATACGCAGACATGTATGTACATAACAAGGAGATGGGGTATCCCATCCAAAGTCGGACGTTCCCCCATTCCTCAAAGTCGGAAAACTTTTGGCCTCCTACAAGATTTTCAGCGAAAGCTCTCGTTTTTTGGAAATTTTTAGGTGCTTTTTTGCCATATTCGGTCAAAAATTGGAGGTTATTTACCCCGAACCCTCCTAAAATGATCCTTAATTTCGAGCTATTACGTGTATGTTGATACGTTCTCAGCATACTCGTATATTATACTTCATGCCAGTGTTTTTTTGTACAAGGTCCGTTTGTACATGTACAAAGATGGTCCCCAAAAGTCTTTGTACATTTTGAACATGCAAATTTTTGTGTACTATAATATAGTACAGTAGCGATTTTAGTGTGGTAAAACAGGGTTTTCGATCTTAGGTAGTGTATTTTAGCTAATTTCTGGGTTTATGACGCTAAAAATTACTAAAAATTATCTGCGAAAAATATTGACATTTTTCCATTCTAAATGCAAATTCTGCCATTTTAAAGATATATAGGACAAATAATTTATCAGTTCGGCGCGAAGCGCCGAAAATTTTGGGAATTTTACACCTTTTTACAGTTTTTGTCTTCCTAAAAATCTTTGTACATTTTGTACACACAAAATTTTTGGGTACTATAATATGGTACAGCAGCGATTTTAGTATCGTAAAAACAGAGTTCTTCGACTTTTTCGTAGTGTGTTTTAGCTAATTTCTGGGTCTCTAAGGGCAAAATTACTAAGAATCGTCTTAAAACGGCGCGAAGCGCCGAAAAATTTGACATTTTTACTTTTGAAATGCAATTTCTGCCATTATAAAGATATATAGAACACACAATTAATCATTTCGGCGCGAAGCGCCGAAATTTTTTCGAATTATAGACCTTTTTTGCAATTTTTGTCTTCCCAAAAATCTTTGTACATGTACAAAGACGGTCCCGAAAAGTCTTTGTACATCGGGAAAAATCTTTGCCGAATACAAAAAAAACCGTGCTTCATGCACATAATTGCGTCTGATCGTTGCGGATTCTCGCTTGCTAGATAAAGGTTAAAGACCGAGCTTTCCTCCTAAATATGGGCTTTACTTATGCATCCGATTATGCTATCGATTAGATACTGCAATATGGCGCTTTTTCCAAGGGCTTCAAGCTTCCACAGGTGAGTGTGGCTTCTATAGGTGGGCGGCACCAAAGTTCTGGGGGAAGTGGTGCAAGATTTTTTCAAAGTTAAAAAAATGGCCTCAAAAATGGTGGTATGGCGAAAAAACACCATTTCTCAACGTTTCTCATCGAGCATTATCCATTGGCATCAAAAAATTGCGAAACAAAACAAAAAATTTCCAAAAATTGAATTCTGGGGAGGGGTATTTTGATTTCTGGATATGGTGGATTCTCATTTAACGATCTCTATGGGATGAAAGTCCGGGTTGACCTGACCAGTTAGAAAAAACTAGCATAATAGCGAGATCGAATGTCCATTTTTACATTATCTCACGTCCGTTACATACGTTACCATGAAAGATTAGCATCCCTTATATTTACAAGATCTAAATCAGCCGACACCTTTTTAAGCATTTTACCTTTCATTTTAAATTATTCAAACGCTAGTTATTACCCCATGGAACAAATAGGTTGAACATGAGCGGCAATGATTTTCGCAATTCCTCTAGTCGTGAAGTCAATTATCATAACTCGACCGTCATTGCAGCCGACAGCTAATAAGGAACCCCATCTATTAAAACAGCAATTTAACGCCAAACCTCCACAATCTAAAGTTCCATCAGCTTCTTCGGGATAATTGTGTCCAAACGCATCTGTCATTTGTTACGAAGGAATGTATTTATTTGCTATTGGCCATGACCGACACCAGACATGTAACAGGGAGATGAGGGGAATTTCTGCATCCAAAGTTGGTCGTGTACCCAACCCCTTTGAAGTCGGGAAATTTTTAACCCCCAACTTTTGGAAAAACTTGCGATTTTTGGTCGTTTTTAGGTGTTTTTTTGGCCAAAATTGGAGGTCATTCACCCCCCTCCCCCTAAAATGATTGGACACTCCTCTTCCGAAATTTCGAACCGCTTCATGTATGACCAACACACATATTTTCGCGAAGCCATAAATTGAATGATAAAGAGCGGACGTAGTCGCATGTAACTGCGAGTAAATCTCGATAAAGTTCAGTCAATATTATTTCATCTTACTTATGCAGATGCAAAAACAAAGAGTATACTCAAGAAAGTGGGGTCTTCAACTGAGAAACCTCCGATAAAGCATCAAATACAAAATTTATTCTACTGAACATATCTCTGGTAGAATTCTGCATCCTTTGTACATACTTTTCAACATTCTCATATGAACTCTGCAGGGTTATACACTGACCAGACATGCACGTGGGAAGAGGGGGACTGACCCCCACAAAACAGAAAAATAGAAAATATTGTGGGGAAATAAGGGCAAAATGAAGGCCAAAAACGGATGAAAAATGGAAATTTTCTTCGAAAATGCTATAAATTAACTAGAAACTGTGTAATAACGTAGTTATAACCCTATTTTAGCGTTTATACCAGCTTTTAAGGTCATTTTGGCCCAAAAAAGTTTAAGTTTTGACCCAAGACCGGCTGACACCCCCAGATTGGCTATGCTGTGCACCAATGGCACTGACCCGCATTCAGGAGGCTGCTCTCAAAATAAAAAACTTTTAACTTTTCTCAAGGTGCATTGAAAAGACCACCAAAAAACAATACTTTGAAGCACTTTCGTGGTGCTAAGCCCAAAAATTTTCCCTGATATTCTTGCTTTTCTAAATTTGTTCATTAAGAATCACAGAATTGAATCAGACGTGGCAAAGATGTTAAGACTTTCCGGTGCTTTGCACCGATTTGTACTACGATTCATTGCGAAGCTCCAGAATTGTGGAAAAAGATAAAATTTTCAAATACAGAGCTCGTCAAGAAGCGTTAAAAATGCGATTATTTTTGCACAACTCTACTTGAAATATCTAATTTCAACATTTATTTAGCGCTCAAATTCAAATCCTGGATACAAGTCCGAATATGCATGCTTGACTTAGAACGCACTATAAAAATATCGCAGGCGCTATCTGCAAAATGCTCGTACATTTGGCTTTAGATGAATTCGCTAACAATTAAAAAAGTCCTTAATATAATGTTCAATGCCTGAACTTTTCTAAGTCCAAAAATAATTCAATTTTATCGAATTTAAATCTATATTTTCTATCAGCATTTTTATTAAGTTTTCTAGTCATACTCGATGTTGGGTACAAAAACCGATAAGCAGGAATGAAAACTTTTATTTTTTGGATAATTTATTTCATTGGTTGATTATTTAGGCAAGAAAAAGACAAGAAAACGTATATTGTTTTAATTTTGGAGAGAAGAACATAATGTATCCATGGGCGATGGAGAATCAGGACATTATTAAACAATCTTAAACACTACTTTCTCTAATCATCCATTCGTTTCAAACGTAAACAAAGTACATAAGATAGGTATGTAAAAGAAAACGCATCTCATTAACATTAGAATAAGTCCAAATGAAAATTCCTATTCCAACATGAATTCGATTCAAGTTGCTTTTTGGGTTTAAAGTTTCTCAAAAGGAGAAGCTCAAAAGAGAAATCCAATCAAAACCGATTTATTATTAGTGGAGATACAGGAAGTGATCAAACTTAGCATCATTACATTGTTCAAATATAGGATATTTTTAAATCATTATCTTTCCTTACCATATTATTCTTACCAGACTTATAGTCCTACTCGTAGTTTAGATGATAGAAGAACAAAATTTGCAAAAGATGCCTAATGCATATAGCTGCTACGGGTGATTTACACGTACCAATTAACATTTGTCTAAATCAGGACATACTTTTCCACAGAATTATTAACATACACACATTCACACTAGGAATATGGGGTATTCCCTCTATCAGGACTTTTGAAAGACTTACCCTCTCAGACCGTTTTTGGGACCAAGCCTGTTGCTCGAACCAAGCGTCAGACTACGCCTAACAGTATAATTTCAAGTACAAATACTTATTTTTCGAGCAGTAGAATGTTCAATCTATAAATGTAACGGCTCGAAAATTTGGGTGGGGGTCCCCAGCAATTTTTTTATGGTGAAGGAGGGTGAATGACCCGCAATTTTGGGCCAAAAACGGTCAAAAACACCTAAAAACGGCCAAAAAATTCGAAGGAATTGGGTCAAAAATTTTCTGGCTTCATGGAGGGCCGACTTTGGGTGGTGGATGATCGGACCGAGGCCTCGGCCTCAGCCTCGGCAATCCTCGGCGTTTTTTGGAGCCTCGGCCTCGGCGCCGAGGGCGAAGCTGAAAAGTGCCGAGGCGCCGAGGGTTAAAATCAAATTTGAATAAATTTAATATATCTGTTAAATATTAACTATTTAGAATGCATCTGCAGTACACAGGCTATTTTTTACTTATAGACTTTTCTTATGGTTTTAGTCGCGTACCCAGTTACAGCAAGTTACATACAGCAAAGTGCCAATTTATTATTCATGTGATGACTAAGTTTTAATTCTCATGCTCGCTACATGGATCAGAAACACACATTTCCAAAGGGAAGGGAGAGGGAGGGTTATTGCCCTCCTCTCAGAGTACAAGACTCAAGTCACTGTCAGACGATTTTTGGTGAAAACCTTTTTAATAATTTTTGAACTTAATTTTTACTATGGCAAAAGTGCAGCTAACTATTAGAATTTCACGAAGTGATACAGTATTTTTTAATGTAAGCAAGAGTGAATAGACTATCTATCACTATGAAACATGCATGCAACAGCTCAAAATTTTCGGGAGGGGCTCCTCGGCATATATACATGTAACGGCTTGAAATTTCGGGTAGGGGTCCCCGGCCATTTAGCGACTCTAATTTTATGTCAAAAATGGCAAAAGCACCTAAAAATAGCCAACAAAACGCAAATTTTCGCCAAAAATGGGGAGTATGGGTGAAAATTTTCTGACGTTGGAGGGAAGGGTGTGGGGAGGACGTCCAACCCTGGGTGGATGGGGAATTCCCAAACCCCCTGTTACACGTATGGTTTTCGGCCATTTTTATGGGAGAGGGGTTAAATGATCACGAACTTTCGGCCGAAAATCGCAAAAACGCACCTAAAAATGGCCAATAAATGCAGGTTTTGCCAAAAATCAATTTTGACCCGTGCATTTTTTTGGACAATGTTAAAATACTTTCTCGGACAAAGGGATATTAATTATATCGTTTTTCAGTATATTTTAGGAAATTTCGAAAAATTTTCGGCGCTTCGCGCAAAATATCGCTAATGAACTGTATTTAGATTGAAGCAGGGGAAATAAACACTCCAAAATCAATTTTTGTGTAATCTAGGCATCTTTATGCAGATTTAAATATCTTTTGTATTTATTTATACTATTTTTAAAAATTTTATGCAAAATAAGTACTATTTAATAACTTTGCACTTTTTTGCCGTTCAAAGATAAAATTGACTAATGTATCCTGATGTTGCATTGGATTTCTGAGCACAATAGTGCTTATTACAAGATTTAATTAGCATATTACAATATCTGTAATATTTCTGATTTTGTAGTACAAGTCGTTTTAGGTTTTCTCAGTCGAGTTTTATGTGTAAATTTCATCAAAAGCTGATAATTTCAAACTTCGCCTGAACTAATATTATCAACTAAATTCAGCCGAATTATCACATTTAGGGCCACGGTTTTTTGAATTCGGCAAAGGTTTTTCATAATGTACAGAATCTTTTCAGGACCGTCTTTGTACATGCACAAAGATTTTTGGAGAGACAAAAACTGTAAAAAGGTGTAAAATTTCCGAAAATTTTCGGCGCATCAGTAATGGTCTGCCCTATATATCTTTAAAATAGTAGAATTTGCATTTAGAATGGAAAAATGTCAAATATTCAGAAACCCAGGAATTAGCTAAGATACACTACCAAAGGTCGAAAAACCCTGTTTTACCACACTAAATCGCTACTGTACCATACTATAATAGTACACAAAAATTTGCATGTACAAAATGTTCAAAGACTTTTGGATACCATCTTTGTACACGTAAAAAGGTATCTTGCACCAAAAAACACTGTTTAGGACTACATGCCGGTTGCAGGTCACACACTGGCAGTATGTAAAAATGTGTATGTTTAAAAATATATTTATATAAAATATCTACAAAAATTTGTTCGCTCATACAAAGACACTACTTAATTTACTGGTCCCCCATTTTGGGATTTCACCCTTCCCTCAACTCTGGACCTTGGGAAACTATGATAGGAAAGTACAGTGCAGTTTCCATCATATTACTTGCCACACCAGAATTGGATGACCGAAAAAGCGTGTTTAAACATGCATTACTGCAAAAGCGAGCACAACAATGGCTACAGTTCTGTCTTCACTTAGCTTATTTCGTTTGTTCGTTTATTTCTTCGACACTGTTTTCTTATTTATAGTAATAAAAGTTTTTACGTGCTTGTTCAGCCATATTTTATATCAACGTTTCCAAGTCTTCATCAACGGCAACTTGTTAAATTAAGTATGCTTTCATGCTGCTGACTTTATTCAAAAAATCCTTCACACATTTAATCTACTATTATTGAAATAAAAATGAATTGTTTGACATTCGATAAAGTGTTTAATATTACGATAATTCTCTAGCTCATGTGCATACAAAATATTCTAAGAGTACTATTTATGGGTATAGGTATATAAGCTTGACCCTCGGCATTACCCTCGGCCCTCGGCCTCGGCCGAGCGAATTTTAAGTCGCCTCGGCCTCGGCCGAGGCCGAGGTCCAAAAAGTACCCTCGGTCCGATCACTGGTGGGATCCCCATACCCCTCTTACATGTATGGTTCAATCCGTTCATCCAGTTACTTTTCTTCCATCGTTTCGTGTATATTTGATATTAAAGGTTATTCCAACGCCCTTATTTTTATTTGTTCTCATGCAATTCAATCACAATTCATGAAGAATAAAATACAACGAATTAAGTAACAAAATTTGACACTAAATAGCAAAATGAATATTCATTTACTCCCAACTTTCAGACCGTGTGCATGTTTGTTTACATATTCGTGCTCAGTGATGTTGAGTCCATAAATGGTCTTGAGGGGTAGGGGGTTGGGGGTTTCACTAACCTAAAGCCCAGAATTCGCAATTTCTCGAAATTCGAAGAAAAGCTGCTCATTTAACGTTTTATCTATTAGCTCAAAAGTGCCAAATTTTTCGGCGCTTCGCGCAACATACTCATGTTTAGACTATATTTTGTTCAATTTATTTGACTTTTTTGACTTTTTCCGCAATTGTTTTGTTTTTATGCTCTAGAAAGATAGAGTATCGTCAAAAAACCAAAAAAAAACTATGTTTTTGACGCGTTCCCACCATTTTTAGCCAAAAAAGACTATAAAACTTCACCATCCTAAGAATTCCCATGCTGTGCGTGTCTGGTCGAGTCTGCACAAAAAAGTTGAAAGGAAACGCTTTAACAGAAAAACTGTATAAGTTCCTTGTCGCCTGATACTACAAAAGCGCCAAAAATGGGATATTTTTAACCGAATATTGAATTTTTCGAGGAATGACGGATAGTTTTCAATCAAAATTATTTACGCGCTTTGCTTAAAGACTACCTAACTCGGTAATCAATTTTAAGCTAAGTTTCGGGCTTTCTGGAAGTTTTAGTTCGGACCATTTCTATAATTATCTATGCAAGGTACCCCAATGCTTCATATTTTTTTACATATTTTACCAAGTAAATGCAGGATAGATAAAGAACACCTTGACATTAAATAAGATAGACACGTATATACGTGCATAAGAATCTTGCCAAACAGGAGAATTTACACATGAACCAAATTCTCATAATTCACTAAAAAATTTGAAATTATAATTAAACATTTGAAACGAATATAAATAGTAAAGAGGGTATTATATTACCCAAAAGCTCTAGATTCATCGTCTCGTTTAAAGCATTCGCCAGGTAGTCAAGTCATTCAAATATAGAGTGATTCGAATGGTCAACTATGCAATAATTGAAAACTCGAACTGATTTGTTACATCGATTTCATAAAGTTTAGCGACATGGCACGATGTAGATTAGTTCTCAGTGCGCCTAGTATTTGACGAAGCAAGTTTGCATTAAATTAGTGCATGCACGAACGGCATGCAGGCACAGAAGAAAATTCTATCCGTCAATGTTGCCAGGTCTGAAAAATGAATAACATTTTATTGCAGAAAAGACAAAAAATTAGCTCTTGGTGCAAACTTAGTATGCACTTTTTAAAATTTTTTTATTGCTCACACGTTATTTGAAAGCCCGCCCGTTTTCAGAGTTTTTTAAATCGAAGAATTCTTTTGATTCCCCAAACTGGCGAAAATCCCGGCTACGCCTGTTGTAGACAAACGGCGCTCCTCAGTCTTTTATCGTCCGTCCCTTACTATGTCACTAACCTAGCTAAAGTTGCCTCTAACAATGAAAAAAATAAAAACTTAAAACTTACAAAAAATCTCAAAAATGTCAGTTAAAAAGTATAAATATTATAAAATTTTTAAAAATAATGTTTTTAAGCATCAAAACAAGAATTTCCGCTATCATCACACATTTGGCACTCGAAACTCGATTTAGGTAAGCTTGCAACTACAAGCAATGCAAATAAATCTTAGTTGATCAACTACATAAGCACTTAACTCGAACCAGGCCCGTATCCAGGATTTTGTTTCGGGGGAGCACAATCAACATTGCTAAAATATATACATGACTCCCGCTTAGGTCGGTATTGCTTCCACTTAAGTCGGTATCATTCCCACTTAGGTCGAGATCCAGGCATTAGTTTGTCTGATGACGTCATAATAGTTACTATTCTGTTGAAGAATTAATACTCTCTAGCTTGCATAAAGACTAAAAATGGAGTGTTTAAACCACGCGTTTGGATCTAAATAGACTTAATTATAATTAAAAAATTCGGCGCCAAACGCCGAAATTTTTTGCGATATTCGGCTAAAAGAACAAAGGACAGAGTAAAGAAAAAATCATTTTCAGATTTCATTTTGTGGTGGCGTACGGGCCTGACTCGAACTACCGAGTCCTCGATTTTTGAAGAAAACTTGATTTTTGGCCGTTTTTGGTCAATACTCATCTGAAATTGCATAGAACAAAAAACTCAATTTCAATGAAAAATCTCAAATCAAAAAAAAACCAAAAAAACTTACGAAAAAAAGAACAGAAAAAAGTTTAAAAAAACTCATGTTTGAGATATAAATCATGGTTGGCAACCAGGCCCGTATCCAGGATTTGGTTCGGGGGAGGGGGCACCAGTGCTTTTTTTGTACAAGGTCCGTTCGTGCATGTACAAAGATAGACCCCAAAAGTCTTTGTACATTTTGTACATGCAAATTTTTGTGCACTATATTTTAGTACAGTAGCGATTTTAGTGTGGTAAAACAGGGTTTTCGATCTTTGGTAGCGTGTTTTAGCTAATTTCTGGGTTTCTGACGCCAAAATTACTAAAAATTGTCTCAAAGCACCGAAAAATTTGACATTTTTCCATCCTATATGCAAATTCTGCCATTTAATCGATATATAGAACAAACAATTAATCATTATGGCGCGACGCGCCGAAAAGTTTTTGAAATTTTACACCTTTTTACAGTATTTCTCTTCCCAAAAATCTTTGTACATTTTGTATACGCAAATTTTTAACTACTATAATATAGTACAGTAACGATTTTAGTGTGGTAAAACAGGGTTTTCGATCTTTAGTCGTGACTTTAGCTTATTTATGGGTTTATGATGCCAAAAATTACTAAAAATTGTCTCAAAACGGCGCGAAGCGCCGAAAAATTTTACATTTTTTCATTATAAATGCAAATTTTAAAAATATATAGGACAAACAATTACTCATTTTGGCGCGAAGCACCGTAAAGTTTTGGTAATTTTACACCTTTTTACAATTTTTGTCTTCTCAAAAATTATTGTACATTTTGTACACACAAATTTTCGGGTACTATAATATGGCACAGTAGCAATTTTAGTGTGGTAAAAACGGAGCTGTTCGACTTTTGGTAGCGTATTTTAGCTAATTTCTGGGTCTCTGAGGGCAAAAATCACTAAGAATCGTCTTAAAAAGGCGGCGAAGCGCCGAAAAATTTGACATTTTTCTGTTAGAAATGCAAATTTCTGCCATTATAAAGATACATATATATAACAAACGATTACTCATTTCGGCGCGAAACGCCGAAAATCTCTGCAAATTTCATACCTTTTTTGCACTTTTTGTCTTCCCAAAAATCTTTGTACATGTACAAAGACGGTCCCTAAAGTCTTTGTACATCGGCAAAAATCTTTGCCGAGTACAAAAAAACACTGGGGGAACTTTTTTAAAAACATAAGGGAAGACCAGAGGAAAAATTAGAAAAGACGTTTTAGGACCACTAGAGCTGTAGGTAAAATTTGCAAATTTTGCTACCCAAATGCCTTAAATATGATGAGAATAGAATCCGATGAATACCTCTTGAACAAATCGAATTTTCTGCTTAAAACCTGCGCAATACAGAAGAAATAGATACAAAATACGCTTTAGGTTGCATAAAACTAAAAATGGAGTGTTTAAACCACGCGCTTGGGACTAAATAGACTCTAAATATAATCGACGGCGCGAAGCGCCGAAAGTTCTTTGCGATTTCTGGCTAAGAAGCAAAGGGGGAAGTAAAAGGAAACATTTGTCTCATATTTCGTTTCGGGGAAGGCACGTGCCCCTTATCCCCCTGGATACGGCCCTGTTGGCAACACTGGTCCTGGCCAGATTTTGTCGACGACTGTCTAGACACAGAAGAGCGCGCACCAAAGTAGCGCTTATATTTCGACATAAGCGGGGGCGATACCGACTTAAGCAGAGGTACAACTCTCCATGTGAATCTGAGTCTAAACTCAGCAAAAATGAATAAATTTGAAAGAAATCGACAACTGTTGCGGCTATACACTAGAGATGAGATTCGGGACCCGACAACCCGACTTGACTCATGGTCGACAGAATGCAGAACTCCTTGAGCTACGGGTTGAGGGGCAGTGATTATTTGCAATCAACTGCAAATAATATAGCAAACAATGTAATATTATTTGCAGTAAAAACCAACAGCCTAGACTGCAAATAAGTTCAGACAAAGTGTAATATTATTTGCAGTATCAGCGGCTTAGACTGCAAATATTTACGCACAGTGTAATATTGTTTGTAGTCAAAAAGCGGCGGCCTAGACTGCAAATAAGATCGGGCACAGTGTAATATCATTTACAGTCAAATACCAGTGGCCTAGACTGCAAATAATATTGTGCACAATGTAATATTATTTACAGTAAAAAGCCAGTGATCTTGACTGCAAATAATATAACACAGTGTACTGAATCATTTGCAGTCTAGGTCGATGCTTTTTGACTGCAAATAATATTAGACTGTATGAAATTATTTGCAGTCAAAGTAGCTGGTTTTTGACTGCAAATAATATTTAACTGTGTGTGATATTATTTGCAGTCTCAAGTCGCTGGTTTTTGACTTCAACTAATATTACACTGTGTCCCAACTTATTTGCAATCTAGGCCGCTGGTTTTTAACTGCAAAAATACTTCACTGCATGCTAAATTATTTGCAGTTGACTGCAAATAATCACTGCTGCTTGGGTTGAGGAGTGCGGGTTAACATTTTTTAGTTGGGTTGAAAACTGGATTTTCAGATTTTAAACGTCCATTTTTTGCAGCAAAGGTGCATGAGAATGACTCAGTCACGAATCGCTTACAAAAATAAGCAATACACTTAGCGGAGTACCTACATAAAAAGCATAGGTATGCAACACAATGACACACGAATTTGTTTTACTAATTTTTCATTTATTTCTTGATATTTTCCATTTGCATGCCGTTGCATGACCGGCCTTTCATTTACACGCCGCAAAAAAGCCGTGTGAGCCATCACCACGTGAGCACAGATAATTGATATTGCCTTTTATTCGTGCACTCCATCTTATCAGTGTTTTTTTGTTGTACAGGTCCGTTTGTACCTGTACAAAGATGGTCCCCAAAAGTCTTTGTACATTTTGTACATATGTGCACTATAATGACACAGAAGCGATTTCAGTGTGTTAAAACAGAGTTTTTCGACCTCTAGTAGTGTCTTTCGGCTAATTTCTGGGTCCCGAAGCGAAGCGCCGAAAAGTTTGACATTTGTCCATTTGAAATGCAATTCTGCCATTATAAAGATATATGGAACATACAATCGATCGCACCGAAAATTTTTGCGAATTTTAGACCTTTTTTGCAATTTTTATCTTCCCAAAATCTTTGTACATGTATAAAGACAGTCCTGAAAACTTTGTACATCGGGAAAAATTTCTGCCAAATACAAAAAACCGTGCATCTTATGCTATTCCCTCCGTTGCAGTTTTTCCAACATTTAAGCCCTGTAATTAAAAAGAGTACCAAACTAGTATTATTGTATAAGTAAGAACCCAATCGGTAATTTTACTTGAAAATAGTGAAAAAGCTGAAATCTTCCTCAGAGGTGAAATTTAGTAAAAGGGAAGTGGTGATAAATGCCAATATTTTCAGACGCTTTGCTGTGATTTTATCAAATTTATCTAGGCGCCTATAGCCTGCTCCTATAAAATTGAGGTTGAAGCCCAAAACGGTCAAAAATGGCAAAAATTTAAAAGTTCTTACAAGACAAGAGAATGTTTATCGTCCAGAAAATACATGAAACACAAATACATGATAAAACAGCGACTGAACAAAAGGACATACAGATCACGGAAGTGATATAACTAGGTATGCCCAACAATAAAATTATTAAATCAATGTTTAGGAGCTCTTTTTTTGAACGAACAAACGTTAGGAGAAGCGACCACATGATCAGGTAAGGAGTTCCAAATTTTGAGGTAGCGTCGGGAAAAATCGTTGAGGTGAGCATTGGAATGGACAACCGGTAATGTAAGTTTACGACGGTTTTCAGATCGGGTTATGCCGGAACTAAAAATGAAAAATTCATCAGCATCAATACAAGATAAACCATTAATAATTTGATACATGAGACATAGACATATATGAAGACGACGAAGTTCTAAAGAAGGTAGGTTAAGAAGCTTCAGACATTCAAGATAGGATAAATTGCTATGAAAACCAAAAAGACGTTTAGTAAATTTACGTTGAACATTTTCAAGACAATTTATATCATTTCCATAATATGGATTCCATACAGAAACAGAATACTCAAGCATCGGTCTTACATAAGTATTATAGGCCCTAACTAAAATATCTTTATCACGAGAAAGAAAAGCTTTGTGTATTAGAAAACAACGAGAAACAGCTTTTTTAATTATGTGATTTAAATGTTCCTTACAATTGAGATTATGGGAAATATAAACACCCAGATCACGAACTGAACTAATGTCATTTGGAATATTTATATTATTCAAAGAATAAAGCTTTTTTGGATTATTTTTACCAAGATGCAAAACTGCACATTTTTCCGTAGCAACAGGAAGTTGCCAATTAATTGACCAAGTATAAATACTATCTAGATCTTTTTGTATTAAATGATAATCAGAAGATGGACCAAAGATTTTGACATCATCGGCAAAGAGGAAAATTTTACTATATTTAATCAAGTTACATAGGTCATTTACATAAATTGAGAATGTATTAGGACTAATACAACTACCTTGGGGGACACCACTGCCAACAGACATAAAATCAGAAAAAACTCCGTCAATACAAATACGCTGAGACCGACCATGTAAAAATAAATCGAGCCAATTAAAAGGTAGACCTTTTATTCCATATTTTGAGAGCTTATATAGAAGCTTAGATAACGGGATTTCATCAAAAGCTTTCGAAAAGTCGATGTAAGCTACATCGACAGGAATCCTATTGCTCAAAGTACCGTCCAGCTGTGTTTACATTTAAGTGGTTGTATTTCACAAGACTTAGATTTCAGAAAACCAAACTGAGAAGAAGATAAGAGTCTCTTTGTAGTGAGAAAATCGATTATTTTTGAATTTATCAAACTTTCCATGATTTTGCTTGATGAGCAGCGAATAGAAATCGGTCTGTAATTACTCACTAAGGCTGCTTACTTTAGCATCAGTTCCGCAGTTTACTCAGTCTTGTTATTTCTGTAAAAAAATTAAACCTTATTTTTCGGGAGTAAAATTCAAGTAAAACTTTTATTTTATTGCTTAACAATACCTACGTTAAATTGAATTTTGTCGCCGTCTATGAAATTTGTCTTGTCATTACGACTCAGTAAAAGCTGCTCAAAATACATAAAGGGTTTGCTCAGGTCGGGCTGGACAAACCCCTGACATGTGCTGGCTGGACCCTGCGAGTTGGTTGGTTGGTACTTTACTCCTGCGGGTCGGCGCGGGCCAAAATTGCTAACCTGATTTGATTTTCATCTCTTAGAGGCGCGCGCGCAACCTGGCTGGCTACCCTGCCCTGACGATAGACAATTTTTGATACCGTCCTACAGTAAACCTTATTTTAACATTAATCTGCGGAGCAAAACTAGCTTCGATAAAATCATAAAGTCGACAAATAGTTTGCACATTAAATCACACATATGAAATAGTGTTGATTTTTGTCGCGAAACCAACATAGCGTAAATTTATATTTGGTTCTAGTGCATAAAAACGCTATTTCGTTATTGTTTGACGTGTCGGATATAATAATAAATTTTCTTGTTGGATAGATCCGTTCACTTGCCAAGAACAACTATTTCAGTAACAGAACCTGTCCCATCAATAACTTACTCCACGCTTCGTGGGATCTCGAGTCATTCAGATAGCCTACCTATTATACTACCCACGCACTCTATGCGTAGGTACAAACTTTAAACTCATGTCAGTTAGAATGGTTGTAATAGACTGTTTCGCATATATGTATGTATCTTAGGTAGCGCGTTAGCGCGTACCTATAATATACTTGGGTACCCCTAACACCTGTGCACCCCCCAACAGCTATAACGGGACACTTCTGGAAGGTGCGGTTTGTTTTTTAAAGAAAGATAATAAAAAAATTCGCTGCCCGTGTTTTTTTGTTTTTCTTGAAACTCAAAACTGACTGTGTAAAGAAGGTGTAAAGTTTTTGTGTAACGTTATAACATAGGACAAACTTTGGGACCTTTTTACTGCGGCATGTGGACAACTGAGTATTGATTACTTGAAGAATTGAACAGCATAAGATAATAGAGGGATGAATTCTACAGATTGCACTTTTTTTGTTTTTTGAAATTCGCATTAGTTATCGAATGGCAGTGTAAAGAGTGCGAAAATCTGGGGTGAAAAAGCACCTTTTGGTCGAGTTTTCAACCTGCTTATGTCCGATACTAACTCCGGTTATTAGTTTTTTAAAATGTTTTCTGACAGAAATGTAGAGCGGATCAAGGGCTACATTCTGCATATAAGCAAAGTCTTATATGCTCTATGGTGAGTTAGATCCTGGGGTTTAAAGTTTACACTCTAGTGGATGGTGTAAAAAACGGATTTTAACTAAGATTTCTCTGCCAAATTTTACCGCTTATGAGTCAGGGTGAATTGAATACAACAGTAATAAAGTGCCTCTCAGGGGCTACACATCGCAGCAAACCGCATTAAAAAACGCAATATTGAGTTATTTATGGGGGTGTAAAGTTCAAAATCAGAGGTAAAAATGGGCGAAAAAACACGTTTTTTCCGAATTTTGATTAATAAATCATACCAAATAATTTTTGCAAGAGAATTTTGGCACACAGGAATGTACTACGATTTAAAAGCTACAAATTGTACCAAACCGAATTTCTTTAAACTCAATGGGGAGTTCGGTACGGAATTTTAAAGTTTACAGTGTTCTAAATGATGGAAAATACGTTTTTGTTGCTTTTTTGTTCGCCGTTCTCTCCGTCCAGAAGTCGGGATAAGTCCAATAGAATAAAAATAAAGTGCTTTATATCTGGGGCATGTCAAAGCAAATTGTGTATACATTAATATTTAGCGAGTGTAATGTCAAAAATTTGGTGTTTAAAATGCGTTTTTGTCTTGTTTTTTCTGCCTGCTTCTCCGGTTATGAGTCAGGGACACGATTATCAAGTCTAGAAATGGACCAGGAACCAAATTTGATATGCCAGTCTTGCGCGTATGTTTACACTCTACAGTGATGTACAGTGGTTTACACCTATTGTTAGTTTGCCCATAGAACATTATGGAGACTTAATTTTTTCATAAATATTAATCGTAATATCGGAACAATATCAAAATTACGAATCTGACCAAAATCTTCTTTACACTGGGTGTTTACATGAAGTTTACACTACAAATGTATTTATCTTCGTTTTTGAGCATTCCAGAAACCTAATTTTTTCCTGTAGTCTAGAAATTTTCAAAGAATCAAATGTGAGACGTCACGTAGGCGCGTTTGTTTACATCCAACAGTGATGTAAAGTAGTTTACACTCATTGTTTATTTGTCCTCAGACCATTGTAGACATGCAATTTTTTCATAAATGTTGATAATAATATCCGTGTAATATCAGATTTACAAATAGGAATAAAGTCCTCTTTACACTAGGCGGTTGTGTAAAGTTTACACTGCTAATTAATCTTCGTTCTAGAGCTTTGCGAAAACCTGAATTTTTTGCCGAAATCTGAAAATTTACATGGAATCAAATAAGGAACGTCAGCTGGGCGCGTTTGTTTACACTCAACAGTGATGTAAAGTGGTTTACATCTGTGTCTATTTGTCATTAAATCGTTATGGAGACATAATTTTTTCATGAATGTTGATCGTAATATCCGAGTAATATCGAATTTACAAATCCGACTAAAATCTTCTTTACACTCGTTGCTAGTGTAAAGTTTACACTATATAATAAGCTTCATTCTAGAGCCTCACGATAACTTATTTTTTCCCTAAAGTCGTAAAATATATATGGAAACAGATGTGATACGTCTGCTAGGGGCGCATGAAGAGTAGTGTAAAGTGATTAACACCTAATGTTAATTTGTTCTTAGAACATTATAGAGGTTTCATTTCTTAATAAATGCTGATCGTTATATCAGAGCAATGTCGAAATTATTAATCCCACTAAAATTCTTTACACTCTTGTGTAAAGTTTGAAATGTAAATTAAGTTTAGCTCTAGAAAGTTTTGGAAGCATATTTCTTTACAGGATGTTCTACGTAACATAAGAATTACTAATCAGAATGTTTGTTTCTTCTACAACTAGTAGCTTTGTAAAGTTTAAACCATTCAATTATTAGAAGAACCGCACAGTAAATGGAATCTAGTATTGTATTTCCAAATCTTGCTAATTAAAAGTAGGGTACTAGCAAAGAAAAATGCTCCGATGGAACAAAAAAGGGGAATATACTTGGGATTGTGAATTATCGAGGATGTAAAAGGAGGGGACTAGGAATCTCCCTATGTTATATGCCAAAAATCGCAAAATATGTTAAAAATCAGACTTTCTCTAAACAATACAAAAAATCGAAGTATATTCTGCGGCCTTTGAAAAATGTAAAAGTTTAGTAAACAATTGTTGTAGACATGTGTAAAAGAGTATCTACATAAGGTCTGTTGCACGTCAGCTTCCGTGTTTCCTACTGCTTTGAACCAACAATATCATCGATTGTCTTGAATGCATCGATATGTACTATTTCATTCAATTCGCTTAGCTACTGCATTGCTAATTCGCTGCTTTTTTCAATCAATTTTTTGGTAATTTGAATATTGCTTGCACTTTGACACTTAGAATGGCTGTATCTGCTAAGTGACATGCTTAGTAATAATGAAATACGAACAACTTAATTATGATTTGTTAACAGCATTTCACTTTCAGTCACATTATTAAGCAACTCAAAGTTGAATGAAGTCTGCAAAAAGTTGCATTACGTAATATGCTTTTAAGATATTATGTCAATCAAAGAAAGTCATTTTAAAACAATACTAATTAACAAAATGCAGTTCATAGAACAAGAAATGCGCAAAAACGTAAGAAAATTTGGCCATTCCTCCCAATTAAAATAGGATTATGTGTCCTTGTAAAAAAAGATAAAGGAAACAAAGAATAGACAAACTGGTACACAAAAGACAAACAAAGCAGAGAATAGACAAACTGGTTCACTATCATTTTCGCATCTCTTTTACTATCATGCTCAACAAGCATGCGCAGTTTCATTCAACGAACAAATAGTGCATTAAATTACTAAAGTGATGCGGAGTGCTGAATTATTTTAGCTGATTCAAGCTTTTAAATTTGCTGGATCTATATAGCAATAAATAATAATGACTCGGCGCGGAAAATTTTGAAGTTTTTACCTTTTTGAACTTAGTTTTCTGGACATACATCATTGCAACAAAAAAATCAACAATATTTTTGAAAAATTTCGGGGGCAGGTACCCCCAACGTGCCCCCCGGCCGCGTTCCTTATGGCTGACTGCATTTGAAACATCGACAGGCTTTGAACCAGGTCTAACTAAAACAGTTGCGCGCACGATGTGAATAAAAGTTGCAGTTTAAATTTCTGTAATGGTCACTGAAGTGAATGAATTATAAAAAAAGCGTCGCTAACAGATAATTTCTTGTTTAAATTTGTTTTCCTTCCCACAATAAAGAATAAGAAGAATTCGGCACAAATAAAATAATGTAACTAAAGAGCTGAATAATGGAATATGCCTAGACCGTATGCGCGATATATTGTGATAATAGGAAATATTAACAGACTCGCTTATTTAACATTTTACGGTTGATTATATCAAATCACATTTACATTGTGATTCAGTCGCACTTAGAAGCAATATGTTTCTAGCTTTCTAATTCAATTTAGCACATATTGCATAAATGCAGTGCTAATTTTCCATTTTTATATTAGGGGATTCGGGTACCCGG
>JAVLUZ010000271.1:1879224-1962861 GCA_036768485.1 Mermis nigrescens | reverse complement strand
ATGCTTATATTGATACTGTACCTATAGTCTGTTTCACACTGTAACTTCGTGCATAAATTCTAAGAATTTTCATTGGAAGTAAGCCGAGGAGTTGCGATAAGTATGTATCAGATCAATGCTAAAATCGCAATCTGTCAGGCTCATTGTCAAAGTAGTTTTAAAATTTATGACCGAAGCTGTGTGAAACAGACTATAGCACGTAAATTAAGAATATCAGCAGTTCGTTGCAGTAATGGCAAAATTTTCAAATTTTCCGATTTCAAATAGATCTCTTAAAGGATTGTTTTGAGTTTTATATAAGAACTGACTTCTAAATGTTTGTGACTGGTTCATATCTAAAGAAAGTGTATTTTTGGCCTATTGGCAGTCACATAAAATAATAATAATGCTTTATTCAAACCCGTAGGTACAATACAATGTTAAGAATAATACGCAACGTTTCGACAGTTAACCTACCGTCGTCGTCAGGCTCTTACAGAATATAAGAAGTTGTGGGCACCAGGAATCGAACCTTACAGCTAAGTATCATTTATTTCTAGAGTCTGTGGTTTTACCAACTGAGCTTCACTGGGCCAGTTGTATAATATTATTTGTTCCTTTTAAAGTAACATAATAATATTTTTAGTCTGGGGCCAAGGGCCTCTCCACATGGTGTATTCTCCTCAATAGGGCTCTATTCCATATACGACTGATCTCAATACTTCTTGAACCGACATTCTGCTCACTAGCCCTCTCCATCTCCAGGGTCTCCCGTATTTTCCTACGGTACCCATTGCTTTCTTCTGCGAGTATTGATGTATGCTCGAAATCTGGTCTACACCCACATGCTATGCAGTGTTCAGCAACCCCACTCCGTTCTTCTTTCAAATTCCTTAGTGCACTCCTATGTTCCCCAAGTCTTTTCTTAAGACTTCTACCAGTTTCCCCAATGTACTCCTTCCCACATTGTAGTGGTACTTTATACACTATGCCCTGCCGTAGATCTAAGGGTCTCTTTGGGGCAACACTTTGTAGTCTTTTTCTGATGGTGTCTTCACTCTTTGCCACAAGGCGCACTCCATATGCTTTGCACACTCGCTTAAGCTTCATGGTTAATGCCCCACTAAATGGTACTACTGCTGTTGCAATGTAGTTAGTTGCATCACCCCTTGAGGGTGCAAGTTGTAGGGCTCTTTGTATTAATGGGCCAGGGTATCCATTAGCTTGAAACTCCTTAAGTATTTTCTGATGTTCACCTTCTTTACTGTGATTTGTTTGGCATATGCTCCTACATCTCATGGCCATTCCTCTAACTATACCTGCCTTTGTGCATTTCTGATGGTTCGACTGGTAGTTTAGGTATTGACCTGTATGTGTTGGCTTACGGTACACTGATGTCTCTAGATGGTCATGGGATCTCTTAACTAGTACATCCAGGAAAGGCAGTGTGCCTTCCACCTCCTTCTCCATGGTAAACTGAATAGCAAGATTTTGACTATTCATGTGCTGGAGGAAAGCTTCTAACTCCCGATCTCCATGATCCCACAAGATGAATGTGTCATCAACGTACCTGAGCCACATTGTAGGTTTATATGGTGCTGTTTGCAGTGCCTGTTTTTCTAAATCATTCATGAACAGGTTGCACAGTACTGGTGACAATGGTGAACCCATGGACATCCCATCTACTTGCTGGTAATAATATTCCCCAAGCTGAAAGTAAGTACTCCTGACACAATATTCTACCAGTTTGGCAATGACCTCAGCACTCATAGTTGTTCTTTGTGCTAGGGTAATATCCTGTCTAAGCAGATTCAATACACATTCTATAGCCAACTGAGTTGGGACACTTGTGAAGAGGCTCACAACGTCTAGGCTGACTAGCCGTGTATTTTCCTGTATTACCATTGGTTCTATCTTAGCCACAAAGTCGTTGCTGTTCTTCAATGAGCTGGCAATGTTCTGCTGCAGTGGGTTAAGTATCTTAACCAGATATTTTGACAGAGGATGTATAGTTGTCCCAATGCAACTGACAATCGGTCTAAGTGGTACTCCTGGCTTGTGTATCTTTGGCAAACCATAGATATGTGGTGCTTTGCAGCCTTCTTTGATTTTTACCTCTTTGTCCAGACCTTCTTCCTTGAGCAGTTTCTTTAATGCTTGCTCTACCCTGGTAACTGGTGTGCGTTTACCAATGGCCTTGAACTTTGAGGGATCATCAATGATCTGCTGCAGCTTATTGTTGTACTCTATTCTGTCCATCACTACTGCTGCACGACCTTTATCTGCTGGTAGAATGACTATGGTGTCATCTGCTTTTAGCATTTTAATAGCTCTAAGCTCTGCCTTGCTGATATTTGCCTCAGGCTTATCAACCCTGTCAATAGCTTGTCTAATCTTTAACCGAAAGTCATCCTTCCGTTCCTGTGGCAGGAAATGGGCTGCACACTCAATAGCTGTTATGATGTTCTTAATTGGGTGTTGACTTGGTGCTATAGCAAAGTTTAAGCCTTTTGCCAGGGCAGTCTGCTCATGATTAGTCAGTGGTCTATGGCTCTGATTTATTACCACCTTATCCAGGTTGAGGTTCTGTTGTCCCTGCCTTGGCATGAGTCTATCCAATTTTGCCTTCTGTCTCTGTGTTACCATTTCAAGCTGTCTTATGTACAATCTATCTACTGAGCCCTTTATCCTTATCCAATGATCATAGGTCATATTCCTCTCTAGGTCTTCTTCCAGTGCTTTCTTGGCATCCTGTAGACTAGACTTCCTCCACCTCATATGCCTAATTCGTTCTCTGACCAGGGCTCTTCCTGCCCTCTGTAGTATCCTCTGTGAACCCCTGCTGTTAATAGGGTCTCTAAGGTTTAAACCTGTAGGTATGATACCTAGGTCTCGACATTGCATCAGGAAGGTTAAACTTGATGATGCTTGAGCTAGTTTCTCCCCAATGCCATCCAACCTGCGGAGATCTCTAATTAAGTCAGGGCCATACTGCTGTAATAACTGACTTCTAAATGTTTGTGACTGGTTCATATCTAAAGAAAGTGTATTTTTGGCCTATTGTGCAGTCACATAAAATAATAATAATGCTTTATTCAAACCCGTAGGTACAATACAATGTTAAGAATATACCGTAGGAAAATACGGGAGACCCTGGAGATGGAGAGGGCTAGTGAGCAGAATGTCGGTTCAAGAAGTATTGAGATCAGTCGTATATGGAATAGAGCCCTATTGAGGAGAATACACCATGTGGAGAGGCCCTTGGCCCCAGACTAAAAATATTATTATGTTACTTTAAAAGGAACAAATAATATTATACAACTGGCCCAGTGAAGCTCAGTTGGTAAAACCACAGACTCTAGAAATAAATGATACTTAGCTGTAAGGTTCGATTCCTGGTGCCCACAACTTCTTATATTCTGTAAGAGCCTGACGACGACGGTAGGTTAACTGTCGAAACGTTGCGTATTATTCTTAACATTGTATTGTACCTACGGGTTTGAATAAAGCATTATTATTATTTTATGTGACTGCCAATAGGCCAAAAATACACTTTCTTTAGATATGAACCAGTCACAAACATTTAGAAGTCAGTTATTACAGCAGTATGGCCCTGACTTAATTAGAGATCTCCGCAGGTTGGATGGCATTGGGGAGAAACTAGCTCAAGCATCATCAAGTTTAACCTTCCTGATGCAATGTCGAGACCTAGGTATCATACCTACAGGTTTAAACCTTAGAGACCCTATTAACAGCAGGGGTTCACAGAGGATACTACAGAGGGCAGGAAGAGCCCTGGTCAGAGAACGAATTAGGCATATGAGGTGGAGGAAGTCTAGTCTACAGGATGCCAAGAAAGCACTGGAAGAAGACCTAGAGAGGAATATGACCTATGATCATTGGATAAGGATAAAGGGCTCAGTAGATAGATTGTACATAAGACAGCTTGAAATGGTAACACAGAAACAGAAGGCAAAATTGGATAGACTCATGCCAAGGCAGGGACAACAGAACCTCAACCTGGATAAGGTGGTAATAAATCAGAGCCATAGACCACTGACTAATCATGAGCAGACTGCCCTGGCAAAAGGCTTAAACTTTGCTATAGCACCAAGTCAACACCCAATTAAGAACATCATAACAGCTATTGAGTGTGCAGCCCATTTCCTGCCACAGGAACGGAAGGATGACTTTAGGTTAAAGATTAGACAAGCTATTGACAGGGTTGATAAGCCTGAGGCAAATATCAGCAAGGCAGAGCTTAGAGCTATTAAAATGCTAAAAGCAGATGACACCATAGTCATTCTACCAGCAGATAAAGGTCGTGCAGCAGTAGTGATGGACAGAATAGAGTACAACAATAAGCTGCAGCAGATCATTGATGATCCCTCAAAGTTCAAGGCCATTGGTAAACGCACACCAGTTACCAGGGTAGAGCAAGCATTAAAGAAACTGCTCAAGGAAGAAGGTCTGGACAAAGAGGTAAAAATCAAAGAAGGCTGCAAAGCACCGCATATCTGTGGTTTGCCAAAGATACACAAGCCAGGAGTACCACTTAGACCGATTGTCAGTTGCATTGGGACAACTATACATCCTCTGTCAAAATATCTGGTTAAGATACTTAACCCACTGCAGCAGAACATTGCCAGCTCATTGAAGAACAGCAACGACTTTGTGGCTAAGATAGAACCAATGGTAATACAGGAAAATACACAGCTAGTCAGCCTAGACGTTGTGAGCCTCTTCACAAGTGTCCCAACTCAGTTGGCTATAGAATGTGTATTGAATCTGCTTAGACAGGATATTACCCTAGCACAAAGAACAACTATGAGTGCTGAGGTCATTGCCAAACTGGTAGAATATTGTGTCAGGAGTACTTACTTTCAGCTTGGGGAATATTATTACCAGCAAGTAGATGGGATGTCCATGGGTTCACCATTGTCACCAGTACTGTGCAACCTGTTCATGAATGATTTAGAAAAACAGGCACTGCAAACAGCACCATATAAACCTACAATGTGGCTCAGGTACGTTGATGACACATTCATCTTGTGGGATCATGGAGATCGGGAGTTAGAAGCTTTCCTCCAGCACATGAATAGTCAAAATCTTGCTATTCAGTTTACCATGGAGAAGGAGGTGGAAGGCACACTGCCTTTCCTGGATGTACTAGTTAAGAGATCAAATCACAGTAAAGAAGGTGAACATCAGAAAATACTTAAGGAGTTTCAAGCTAATGGATACCCTGGCCCATTAATACAAAGAGCCCTACAACTTGCACCCTCAAGGGGTGATGCAACTAACTACATTGCAACAGCAGTAGTACCATTTAGTGGGGCATTAACCATGAAGCTTAAGTGAGTGTGCAAAGCATATGGAGTGCGCCTTGTGGCAAAGAGTGAAGACACCATCATTAAAAGACTACAAAGTGTTGCCCCAAAGAGACCCTTAGATCTAAGGCAGGGCATAGTGTATAAAGTACCACTACAATGTGGGAAGGAGTACACTGGGGAAACTGGTAGAAGTCTTAAGAAAAGACTTGGGGAACATAGGAGTGCACTAAGGAATTTGAAAGAAGAACGGATTGGGGTTGCTGAACACTGCATAGCATGTGGGTGTAGACCAGATTTCGAGCATACATCAATACTCGCAGAAGAAAGCAATGGGTACCGTAGGAAAATACGGGAGACCCTGGAGATGGAGAGGGCTAGTTAGCAGAATGTCGGTTCAAGAAGTATTGAGATCAGTCGTATATGGAATAGAGTCCTATTGAGGAGAATACACCATGTGGAGAGGCCCTTGGCCCCAGACTGAAAATATTATTATGTTACTTTAAAAGGAACAAATAATATTATACAACTGGCCCAGTGAAGCTCAGTTGGTAAAACCACAGACTCTAGAAATAAATGATACTTAGCTGTAAGGTTCGATTCCTGGTGCCCACAACTTCTTATATTCTGTAAGAGCCTGACGACGACGGTAGGTTAACTGTCGAAACGTTGCATATTATTCTTAACATTGTATTGTACCTACGGGTTTGAATAAAGCATTATTATTATTTTATGTGACTGCCAATAGGCCAAAAATACACTTTCTTTATATAAGAAGAAAAAATTCATTTTGACTAAATCCCAAAATTTGGCTTGTGCAGGTAAAGCAAAAACAAAATTGTTTTCGAGCGTCCCGCTTTAAAATGAAAACGTTTCGGATACAAGACCAGACAATAAAAAATATAAAAAATAAAAAATATAGAAGTTAGAGAGATATAAGATGGAGTAATAATAATAATAAAATAATATAAAGAACAATCAAACATATATAACATACACGCTTAGCGCCTTAATTAAAATACAGCTAAACTTTTTAAAATTTTCCCGGTGCATAGATCTCGCTGTAAAAAAGCTCAAAAGCACCATAATTTTTGCTTATCTATGATTAGTTGTTGAGATATTCGACTTCGAAAATTTTGCCCCCCCCAATTCAGAAGGCCAGCAGATACGCCCCTGGAAATGGCTCGATCGGGCTCCTAAAATCCAAAAACGACGGATTATTTACACATAATTTTGCGGCTCTAACGGTTTATGTAAGTGCCATGAGGCTAATCTTTTCCGTCCCCCTAGACCAACTTTTAATGCGCTCTTGACTGATTTAAAATACTTTAAACCGCAGTGTATATTGACGAAAAACCGTAAATAAAACGTTTTTAAAATCGCATTTTCCTAAATATCTAGAATCACAGTAAATGAATTTAATTTAAACTTCAGCTGTTTATTACGGATGTTACGGGTGGCCTTACTGTAGAATTTTAAGAAAATTCATTTATAGGCTTTTGAGATACAGTAGCCGAAACACACCCTATCCATAATGTGAAATTTTGGGTTTTTTGTCTTTTTGCAGAAACATAGCTTGGGTGTAGCTACTTCCCCAATTTGGCCCCTCGGGCATGTTGGACTTCTAATTTTGAATTAAGTACCTACTCAAAGTGCACGATCTGGATCCGTAAAACACGCAGGAGACGTAGAGGAAACTATGGAACGTTCCGAGAAGCATGATTCCTCACGACAGCAAGGCAAGATATCAAATTATAAATGCTCTTTTGAATGATAAATCGACGTGCGTACGATTCAATGTAAACAAACCAGCAAATGCATGGCTTTTTAAAATACTATTACGATTTTAAATATCTCTGCTTCTAGTGGCTAATCTTATATGGAACTTTTAGCGATTCTTTGCAAATCGGTCTAACTTTAATATGTTTTATGTGCACTTATGCTTTCTAATTGCCACATGGGCAGAAACAGGAAACAAGAAACATTAATAAGAAAGCAAATTGAAAATACTCATTGTAAAGTGATTAAATAAGTCTGCCTATATTCTGTTTCCAAATTCTTGACTTTTTACAGTAAGTTAACACATGCAAATCAATAGCTTCGTTTAGCTGTAGCCATAAGTTTATATCCGTACGTCATTTTTGCAAATGGAGAGCGAAGCGACCCATTTGTAAAAAAGATTGCACTAGCAAATGGGGCAGCGAAGCAACCCCTTCGCTAGTCTGTTTAAAAATATAATCTTTGTACGCACAATCTCAAGTAAATTTGGGAAACCAGAATAGAAAAATGGAACAGTTTAAGTAGGAAACCCGATATAGCTGTAAGTAGAACGCTAAAGGTTCAAAAATTCGTCTGCGGTAGCAGATCCGTAATCAGGATTTCTTGACCAAGGGTGCGAGCGCAGTTTAAAATATGGTTACTCTAGCTGGAATTGCCAAATTTAAATCTTAACTTTTATGAACCAGGAATGTCTTAGACTGTTAGTACCGATAAAACTGCAAGCTTATGTGAAAGAGAGCGTAGTTCTGATTTTATGTGCAGTGAGTAAAACTTGAAAAAGTAAATCTTTTTATAAATGCAGGTTAGGTTTAATGCCATATTATAACACAATCTAGTATTACTGTGCTCACTTGAATCATGTGCAATCTTGCCAATGTGTCGTGAAAGTTTTTATTTTAGCTTTGAAATTTTTTGAGTTTCCTTTCTTCTTGAGTTTTTTCGAGATTTTTTTCTGAATTTGAGATTTTCACTGAAAACGAGTTTTTGTCTTATGCAATTTTAGGTGCTTTTTGACCAAAAACAGTCAAAAAACATGTTTTTCCCAAATACAGGACTCGATAGGTAGATCGAGCTCAGTGCCGAGTTAGGTAACTAATATTTATTTTCATTGCTTGCCCTCCTAAATCGAGATTTCAGTTGCTAAATGTCTGATGAAAGCGAAAATTCTTGCTTCGATGTTTGGAAAAATTAATTTTTTGAAAAATTTTTTAAAAAATATTGGCATTCGTGTAGCTGGTTCACATATGTATTAACATAGTCATATTATAAGGGCGTATGTGTGCCGTCGATAGCATCTGAGGAAACGAGAGAAAGTTGCTGGCAGTCGGATTCGAATCGTGGACCCCTTGCTCTAAAGTCCAGAACCATAACCAATCGACTAACGCCGGTTAATTTCGATAAAGATTGTAAGGTATTCGTGATGTTTTGCTGGTTTACCAGCTGATTAGGCTTAGGCTTAGTATCATGGACTGACCAAAATGTTGGTGCCAGCGTTTAAAATAAGCCTGAGTAATGGGATGCGACGAGCGGAGCGAGCGAAGCGAGCGACGCGAGTTGCATCCCATTACTTAGGCTTATTTTAAACGCTGGCACCAACATTTTGGTCAGTCACATGAATCTACTGGAAAAATCTGATGACTGCCTTATTTGTTTTCGACTTGACTCAAATCAAACCAGTTAGGCGGCAGCTTTCACCGGATACTACTTGCTGTATACGTACCTATAACGTGGCTATCTTAATACATATGTGAACCAGCTACACCAATGCCAAAATATTTTAACCTTTGACTGGCTGGCATTTTTAAGATTTTTCGTAAGTCTTAAGTTTTTTAGATTTTTTAGAGCCGGAAAATGGCAACACTGATCAAGTGTGTAATTCATTGTTACATATAGTCAGGCTCGTATCCGGGATTTTATTTGGGGGGGACACGACCGAAATTGCTAAGATATTTTGATGCAAAATACGCTTTAGTTGTATAAAGACTAAAACTAGAGTGTTTAAACCGCGTGTTTCAAAGTAAATAGACTCTAGTTGATTATAATTCAAAAATTCGGCGCGAAGCGCCTAAATGTTCTTGCAATTTTTGTCAGGGGAATAAAGGTAAAAGGAGTATGGTACCTTCAGGATACTATGAAATAAACTTCAGAAGAGCGGATTTTTTTGCTTAGTACTTAGAAAATGTTGAAAGAAGGCGCGGAAAAAAATATACATCCGTCTATGATCAATATTACAAAAGCTATGGGTTTCGTTAATAAGCCTCTTCTCGACCTACGCAAGCATCTACTCGACCTAAGTATTTGAAGATTTAAACAGCTGAATGCAGAATCACATGTAGATACCCAATTTACGTCGATATAGGCATCTATACATCGACCTAAGCATCTATACATCTACCTAAGCATCTATACATCGACCTAAGCATCTATAAATCGACCTAAGCATCTATACATCGACCTAAGCATCTATTATTGACCTGAGCGGGAGCGACCTCGACCTAAGCAGCTTAAAACACCTTTTCAGATATACTAAGCCTAAGCCTACGTATATTAGAAGCAAAAACTTAGATTTTCTTATATCTTATCAAGTAAAACCGAAAAAACATGCAAAAAAATGAAAATTTTTTCAAAGTTTTTTTAAATTTCAAACAGCTTTCCGCGCCTTTTTTCTTTTTTCTCCTTCATTGCTATGCTTCCTTCCATAATTTCAGCCCAAATTATTTATTTCTGACAAATGCGTAAGTCCTTGGATCGAGCCGTTTAATCGTCCCACCCAACACTCAAATCGACAGTTGCCTGTAACTTTGCAAGTATGTCTCATATTTTCACCTAATTTTTTTCCGCGCTTCAATTTATCATGTTCTACCACTTTGGCACAAAAATTTTGGCATTCCGTATTCGTTTTGCTCCTTTTCTAAAAGTACCATATTCTTAACTTTAGCCAAGGTAAAACATTCTCACATTCCATTTGGGGGGCACGTGCCCCTTGTCCCTTTAGATACGGGCCCGTTCACATTCTCCACTTCGCCGCGCCACAGTTTTTCCGTATTTTGAGCACCATTTCTTCTCCCCTTTGAAATAAAATTTCGCAATGTGGAAAAATTTCGGATTTCGTTAAAAATGCGGCAAATTTTTGTGGGGGTTTTAAATGCAAAAATAATCCGAAAAATTTTTTATATTTAAAGTCAATAAAAACGTATAAAAATGCGTTCTAGGTGTGAAACAATGCCTTTTTCGGACTTTTAACGTCGTCCTCCTACAACAATAAATGGTAAGAAATTTTTTTTAAATTTCCCACAATTAATGCTGCACACTTTGCAAGTTTTACAACTCAGGCATGACTTTAGATTAGAGAGAATGCAACGAGAAACCTCCATTTTAGGGCTGGGGGTCTGGGATGGCGCGCTCAAGCGCCCTAAGCGGAGTCCGGGGCAGAGCCCCGAAAATTTTGCAAAATTACGCACTAAAATATTGTACTGTAACGTTAAAATTTCCAGAAAATCCTTCAAGTTTGGTTTTAAATTTAGCGATTAAATAGATAACAGAGGCTGGCGCGAAGCGCGGAAATTTTCTAATATTTTATGCCAGATTGACTGAAAAATTCTCAAAATGCATGAGATGCAAATCTTTTTGTAGATTTGGCATGATAGTTATGCTAAACAGCTATAAAAAACGCAATCTGTACTAAGCGCACAAATTTTGTGCATACTTTTGAATTTCTGTTGAACAGAAATGTTTGCTAATAGGAAATCTTCTCATGGCGACAAACGCTGTGTAGCTCTTTGTTGCCTTTAAGTAAAAATAATAGCCAAAAGTAGAATAATTTTAACAAAACCGAATTTTTCGGGTTTGTTCTCAACAAATCGTCGCAGAACAGCGTTACGCAACCGCATACCTGCATTTAAAAATTTAAAATTTTTCTCAGGGGGAAATTTTCCACTCCCCCACTGGCTAAACTACTGTCATTGAGTTATTTTCAGTCCTTTTTTGGTGGTCGCGCCGCTCCGATTACTGCACATTTATTGACGACTCACTCTTGAATATTTGACTACTGGACAGAGTTGATTTGCCAAGATATAAAGTTAAAATTTGCAGCATAGAATCTGTTAAAATTTAATGTTTCAAACTCCCATTACCTAACTATTTTTTGAAATTACATTGATCCAGCCAAATCAAAGGAAACAAAATCGATAAATTCCACAATTAATTCAGAGCTTCCATAATCAAAGAAATCGGTTTAGAGCAATAAAATACTTTGGCTTGTTCAGACAATAATCTTAACAGGCCCGTATTTATGGGGGAGATAATGGGGCACTTGCCCCCTCCGAAAATAAATTTGAGATTGATTTTTCCTCTACTCCCCTTTGCTTTTGTAGCAAAAAGTTTTCGGCGCTTCGTGCCGATTTTTACAATTATTAACAATTATATAGCTAGTCCTAAACGCGCGGTTAAAACACTATATATTCTATCTTTAAACAAACTAAAGCATATTTTGCTCATATGTCTTCTGTTATTCGCAGGTTTTGCGTAAAAAAATGAGATCTGTGCAGGAAGCGTGAATGATTCAAATTTTCACTAACGATTAAAAAGTTCAGTGATGAAATTTGACTATTTTTAGACTGATGTCAGAACCAAAACTATGCTGATTTTACAAAGTGTACAGCTCTAGTGGTCGTAAAATGTCTTTTTTGATTTATCTTCCAGTCCCCCATATGTTCTTAAAAATGTTGGTCATGCCCATAGATGCACAAGGCCAGGTTGGCCAGGGAGGGGTAAAATCGTGATTTTGGGGTCAAGGAGGGGCAAAATCTAGAATTTTTACAGTAGCTAGTTGCGTTTTGGCTATTTTTACGCTGAAATCGCTTGGAATTACAGTATTTCTGGCTTAAACTGTTCGATAGTATGTCATCTTTGGACCGCTGAGCGTGGGGGAGAGTAAACTCCCTCTCACCCCTCACTTTGTGCATGTATGGTCGTCGTGTCCCCCTCCCCCACTCCAAACAAAATCCTGGATAAGGGCGTGAACCTAGTGCTGAATTTTCAAGGAATGGATAAATAAACACAATAAGTAGGGGCCTATTTAAGTGGTGCGCGTAAGCGCTAAAAATTGTAGTGCTCTGCGCAAATTTTAGCTTCATTTCTAGGTAAGCGGTGGCTTAATCCATGCAGAAGATGAGAATTTTTAATCATAGTGAAGTTTTAGAGCAAGTGTCGATAAAAGTGCTGCGATCGGCACGGCGCGGCTTGTATAATAATAACAATTAGGTAGTAAAATTAAATTAATCGGGCGCCGAAAATTTTGTAATTTCACCTTTCTTGGTCGCATTTTCGCACTACAAAAATTTTTCACAAATGCCAAGCAATCCCAAAATTGTTTCCATTTTTCAAAATTTTGGTTGACATATAGACCAAAAAGTGGAATAATGGTGGTATGGTCAAGAACCAAATTAAGGCGACAACGGCGCTTTAAATAATAGTTTTCTTGCATTCAGCAATGATTTTTTCGGATTTTCTAAGACTTCAGGACCGTTTTCGGAGAACAATACAGATAAACTGAAAGATTTCTAAAAATTTTCGTTTTGTCGCGCCAAAATAAGGAGTATACTTAGGCACGGATTCAAGAGGGGGCGGGGGTGGCTGCCCCATTGGCCAAAAATATTTGGCGAGATAAAGAATGGATATGCAATTTGCAATGATTTTTGGCCGTCAGTGACCATAATTTCTCAAATTTTTCCGGTGCTATGCGCCGGATGATATCTAGTAATGACATTTATTAACTTTCTTGGCGACCTGGAAGCCATTTTCTGTTGTATTTTTGCATAGTTTTCTTCTATTTTCAATTGCAAGTTTCGATGTTTCGCATCAAATGTTATAAAAACAGGAAATCAAGCAGTAAATCATGCTTATACATAGATGTCTATCCGCCTTAATTTCAAAAATTTTCCGGCGCTACGCGACAGATTTTTGTAAAAGTCAGAGAAATTTAATTATTTTTTCGCACAAAATTTTCGAAAATTTTAGAATTTTCTGAAAAAATATTGCGTCAAAAGTGATTTGATGTAAAAGTATACAATGTAAAATACCGACAAAACGCTATTTCGCGCGTTAAGGGCAAATTTTTGACTGTTTTTGGAAAAGTTGGGATACCGCCCCTTTAGGAAAATTCTAGATCCGCCACTGAGTATACCTGATTGTTCTGCGCTTATCACGCTAGAGTAATTGTACCGGATGGAACGCAGCCTAACGTAGAATACACTTCATAAAAATGGTAATATTTCTCGACAGAATGAATTTTGATTTGAGTTTTTGTTAAGAGATTAAAAAAACAACAAAACGTTCGGATTTCTCGGCGCTTGATGCCGGTAATAATTAAGAAATAGGACCAAGGTAGATTACCCAATATTACGTCTATTGCTGATGACGTCACAAAAAGCACTGTTCTGCAGAAGTATGTTCCCACCGCAAAAATGTTGCATTACAGGTTTTATGAAGATTGGTTATTATGGAGTGTCTAATCTGCATGCTTGAGGCTTAGTCGATAATAATATTCTTAATAATGGTCGAGCAATTGCTGAGTTCGGATAATCTACAAAATCGTAGGAACAACATATGTTAGATGCTGTAGCTTTTTGCCTATATCAGAACGAGGTACGACAAACAAATTTGGACAAAAAATCCCTTTGCGAAAAACCTTTTTCAAGATTTTATTGCTAAATTCAACTAACCACTGCTACTTCGTTCCAGTCACTTTCTTATAGTTTTAGAGACTGGTCTAGTATGATAATTCTTACTTTTTATTAGATTGATAGAAATGTGCGCATCTGATAATGCATGTAAATTATTGCATTTTTTACGTGTTTTAGAACTTCGAATGAAAGTATAAGAAAGTCTGGTCATATTATGTGTTTCTATCTTGAATACATATTAAAATTATTTTTTAAGACAAACGTGCATTTTTAGTCATCATATATAGTTCTTCATCTGTCAGCATCACCTCACCAGCCTACTAGAGCAACTCAAGCATGCAGCCTAGCCAACGTTATTCATTAAGTTAAGGAATTAAGTCGAAAGTTCTTCTTCCATAAACCATTAAGCGATGGTCTTCTTTTATCAAATGCTAAATGAAAACACGATGGCGTACAGGTTTTCCGATAGATGAATCAGAAAGCTAAATTTAGTGCCATAATACCAATTTTATTTTTACATCACAGGGTTCAACTTAATCGCATAACTATTGCGATGACCTTGTCAACTAACACATCCGACCAAACGTATTCATTCGATGATTATGAATCTCTGCCTACTCATCGGCTGCATGTACATTTATTGGCCGGTGGTGCAGCCGGCATTATGGAACATTCATTAATGTTTCCAATTGATTCGGTCAAGGTATGTGATGTGCGAATAAAAGTAGGGTTTATCAACATATTTACCGCTAGAATATACCTTGAGCATGGGCGTAGGCAGGGGGGCGGGGGGCGGCCGCCTTCTCCCTTAGCCCAAAAATAATTTTAGAAAGGTAAGGAAATGCATGAAAATTGGCATCATTTCATCGAAAATTCTGAAAATTTTCGGCGCTTCGCGCCGTATAATTATTATTTTCGTTAATTTAGGCCCAAGCGCGGCCGAAAAACCGTCATTTTTTTATAGCTTATATATTAGAAGAAAATAAATTTTTTTTCGAGAAGTTTGAATTTTATGAGCTTAACGGATACAGCATGTTCGCACACATCAGAAAATGCACTTTATTTGGCGCCCCGGCGAACATATCCCTGAATATAGGGTCACCAATTTCGGACCGCCCCCTGACCTTGAGTATAGTGAATTTCGCGAAACTTTGTGCTTGAATCACAATTTTTGAATCAATGTCAATCGGTCACAAAGTGGTTTAAACTGAATCAACAATTAATACACCCTGCATAACAATTGATAATCATTCGAAATTCTGCTGTACGAAATCGTATTTATTTACTATAGGCTGCCTAGAAACTTTTTATGTAGCTATGCATCTGTTTGAATAGTGAAAGTTGATTTCAATGTACAAAGTTTCGTGAAATATGCTATAGTTTGTTTCAAATGGGTTAAATAACAAAGTGCTTTAGCTCCGCTTATCACGGGCCTCATTATTCAGGTAATTTCTGACTTTTCGTGATTCAGCAAAATTTTGACGAAAGATTGAAAAATGGTATGCAAAGTTAGTAAAATAATACTTATATGAATTACATAGGTAGTCATGATTTTGTTGTAAATTGAAATGGTTCCGGTGAATGAATAAATAATAAGTGCAGTAGGGACGAAAATTGTACAATAATCTGTTAGTTTATTTTTTTATAGTAGTTTTGGAAGGTTATGTCTTTTTCTTATAGTTTTAAATGGTTCAGATCAGTGTTTTTTTTATTTGCACGGGCCTCTTTGCACCGTGCAAAAAACCTTCCAAAATCCTTTTGCACGACCGAAAATTTTTCTGTACAGTGTATTTTATATACAAAAATTTTCCGCGCTTCGCGCGGTAGGATACTGTAGGTTTAGCCGTTATATCTTTCACACTATGTTTACCCTGAGAAAAACGACAGATTTGCGATTTCTGTAACAAATTTTCAGCACATTTAACAGTTTCTGCAGGAATTTGATGCTCAAAAAATAAAATGACATATTTTTCTAACGATTCACGTTATAAGTGGAAGTCGCACGAAGCGCGAAATTTTTTTCTCATTTTCGAGCCAGAAAATCTTAAAAATGATCAAATGTAAAATTTTATTTGAAATGTTTATGCTGAAAATATCTATAAAAGTGAAGGAATCGCACGAAGCGCGAAACTTTATTGGGATTTACCGAAAAAAGCACTTCAGATTTTTCACTTTCTAGCACTGAAAAATGTGTAAAAAACAACACTGTAATGCTAAAATTAAAATAGGGCTTCAATCGTCATAATTATCGAAATCCTGTTTAAAAACATACATATCAAAGCTCTGAAAATGGCATGAGTAAAAAATGAAAAACATAGCGTAATTACCTAATATCATGACGCAGAAAACTTAATTAATGATTTGTAGGTACTGTAAAGTAAAACAAAAACCTAATGATTCGTTTAACCTGGTTTAGAAATTTACTACATTAGGGAAAAGTGTCGAAAAAAGGTATGGGACATCAAGCGCTAGTACCGAAAATCTTTGCATTTTTTCCAAAAAATGCTCATTTGAAACTTTTTGCACTTTTAAAATTGGGTGACCTTTGAAAGAAGTAAAACAAGTTAAAACAAGATCCACTTCTTGCTAATTTGGTAATGGAATACGCAAAGTAGAATAAGCCTGTCTGCATCAGAAATGAAAATAGGGTGAAAAATTGAACTCAGTGGGCGTGCTAGAAAGACAATAAGATATTTTGGTGTTATCCGGCTTGAAGCGCCGAAAATTTTTTGAAAATTTGATTTTAAAGTGACCTGGGCCTTCAAAAATCGACATATTTTACATTATTTTTGCCCAAATTTTTCTTTGCGCCGTGCAAAGATCACCAAATTTTTTCTTTGCACGGGCCCTAAAAAGTTTGCACTGTGCAAATAAAAAAAACTGGTTCAGACGCTATATTAAGTATTTACCTTTTGAAAAGCTGACATGACTATGGAGAGGATTCTTTCTGATATCATCTATATGTAAATAAAACTTTCCATTTTTTCTATTATTCTTTGCTTGTTAATATTGAGTTTTGGAGCTTCAGGTTGAGTGACGGAAGTCGTTTAGTGAAAATCAAGTCGATAATGAAAATTGAAAGTTTTCATGAATCATACCGTAATAATGTAGTTTAAAATAATTTAATGTGGTGAAATATAATTGGAAATAAATAAAAATGCATATGAAAATTATGACGTTGCATAATGACTGGACTCACGATGTTGAATGCCCGGAATCATTTTAACAAATAGCACGATTTGTATATGCCAAGAAGTTATAAGTTTGATTTTTGCATCTGACTTATCTGCCTTTCACTAAAATTTGGATTATTTAGAGTTTGTGAAAGCATTGATCGAAAAATTACAAAATATGTACATGGATTGGATTGATAATACAAAAGATCATACCTGGGCGTGGGGTGTTCAGGGGGTATACACCCATAGGTGGGCAGCACCGAAATTCTGGGGGGTGAAAAATTTTCTGGAGGGGGTGAAAAAATTTTAAAAGGTCAAAAAATGGTCTTAAAAGTTGTTGTATGGCGAAAAAACACCATTTTTCGACGTTTCTCATCGAGCACTATCCAATGGCATCAAAAAATTTGCTAAAAAAGCAAAAAAAATTTTCTGGGGGGTATTTTGATTTCTGGGGGGGGTATTTCAACTTCTGGGGGGTGCATACCCCCCAAACCCCCCACGCCCATGTGTGTATACACCCCTTAGAAACCAAAACACACCCCAGAATTCAATTTTCGAAATTTTTTTCTTTTTTCGCAATTTTTTGATGTCAATGGATAGTGCTCGATGAGAAACGTTGAAAAACGGTGTTTTTTCGCCATACCATCAGGCCATTTTTGACATTTGAAAAAATCATGCACCCCCAGAACTTTGGTGCCGCCCACCTATGCATAAGCCTTCTATTCGAATTTTGTGTCTTTGTCTGATCATTAATTATGCGTATATTTATTGTGATGTAACGTCGGCTTTAAGAAGTGCTTATTGATCAATGTCTATTTGTGCACGTAATATTTGCTTTTAAATGAACTGGTTTCCTGACGCATTAATCTATGTTTGTTTATGCGAGATAACAGACTTTGTCATCGTCACTTTTCGGCGTAGACTTCTAGAATATCTATAGTGTAGACAGGCTGTAGCCAAACGGGTATATAAAGTATATTGCCAAATTATCGACGTCAAAAGATCATGTAAAATTTGTTCATAATGTAATGAGTGCCGTTTTGTGCCAAAGCTTATTAGCTTTAAAAACAGTTTGAGATAATTTTTTCTTTTTTTATTGGTCAAATTAATTTTTTATGAGCAATAAATATTGAGAAAACTTAGTATCAATATTGTAAATGATTCGGAGAAAAGATGGTACCTCGGTACCTCCTACTCTGAGATACACAAGTCATTTTTCATTTCAACTTACATTCATGTGGACGCTCGGAGGTTAAAAACTACAGAATACAGGTGTCACTGTTACGTATGTACGCAAAATTTCACATCTTTTTCGTCATTTATGATTTTGTAACAAAAAATTCAGCTGGATTTTTAATGAATAGTGAATTCAAGGCACAAAAATGTTTCTTCATCCAGTTTTTTCGATGCTTTTTATTCAAAATGTGTTGTCTAGCAGTTGAAGTTGCTGAGGTGAAAAGTAAAGAGCTTTTGTAGCTGTCTAAATGCGGGCGATACTACTTATACCATGCGTGCACAACATGGGGATTTTCAAGGGTGTGAAAACCAAAATTTTTTAAGTGTCTTTTTTGGGCTCAAAACACTATGTTTGACGGGTCTTACGATGTTCTTCCTTTTTAGGACATAAAAAACACAAAAAAGTATGAAAAATAAGAACATTGGACAAAATATAGTCAAAAAAGTATAAAGCGTAAAGCGCCGAAAATCTGATACTTCTGAGCCATACGATCGCTGAAAAAATTAAAAATTCTGGGGAGGGGGTGAAAAATTTTTTTGTGGAAAGGGTGAAAAACTTTTTGCGAAAGGTGAAATCCCACTCCGTCAAAGTCTAAAATCATGCATGCTTGCTTTATATCAGAAAAGAACTAATCAGTAGGTACCTAAATTGGAAAGCTTGTATGTACGTTGCATAAGGGACTGACATCTCTGCATGCATTTGGCTTTAAAAAATTAATTCAGCCCATAATACGCTAAACATGCTGTGCATTCAGCTTCATTTTGATCAATTCAAGGCTTTAGCTTAACTGTTACTATTGCATATAATCATATATACATGTGATGGCTCGAAATATCAGGAGGGGGGCCCAGTCATTTTTAAGGGAAGGGTGCAAAAATGACAAAATAAGCACTTAAAATTGGCCAAAACAGCAACTTTTATCAAAAATCAAGGGGTCGAAATTTTCTGACTTCTGGGGGGCGACCGGCTTTGGATTAGAATATATAAATACTTTTGGGTGCTTTTTAATCAAAAAAGCACCCGAAGTTGATGAGTTTCTCTATTTTGTAGTGCTAAAAGCGATATAATGCCGTCAATATGAACTAAAAATGATTTAAAAAATGCGGTGCTATCACGAAAAAGCGTTTTATAGGCTATTTTGACCATTTTCGTCGTTCCAATAGCGGAAAAAATCGTGAACACTAAAATTACTGGTTTGGATTTCTGGGATTTTACCCCCTGCCTACCCTCACCTTGTTCATCTATGATATAATGCACGTATGCACGTTATATGCAAAATAATCCTGATCACAAATGTTTTATGATAACAATCGTAACGTTATTGCTGAGCTGAGTACGAAATTATGGTTTTCCAGACTCGAATGCAGAGTTTGTGCGCTTGCCCTGAACGCAAGTGCAAGACGCCTGTTGGAGGCCTGTTCAGTATGGTAAAGCGTGAAGGCGTTTTTAGACCCATTCGTGGAATAAGCGCAGTTGCTGGCTTAGCAGGTCCTGCACACGCCCTCTATTTTACCGTATATGAAAAGCTGAAGCATTATTTGACGAACGGTCGACCTGGATTTAATCAATATGCATACAGTAAGTACATTTTACGCCTCGTTTTATGTGTTTCATACGTGCACCTACATATAATGGTAAGTGAGTACAAATTCTGTTTATGAATATTTAAATTAGAATTTTATTTTCGATAATGAACGTTCAAGATTTAGTAAATTTTGCCTCAATATCTTGTTTCTGATGAATGAATATATTATAGAGAAAGACTTTAGTGCTGCATATGATTATGCTCAATTGAATATCTCAAAATATGTATATGCAATGCATAATATTACAGAAATTGCAAGGCTCGTCGCAATGTGTTGTGAGTTCTTATGTAAAAGGTTAATTCTGAATTTATTGAGAAATCGACAAAGCCGACTTTTAACCCAAGCAGTCGTTTAGAATAAATGTCTTGAGTCGGTTTAAAAAAATGAGAAAGACTGAAAAAATACTTAGTAAGAAATAATTCAAGGATAGATTAAACACAATATTACACTTCGCTCAGTTGGTCTACCAACTTAGCATTTTTTGCTGAAAGATTATTGGCATTTGATTTGTTATTTCAGCAGAAGTATTGAATCATGCGGTTCTCATCATTTACCCAGCAGTTGTATTATTATTAATATGTGTATTATTAATATGTGTATTATTATTATTATTATTACTATTACTATTACTGTTACTATTATTATTATTTTTGTTGTTTTGTTGTTGCTATTAGTATTATTGTTGTTGTTGATGTCCTTATTATTATTATTATTATTATTATTATTATTATTATTATTATTATTATTATTATTATTATTATTATTATTATTATTATTATTATTATTGTTATTGTTATTATTATTTATTATTATTATTATTATTATTATTATTATTATTATTATTATTTACTATTATTATTATTATTTATGATTATTGCGTTTCGAGTCGATGAAGAACCTACATAAATTTCGAACTTATTTCCAGTGATTAAGGTTGGACGGATAATACGAAAATTTTATTGCCCTCCATCGTGGGGCTTTGATAGGAATCCTATGTATCCGTTTTTATATGTACGGTATATATAGATGTAACGGCTCTATATTTTGGGGGTCCTCGCACCGGCCATTTTTAGGGGGGGTAAATTACCTCCAAGTTTTGGCTAAAAACGGTCAAAAACCTAAAAAACAGCCAACAATTTCAATTTTTTACAAAAATGGGGTGGCAGAGGTGTTAAAAATTTTCTGGTTTTAGGGATTGGGCCCCTACCGCTTTTTGCATGTATGATGTACGGTCTAATATTCTGGGAGTTAATGCATTTAGTGAATCATTTGATGTCAAACTTTCGTTCTAGCGTTCACATCATGTTGACACAGGACATGGTAATAAATAGATGACGATTGCTTCGTGTATTCCTAAAAAAACTTTTTAGAGATCGAAAATGAATTTGCCCCTAAACGATTATTGGAAACCACACATGAGCGGGGGGAGTTAGCGGCCTAGACCATATATGGACAACAACCAAATTCTGGGGGTTTTGGTGGTATAAAATTGGCAAACATAGCATGCCAAAAATTTAATTCTGGGGGTCTACCGGATTCACGTGGTCTAAACCATACCCCCGAACCCCTCACGCCCATATATGGTCTAGGACCCCGATAATTCGGTAGATCCCCAAAATCGATAGACCCCCAGAATTGAATTTTTGGCACGTTTTTGCCGGTATTAGTCCACCCAACCCCCAGAATTTCGGTGCTGTCCATGTATGTTGGTAACCGGTAAAAAAGTTTTCGACGTAGATTTCGATCTTAACTGAATCGATTGCATTTTACTTCTCAAGAGGATGTATGGCTAAACAAGCAACGAAGAAAAACCATTGGTCTTAGATCATCCGTTTACTTAAAAAGTGATGAAAGGGATCTTGTCTGCATCAATGATTTAACAGTTTAATGCTCACGATATAGGTATGCCACTGAGTATTACTGCTAGGCGTCGTTTGTTGCTGCTTCGTTGCAGGCACGTACCTGTGGGATATTGGTGGGGGAAAAGTCCCCAAAAATTTTGGAAATACGAATAAGTTGTACATGGGTTCCCAAAGAAATAAGTTGAAAATTCTTGAAGCGCATTTGAAAGACTGCCATACAAGATTTTAGCACACTCTTCGAATTAATAATAATTTTCGGGCGCTTCGCGCCAGGTTTACTGTTTTTGTATAACTTATGTCGTTTGAATAGCCCAAGTTTGAGTAAGGCATGATGATTGATGAATATATCAAAATTTTTTGACGCTACTTTAGCAGAATTATTTATTTTTCTCCATACTGTTTTTCTTCGCAATGTATCAGAATTGAGTTCAAAACATGTTAAACAGTTTTTAGCGGGGTGCAATGTTTAGAAATCACTTGCGCGACCATTTTATACAACATGCTTTCGAATATGATTTAGATCAAGCTAGATTTTTTGAATTTTTGAAAATTGTCTCTTTAGCGTGTTGAGCTCTCTAATAAACACCATTATTCCCGCCGTCTACAATAAGCTGTTGAGATAACTGACTTCAAAATTTTAGTCTCCTTAATTTTAGAAGGCCAGCTACGTGCCTGCTTCTTTGTACACTTGATATGCTTTACCCAAAAAGTAGTCTGGGAAATGTTTTTCAAAAGTTCTGGTAGGGATCTGTTCATAAATGCGCTGAGCAGCAACCGAATTCTGGGTGGGGGGAGGAGGGGGCAAAACTGACAAAAATCTTAAAAAAACATGCTAAATAGATAGTGCTCAATGAGAAACGTCGAAAGATGTTTTTTTCCGCCATACCACCACTTTTAAGGCCATTTTTTTGACATTTTGAAAATCCTGCACCCCCACAGAATTTTCTTGCTGCCCACGTATGTAGCTGAAATCTTTGTAGAAAACGATTCTACAACCAATCAACGACGGTATCCCTTTCAAAACATCGTTTTTAGCGTTTGTGACGAACACATAGCCCTTTGAACTCACGAGCATAGTTATACAGCCTTTTTGGACTAAAAATAGCTCTTAAGCCCTTCTTTAAGTCGACAAATAGCTATGAATCATCTTGAAACTCAGAAAATAGCAATTATATATGTATATTATTTCTGAACTGACGCTTCATATTTATGAGTCCTAAAAGACTTTTTCCGAGCCCAAAAAAGCTATATAGTAATTTTTTCTCGGCCAAAATGGCTAAATAACCATCAGTTTTTCAAAACTCAGGGGAGTAATAAATTTTCTCTCCCAGCCCATGCCCCTATGCTCCGCCCCATATTCCCTTTATTGTGCATGTATGTGTATACCAAATGAATCGATTCATGCGGCTGTTGTTATCATATGCATCATCTTGCATCCAAATAATTGAAAATGCGATTTTAGCTCTATCCGGCTGCATGGCTACGCTGATACACGATGCGGTGATGAATCCGGCCGAAGTGGTCAAGCAGCGTCTGCAAATGTGGGGCAGCCCTTACAAGGGCTGCGTCGAGTGTGCTCGTTGCCTTTGGAAAACCGAAGGCATATGCGCCTTCTACCGCAGCTATTCCACTCAACTGCTCATGAACGTGCCCTTTCAAACGTCGCATTTCCTGGTCTACGAACTGGTTCAAGAGCGATTAAACCCGCGACGCCGTTACGATCCCAAAAGTCACGTGGTGGCCGGTGCGTTGGCCGGCGGCGTCGCTGCCGCCATCACCACGCCGTTGGACGTTTGTAAAACGGCGTTGAACACGCAGGATTGGCGATTGAGCTCAGCGACGGTCGTCGCGGCGTCGGATCCGGCGAACTCGCGGCGTTCGCGAATGTCCGGCGTGATTTCAGCGTCTTCCGGCGCCGTTCCGGCGCCGCCGGGGCGAACCGGCGCCGGATCGGTTTTGACCGCGCGGACGCCGACGACCATCGCGGCTCCTTGCGGACCGATAATCGCTCCGTCGGCTTTGCGCTTCTTCCGACCCGCCTGTTGCCGTCCGGCACCGGGTCCGGCGCAGGCGGCGCATCATTGTCCGGCGGGAGTCGACGGATTCGTGGACGCGTGCCGAGCGGTTTATCGCCTGAGGGGAGCTCGTGGCTTTTTCGGCGGTATACAAGCCCGGGTGATGTTCCAGGTGCCTTCGACGGCCGTCAGTTGGTCCATGTACGAATTCTTCAAATACTTGCTTACTGCACCCGAGAGCTATTAAAATCTTCGAATGTCCATAAATGATAACACCGCGGTGTGGACTTGCCGATCATAGCTGAATCTTATTGATTTCTATTTTGCAATGCTAACGACATGTCTCTAAATTATTTATCGATTTCAGCCGGAAGCATATATGATCTTGGGGAAGGTTTTAACCCAGAAAAATTTCCACCACCCCCTCGCAAAAATTTCTTCACCCCTCTCAGATTTGGAAATTTTTTGAAAGTTCCCAAAATTTTCTAAAAATTCTAAGAAAGATGCTTTTTTAAGCGTTTTTAGCTTATTTGCTTAAAAGTGCCAAATTTTCGGCGCTTCGCGCCATTATACTCATGTTTTGACTATATTTTGTTCGATTTGTTCCGACTTTTTTGATTTTTCTTCGAAATTTTTTTGTTTTATGCTCTAGAAAAATATAGCATCGTCAGAAACGCTGGAAAACAATGTTTTTGAGGCGTATCTACTATTTTTGGACCCAAAAAGGCACTTTATAATTCCCCTTAGAATTTCCATGCTGTGCATGCATGATCGAAAGACTGTGCTTATGCTTCCGGGGAATATTCGAAAATCGTTGGTAATCATTTTAATTTAAATGTATTAAGAAGATATCTGGAATGTGTTGTTATAGATTTTGAAAAAGCGAATTTTTGAAAAAATGTAGGCAGGATTTTGGAGAAATTTATCCTTAGTCTGTTTTGTGCTTGAGTGTTTCGCAAGGGCAGATCGTAGAAGGATTTTAGAGGATCCAGAAGTCGGTGCTTCTTGCGTTTTGGGACTTTAGTTGAAACATTATTCAGCGCGCACTAAGCAAAATCCTAGAAAACAATCCGAAATCAAACTACATTTAAATAACATTGTACGACTCTTATGTACTTAGAAAAAAGCGAAGTCAAGGAAAGGAGGAATAGAAAAATAAGTGAAATGAAATAGAACAAAAAATAGTTAAAAAGACAAATTAGCATGGTCTTAATGAAAGGAAAAACAAGTTTTTGATGCAGTAAATAAATTAGCATTAGGGGCGTCTTACTGCAGTCACATTGTGCTATTTTCTCTCAATCGGTCCTAAGAGTGTTGTTCTGTTTTCGTTCTCGTTGCTTCGTTACGTCATTCTTCCATAAAGTCCTTCATTCGTGTTGTCACGCCTACACACTTTCATTGTGCGTCGATTGCTTTGCATTATGAATTTTCTAGGCGCCAGCGTTGTTGTTTGCATATTATTTGCATCAAATAGTATTAAGCGCCAACTGTGCGCTACACGTGTCGTATGACGAATCTGAGTCGCTCTTGATCGTACGAATGGTTATTATAGCAGTGATAAAGTTTAGTGCGGTAGAATTCTAACTTTGTGGGATGAATAAAATTGATAATTGATTTAACGACGATTTACATAATATCTGACAAAACCTTTTGCATGAAAATCAGTTTTCAGCATCCAAACGAGTATCTACAAGATTAGTTTTTAGGCGGAGTACAGTAATACAATTTTGGGTAGCAAAAATGCTTATTGATTGGTATGCACAGTATCGTGAATGTACATAGCTTCATTTTAAACCGCTCGTTTGATCAATTAACAAGTTCGAAAATAGTTATTTATGCACAAGGTTTCGTGAAATGCGTAAATTCATCCTATTAGCGCTTCAACTTGATGCGTTTTGCTTTAAACGAAATAAATAAGGTGGATATACACGTAGGTATTTATGTTTTTTTCCACCAGAAATAACGTGTTACCTAACCTACCTATATTCCTAATTCGCTCTCTCGATGTTGTGCTATAGTCTGTTCCGTTCCTAACGGCCTAATCTTTCTAAAATCTCATTACGGTATTAGTATTTCACTGCACAAATGGTTTCTGCATTTACGCCCTCGTAGCGAATGATTGCTTTAAACTCTTCTTATTGTAGTTTAATGTGCTTTGCTTATCCTGTGGCGCACCTACCAAACTGCAAAATATCCTGCTAATGTAATTTGCCGTAAAGCGAAAATGGGCCGTTCGGAACGGAACAGACTATAGTGCATGGAGTGGCACGAGAAATGCCCTCATTAGTCTAGAGCACATAAGCCCGATTTCTTTATTGCTGAACGGACCAGGTCTCTTGTGTCACGACGATCGCGCCTACTTCGTTGTGGAGCAGTGAATAAGTCGGGACGGGAGTTACAGAAATAGGACGCTCGGCTATCAAATGACCTCATGTACTAACTCAAAATTTAATAGATTATAAACACATACAGGCAGGTACCTTTGTTTGTACATACGTACCTATAAGTATGTATGTAGGCTTCAAGTGCGGTTTCATTCAGTTTGCGTGTTAGCACTAATAATTTCAATGTCGGATAGAAAGGCAACAAGACAGCGAATTTTTATGCCAGGCTTTTAGATGATGTCTATCACATTCAAGGTTTATTTAACGCACGTAGAATTTTTACCACAGGAATTTGCATTTGGATAATTACTGTATCAGACCCAGCAGGAGCAGGAGAATGGGCTTTTCAGGAGAAATTTCAGGAGAAGTTGTAAACATGCAGGAGAATGCAGGAGAATTTTAAAATGTCAGGAGAATTCAGTGGAATCCTGAAAATCTAGGAGAATTCAGGAGAATTTTCAAAACTTAAACAGCAAGTTATAATGATTATCATACATTAACCTTCTTACTGTACTTACTGTAGTTAGTTAGTTGTATATAATTTTATACTTAGATCTTTCACATTAAGAATTTATTTCGTTCATAGTTAAGACCACCGTTTTTTCCACTTTTTGGTCTATTTGTCAACCAAAATTTTGGGAAATGGAAAAAATTTTTGGGCTTGGTTGGCATTTGTGGAAAATTTTTGTAATGTTAAAAATGCGTTTTAGAGAGTTAAAACTTCAAAAATTTTTCGGCGCTTCGCGCCGAATTGATTAAATTCTTACTTATTAGTAATCCTTAAGCCGCGCCGCGCCATTTTTATCGACAATCTGGTCTAGAACTTCACTACGATTGAAAATCCTTATTTTCTGCACGGATTCAGTTAGTTTTTTAATGCAAAAATGCGTTTTAGAGAAGTGAAACTACAAAAATTTTTCGGCGCTTCGCGCCGAATTGATTTAATTCTTTTTTTGTTATTAATATTTGAGCCGCGCCGCGTCAACTGCAGCATTTTTATCGAAAATTTGATCTAGAACTTTACTACGATTGAAAATCCTTATCTTCTGCACGGATTCGGTTAGTTTTTGTAATGCAAAAATGCGTTTCAGAGAGGTGAAACTACAAAAATTTTTCGGCGCTTCGCGCCGAATTGATTTAATTCTTACTTGTTATTGATGTTTAAGCCGCGCGGCGCCAATTGCAGCATTTTTATCGATAATCTGGTCCTAGAACTCCACTACGATTGAAAATCCTTACCTTCTGCACAGTTTTTGAAATGCAAAAATGATTTAGAGAGCTAAAATTTCAAAATTTTCTGGCGCTTCGCGCCATTTGATAAATTATAGTTTTAATTGTCAAAAACGACTTCAGAATTGGCTAAAATGCTTTACTGAAGGAAGGAAATTCAAGTTTCAACATAAATAACGTATACTGATCGTGATATTCTTGTAGAGCGCGAAATTTTTATACAAAAAGTGCATCAAACACCGCTATTGCATGTGTACATAAAATTTTCCACTTAAAAACACTGATTTTTCAACACAGGCGCTCTATTTTGAACGTTTTTAGACCTCCCAAAAAATGTGGAAAAAAGTCGGAAAAAGTGGAAAAAAATTTTGGGTTCAATCTATAATGTCAACCAAATCGCTGGGAAAAAAACGGTGGTTAAGACCTAAGTGTTAAGTTATAACTATATCCAAATAAGTTTCGTGCTTCCGTAGTAAATCATTCATTCATTCATTTATTTATTCACTTAATATCACGAAGTGCAGAAATACATAGCTTTACACACCGTCTAATTGTTTTTATCAGTTTCATAGACGTTTGCAAAGCGCCTATAAACATTTTTTTGATATATTTCAAAACGTAAGGATTTGCTTGCTACTGAAGTACATACAATTAGTAATAAAGTATTATTTATTTTTTCAAAAGACATTGCAAACAGGGCTCTTTTCAGAAATTTTTGATGATGTAAGTGCAACTGAAAATTGGCGGTCACTGTTTTAAGCACAGAAACTGTTTTTTCGAATAATGAAGATAACAGGCAAGAGATCAGAATAAAATAGTTGGGTGAACCAAGGTAAATTGGCCTGAGCATGCTTGATATGCATGTGTACATACAATTGTAGATCTGCTGTACAACCTTTCCTGCAAAATATGAGCCAGGAGAATTTTCAGGAGAATCAAAATATTTTCAGGAGAATTGCAGGAGAATTTTTCCCCAATTTTACCTCTGTGCAGGAGAATCTAGTGTGACGAGAGCGCAGCAAGCGCCGTGGCTGAAGTGGAGGAGGTTGGGAAGTCCCAGAAAGTTACGACAAGGACACTTTCTAACTGATAATGGAAAGTATTATTAATACTCAACTATTAATTTATTTATCTACTAATAAGTTAATATCACCTTTTCAATATGGTTTCCAAAAAATAAATCGTGTGAATTGCAATTACTAAATTGTAAATATTCTTGGGTTAACTCACTGGAATGTAATGAAACCGTTGATATTATTTATATAGGCTTTGCCAAAGCCTTTGACAAAGTCGATATATCTAGACTTCTTGTTAAATTAACTAGTTACGGTATTGAACAACACCTATTTAATTGGTAAAAGGCTTTTCTATCTAATCGTATTCAGTGTGTTCGCGCTAATCAGTGTTTTTCAGATTATGCCGCTGTAAGTGGAGTTATTCGAGGGTCCATTCTTCGACCTACGTTGTTTTTGATTTTTATAAATGATATTTTTGATAATTTGTCAAGTTCGACTTTTATGTTCGCGGATACCTAAAAATATTCAATCTTTCCTGCAATTATCAAACACTTCAGACCGATTTAGATAGAATTTCCATTTGGGCCACCAGAAATTGTTTGCCAATATTATTCTAAATGCACAGCCCTATATTTGGGCAAAAATAATCCTAAATTGTCATATACACTCAATACACAAGTTATTACGGACGATTCTGTCTATGTTCGCGATTTAAGCGTGCTAATTTCGCAAAACCTAAAAGTTAAGGAGCATTATAGCAGTATAATCAAGAAAGCTTTCTTGAGATTTATCTTAATCAGAAAATCCTTCTCATTTCATTTCATTTCATAAATCACTCATGATTGAAAAAAATTTGCATAGAAAAGCAACGTCGACTTCCACGTGAGCATAAGGTTACTAATCTAACACTAACGGAATATGCAATTCTAGCGTCCGAACAAACACCTATTACGTAAATCACTCATGATTATAAAAAAAATTTGCTTAGAGAAGCCACGTCGACTTCCACGTGAGCATAAGGTTACTAATCTAACACCCTACAGTACATAAAGAATTGATCAGTCAGTAGTGCTCCACAAATCACCTGCCTGTGTTGATGAGCACACCTTTTATTCAATGCAATAGGAACGGAGTTTTCTATCTAGGCAACTGTAAATGCGCCTAACTTCTATTTTTTGATAATACAGTCATGTAAACTAACATCGACCGATCGCAGTGTATTCCATGCGATTTGCTTTGTGTCGCCTTCCTAATTTTAGTACATAATAATCCAGGCCCAGGCCCCGGCCCCGGGCCGGATACAGGGCGGCCTCGGCGCGGGGGTCTGCAAAAACCAATTAAAATATATGCAATAAATGCGAAAAGAGAAGTTTTATCAGTCAGAAAGCAGAAGAATCTTTATTCGTTTCCAAGCATTAGAAATTTCCAAGCTAGCAGATGAATAATTATTCCTAAAGAGCATGAAGAGTAAGCTATCTGTGTTATTTTTAAGGTAATGCATACTCGTATTGTATAAGAAATCCAGTGACAAATAAGTACGTGAGACATATCGAATTCGAATCGAGGTAATAAATTAGGAACACATTGTAACAAAGAAAAAGTACTCGAATTTTGTTGTAAACTTCTTGCTGATAATTTTTTCGAAAAATATGTTAAATATGGTCTGATTTCGTAATCAATCCTAGTAATATATCCTCTCTGATTAAAAGCTGACTGGTGGAGGAGAAATATGGGTAATCAAAATCAGCGAGTAAATAGATAAGTGTTGTGAAAAAAGAGAAAACAGTCCTTAAATAAAGTTTTTTATAGTTTAACGAAACGACTTATTTATTGCGATGAGCAGGTGTGTGCTCTGAGTTGAGAAGGTGTAAATGGGCCTAAGATTACTTTTGGAAACGGTCAGACCAATCGTGCAACAATTCATTAAGTAATCAGCAGAATAATAAAGGTGAAGCATGAAAACAAACAAAACTGTGCAATCTATACTATGCAGGTTAAAAGCTCAGCTAAAAATGCCACGGTAGTCTCACGTGCCACGGTAGTCTCACATGCCACCATACATGGGCAGCAAGAAAATTCTGGGGGGTGCAAGATTTTTGAAGGTCAAAAAATGGCTATAAAAATGGTGGTATGGCGAAAAAACATCATTTTCCGACGTTTCTCATCAAGCACTATCCATTGCTATCAAAAAATTGCGAAAAAAACGGAAAAAATTTCAAAAATTGAATTCTGGGGGGATTATTTTGGTTTCTGGGGGGGTGCATACCCCCCAAACCCCCACGCCCAGGTGTGCGTGCCACCGGAATACCAACAGTTGTTCCATTGCGTTTTTACCTATGACAAACCGAATAAGTCGTGTTTTAAAGATTAGAAGCACTCAATTGTAGAGTGAAATACATTCAAAATATGGATGTAGAGACAGTAGAATAGGTATTTAGAAAAATCAGACAATTGTTCATTAAGTAGTGCGCCATATTCGCACGACTCAGTATCTCAATGACATATTTTAATGCACAACTTAAAGCCCCGGCGCCTTCGCTAAAGAATCTACCTACTACCTGTGTATGCACATACAGACAATTAGGTCAATCAATGCGATGATTTTCGCGGTCGCCTTCCCTAAACAATGCGTACCTACATACAAACAAATGTATGCATCTTGCTTCCATCAGCATACATTAGATCAATCGATGCGCCGATTACGGCAGTCGCCTTCCCATGCTTCGTGCTTCTATCACTTTACAACTTCATAATTGAATTTCTCCCCTTCTAATGCTTGCCGTCGATAATTTCTTTTGAATACCTTCCTTACAATGCATAAGCTTTCGATTAATACCCATTAATTTCAATTCTATTACATCTATCTATTCTAGATTTAAGCCAGAAAATGTCCTTTTTTCAAAATTTGAGACTTTCCAGTATTCTGCATTCCGCCCCGATTTTTTCCATCTTTTTTAAGGTTATGGTATATATACGTTCAGTAATTATTACTTTTTCAAATTGGGGTATATGTAAGCATACCTTTTTCATAATTTGAAAGTAACTTTCACTTGCGAGGTTTCGATCCTCCGACCTCTTTCTTTACAACAAAACGTTCACCACTCTGCTAAGCCACCTGGTCCTAAGGATTATAAACGTAGTAATGAAGGGAATCGTTTATCGCATTCATGTCAATAATAACGCAAAATAAAATAACGAAACGTCTTTTGCTCTTCTCGATAACGCATTAGCTGACCACACGTCTGGCATGCGGATATTGACAAAACAGATCTCTATCTTGACACCACGAAATGGCCGTTGCCTCATCTGGCGCGTGAATAAAATTCGTTAATTTAAAGCCCCGGACATCCACATTTAAAGCCATTGTAAGTAAAGCCTGAAGAAAATACACCAATATATCATATATATATATATATATATATATATATATATATATATATATATATATATATATATATATATATATATATATATATATATATATATATATATATATTTATAAATATACTCTAATGCTGTATATACCCTAACGTTAAAAAAAGTGGAAACAATTCGATGGGGCTTAAAGTGAATAAGTGCCAAAAATTTTAATGCAAAAATGCGTTCTAGAAGGGTTAAAGGCATTGGTGTAGCTGGTTCACATATGTATTAAGATAAAAACGTTATAAATACGTATAGGTACAGTTGAAAGCTGCCACCTAACTGGTTCGAAAATAAGTCAAGTCGAAAACAAATAAGGCAGTGCTCGGACTGTTTCTGCAGATTCATCCGGTTGACATCAACAATCTTTCATTTTATCGGATGTTACGAACTGCATAAATAAGCCTTTACAATTTGACTATCTTAATACATATGTCAACCTGCTACACAAATGCCGGGTAAAATTACGAAATTTCTCGGATATCACTAAATACCTAACATTAGGTGAAAAACACGAAAATGATTTTTGATGAAGAAAATCGAATTTTTATATTCTCAATGGATTTCTATTCTGAATTCTTATGTTATAAAACGTCGAAAAATACGTTCACTCATCTATCCAAAATAATTTATGAAATATGCAGCTAAACATTGGGTTCCCCTTGTGTAAATTGATAAATACGGGCCTGGTTCAATTGTATTGATAATATCCATTGTACTACCTCATTTATTTTCTTGTTCAGTTCGATTTTGAGAGGTACCAGGGAAAGGACATTTTAAAGTTGGTCGTCGTCTGAACGAATGATCGTTTTGCATCTATATTTTTAATTTTCATGTTTTATATTGTATATCAGCATGTCTGGTGCCTTTTGAGAAGTCAAAGTTAGTAATTTAATACAATAATCTATTTAGCGATCATATAATTTTGTTTATATAACCTTTTGACCGTCAAATTCTGTTCGAGCAAAAAACTGTAATTTAAAAATTGTTGAAGGCAAAAAACAGAAAAATGAAAAATTAAGGTAGCAGATTAGACATTGCAGACGTATCGGAATCTTGTTCAGCTTTATCCATGTGATAATTTCTAATTAAAGTCATTGATAGAAATCATAATATATGTTTTGTGTCCAGGCCCGTTTCCAGGATTTTGTTTCGGGGGAAGTGGGGCGCGATCAAAATTTTTTAAAACACAAGGGGAGACCAAAGGATGAATTTTGCTTTGCCGATTTCGCTACCCGGATGCCTTAGATACGGTGAAAATCTAATGGAAACCATCTGTTTTAGGACTGAGGGGGTCTGGGGATGGCGCGCTCAAGCGCCCTCCAGCGGGGTCCGGGCCGAGCCCCGCAAAATTCAGTAAAAAGAGCACTTCAATTTTGAATTGTAGCCTTAAAATTTTTACAAAATCAGCCGAATCACGGCTGTGAATTTACCCTAGAAATGGTCAAAGTTCATCAGCCAATCCATAATCATCACCGAAAAATTTCTGTCATTCTTGCTTCCCAAACAAATCTCATTTTCTGTATAAAACCTGTGAAGAAAAGAAGATATATAGATGCAAAATACGTTTTAGATTGTATAAAGACTGAAAAATGGAGTGTTTAACTCGCGCGCTTGGGACTAAATAGACTGTAAATAATTTTAAATTTCGGCACGAAGCGCCGTAAATTTTTTGTGATTTTTGCTAAAATAGCTAACGGGAGAGTAAAGGAAAACAATTGCTCACATATTTCATTTGGGGGGAGAGGCACGTGCCCCTATCCCCCCTAGATACGGGCCCGTTCGCATCTCTACCGGTGACATACGTTTGTCTATCTTCCTAATTGTCATATCTGTATGTTAGAAATCTGTTTTTTAAAGAATCATTATTCCTAAGAAACCATAGTCCTCAGTGGACTGCATGGGTTCCGAAATAAATAGCAATTTTATCGACCTCTTGCCATTTGGAATTCGTAAATCTAATCGCACAAGATGCAGAACTTATGCAATAAAAGGATCACAGACTTGGAGAACTGTGCTCCAAGTAGCCCTTCGGCGGTTCGGTTCCAACTTCCTCGCACATACAGCAGCCCGGAACGTTTGGACAAAACATCTGAAGAGGATAAGGAAAATGCGCTTAAAAATGGTCTTAAATACAGAAAACGTCGAAATAAGAGAGTGATACCTAGTTCGGCTATCTCTACAGCATCCTTGTCAACGCTCGCAAGTTCGTCGGCTGACATTGCACCTAATGCTTGTACCGAAAAGCATCCGGCTTTTTATCATTCTGATACGGATATTTATCAATATGCAAAATGCAAAAGGTTAGATCAGTTGTTTTCGGGTTTTGTATATCATAGTTTCATTGTTGTCTAAGTGGCAATTTTTTCGATGTTTCGCGCCGAACAGTCATTTTTGATTATATTTGCTTAATATCATTGAATTATGCTTAAATTTTCTTTGCATTTTTAACATCTAAGAACAAAGAACATCGTTAGAAAAGTAAAAAATGGTTTTGCGAATACATCGTTTTCGACGGAATGGGACGTTTTGGCGCCGCCGTTTTGGCGCCACACTCTTTGTAATATTTATTATTTACATTTCATTTATTATTCAAGTATAATACAGATTATGGAAGCCCATTCAATTCTCTACGTGATGGTATAAATTACATTTAGAATATCTTTGAATTTAGTGAGATAATTAAATACATCTAAAAATACACTGGATTTTTTTAAAGTTTTTCAGTCGTACACAAATGAATACTCATCGAATCGAAAAGAGCACTATGCTATTTTGTAGCTTGTAGAACCTGCTTTCTGAATATATGATTTATTTTAAAATTGCTTCAAAATTGATATAATTAGAATAATTTATAAGTTGCTGGCGCCAAGAGGGTGGCGCCAAAACGTCGTAGACCCGTTTTCGAGACCAAAAAGTCACTTTAGAACATTTTTTGCTTTCTATCCGCAGACGTTCACACTATGCTTTTTTATTTAAAGTGCTTCTCATAAGTACTATTCTCGAGAAGAGCTTTGGACGATGACTTGACCGTCCTTTTTTAATTTAAATATAGCTAACGTGCACTTTTAGTCAGAAAAGGAAAAAATGTTGCAATATCCGATCAATAATATACTGTTCAACTTTCCAGACTCTTTTTAAGATCTTTAATCGGATTAGAAGTGCTTATACACGATAGGGCTAATATCTATTGTGTTATTGCTTAGGGTTTCATCCTAAAACTTTTGTCGCGTGTATAAAAATGTATATATGGTCGCTAAATCTCGGAATCTGTATTGCATTATCCTAAGAATTCGCTAGAACTATTTTTTTTGAAAAAGCTTTATGTATTTCCAATATACTTAAATTATGTACTATTTCCAATTTTTTTGATTAAAAATTCAAACAATTTTCAATCAGAGAAATATCGAATTATGACTTTTTAAATTTTTTGAAGTCAAAACGAAAACTAAATAATAAAAACGTCAATTTCTCGGCAATTTGTGTCGATTAATTAAAATTCTGCCCTCCAACTCTCAATTTGATTGAAAACGATAAAAATGCCGAAATTTATCAGCACTTGTCAACGAATTCTTATATCTCTGATCTTCAGGAATCTAATCACTGAGACTAAAACACTCAAAAAGATCAGAAAAACATACCACTCAACAATACTATATATTATACAAAACTGTTCACAAAGTGCGCAATGATTTTTTGGTACCCACCTCACTCACTACATACATACAAGCCCTTAGCCCCACGCGAAATGGAAAAAAAATTTGGTTCTTCACAAGGATCCCGTAAAGGAAGAGATGAAAAATTCTGGAGGTTAATTTAAACGGTCGCCAAAACCGGTTTTTCTGCATATTTCTGAGCTAGTAAACGTAAAATTTTGCAGCGCTTCGCACGGGACTTATCGTTTCTATTAAATTTTGTCTTTTAAACCGCTCAAATTTGAGTTAAACTTGGAGAACCTGTCAAATTTTTTTGGCGCTTCCGCCGAATCACTAACTTTCTGGTTGTCTTTCTTTGCTGTGAGTACAAAGATTGAGTAAAGATACGAAATGTTAATAAATTGTCTACGGACTGGTTGATGAGAAATAAAATACACAGATAGTTTATGCGGTTGATTTTTTGTTTACGATTTTGAAATAAATTGAAAAATGCCTAATTTTTTTGAACATTTTCTTCGCCATTCTGTAGAGCTCGTTGAGAAGCTTTCAAAAATGCCTTTATTTTTGACTTTGACTACCCCCTAATAGTTTCTGAGACATCTGGCTCGCAAAATTTTTTGCCTCTCATCCACCGAAATAAAATCCTGGCTACGGATCTGCACACATATGTGCATTCTTTGTACAATAGATAAACAATCTTACTCCTAGATGACAGTAGAGCAGACTGATTTCCTAGTTTTCCTTTTCAACGTCAATTAAAATCACTCTTGATTCTGTTTTGAGTCGTAGAACATTTTCTAGAACTGAAAGCGGCGGCTCGGTACTCACATCTAGTTCAAGTAGTAGTAGCACCTTGTATCCAGAAGCGCCGGATGGTGGTTATGGTTGGGTGATTGTTTTATCCGCTTTTTTCGTCCATTTGTTGGCCGATGGCATCGCTTTTAGTTTTGGTGTGCTGTATCCAGAAATTCAGGCGAATTTCGGCGCTGGGAAAGGAGAGAGGTACACTGTTCTATTTTTTCAATCTCATCCTCGGCTGAACGAATTTTCTCTCAACTTGATATGGAGCTTTACGACTTTATCTAACTGTAAGGTTTTATTTTGCAATTAGATTGGAACTTTTGGGGATGCTTATAGTTTCATTTTGTATTGCTTACTACTTGGTGATTTAAGCATCATAGCCAAAATTTTTTTTACAATATTGGGTTAATTTCAGCGTTAAGCGTATCAACAAGCGGCTGGATGAATTGAATTAAGTAAATGCCATGCAATCAGCAGAGTGAAAAATTATGAGGAAATGTTCCATGTGTATACGTAACTAGAAAAGACAATTCGTATGTGTTCTTGCATCTGGCTGTTTTTAATTTTGAAGAAAAAAGAACATTCTGAGCTGTTACATTTCGGATACAAATATTTATAACTGTCGTTCGTTTCATTATCAGCTCGATTTTTCGCAAACCCGATTTCATGATATCCTATATATTCTATTAATTGTGTTCTGAAGCGCCTTGGCCGGTTCCTTGTTTATGGCGATGCCCCTTCTAGCTGGGCCATTGGCCAGCGCCGTTGTCGATCGATACGATTGCAGGCCGGTGATGATGATCGGCGGATTTATCGGATTTCTGGGCATATTTACCAGGTTAATTTATTTATGTTTTTATCTTTTTCTTTAAATATTCATTTATTGGTATTGATATTTATTTATTTACTTATGTGATAAATTTTTTCATTTATTTATATCCTATTTATTTATTTTGCCTCTAGTGACTTTTTCTGAAAGCTGCATTCTTGATTACCTAAGTAACTTACTCTTAAGCTATTTAACGCGTTTTCAAAATTTTCTCGATTTATCATTTCAGATTTTTCAAAATTTTTGCCGGAGTTCTTTGCGTCTTCTAATTATTTTTCACTTTTATTTTTGACTAGAAAATCATAATTTTGCACAATGAACCAAACGTGAGAATAATTATAAGTTTATTACTTGTGATATTTTTAATGTCTCTGTATTAAGGGTATTTGAAGAATCGGGTCAGTCACTTTATTTTTGAGCAGAAATGGCCGGCGGAAAATAGATTATTGACAAAAATTTTAAAAATACAATGCGTTGATTCGTCGACAGATAGAAATATTTTTAGCGCTTATTGAAAACAATTTTTCAGAAAAATTATAAAACTAATGTTTAAAAGCAGTTTTTTTTTGTAAAAGGTCCCTTTGTGCATGTACAAAGATAAGTCACAGAAGTCTTTGTACATTTTGTTCACACAAATTTTCGGATACCAAAATATGGTACAGAAGCGATTTTAGTGTTGTAAAAACAGAGTTGTTCAACCTTAGGTAGTGTATTTTAGCTGATTTCTGGGTCTCTGAGGGCAAAAATCACTAAGACTCGTCTTTAAAAGGCGCGAAGTGCCAAAAAATTTGACATTTTTCCATTCGAAAAACAATTTCTGCCATTATAAAGATATATAGAACACACTATTACTCATTTCGGCGCGAAGTGCCGAAAATTTCTACGGATTTTAGACCTTTTTTGAAATTTTCGTCTTCCCAAAAATCTTTGTACATTTACAAAGACGTTCCCGAAAAGTCTTGGTACATCGGGGAAAAATTTTCGCCGAATTCAAAAAAAACCGTGTTTAAAAGCAATCAAAAGTACTTTTCCGAGCGTAAGTTTACCTCATTTATTTTTTGGACATTTTAAGCATGTTCTCGCCAAATGTTCCCATTTTGTCATTGACCTTTGGCGTTGTGTCCGGATTTGGATTGAGCTTTTGTTTTACAAGCGCCATTGTGGCCGTTACTTATTATTTCGAAAAACGCCGAGCTTTGGCCACTGGATTGGCCGTTTGTGGTAGTGGCATAGGTAATCGTAGTTCTGACTGATCATGAAGGAATAGTTTTGAAAAATGAGCTTGCTAAGCGAGAGTTGTAAACTAAGAGGAGCTTAAAGTTTAAACCTACCATTAAATTATAAAGATAATAATAAAAGATTTAAAGCTTTAAGAAAAATATGGTAAATTAAAACAAATTTAAAGGATATGATGAAACATTATTGTTGAGAATAGGACAATCACGTGCTATGCATAATGACTCCTTGATTAAAAGATCAAAAGAGTTGGATGCTCGACTGATAACCTTGAAGCAATCTGATGTAATTGGATGATTGCTATTTGAGATATGTTTGTGAATAGCAGATAAACTATCACCCTGAATTGGCTTTCCTGTAGCAAATGAGATGCCAGTATGCTCTGCCATTCTACTCCCAAAATGTCGGCGAGTTTCACCGATGTAACTAGCCATACAGCTAGAACACGTATACTTATATACTAAATTTGAGAGTAGCTTAGCAGGTACAGCATCCTGGTTCTTGAAAAACCGGCTGATACACATAACAGGTTTGTAAACAAACCTCACTCTAATCTGAGGGTAAAATGCAGATATAACCTTTAGAATTCTGCTGCGTACATTGTAGCCATGCACACCAGTGTAAGGCAAAACAAGAGAATAGCATAGTTTATCACACCCGAATTTTATGTCATCACTCTTACTATAAACTTTTGTCATAAAGTCTGATATGACCTTATCAATCAAGCTGAGCGGATACTCATTTTGCAGTAGAGTCTGCTTCAGCTTGTCAATATCAGAGACAAAAGTCTGATATGAGTTACAAATCATGTGAATACGACTCACAAGTGTCTTTATTAAACCAACTTTATAGGCAAAAGGAATGAAGCTAGACAATTTGGCTTAAAGGCCAGAAAATGTGGGTTTCTGATATGATGATGTGACAATATCATCGGACTTCCTTTCAACAAGCACATCAAGGAAATTTAATTTCTTGTCACATTCAGTTTCAAATGTGAAATTCATATTAGGATGTTGCTGATTCATGTAATCACAGAACTTTACTTTATAGGCTGATTTCTGTCAGAAAACACTACAAATGTGTCATCAACATAACGTACATAAAACTTGGGTCTAATCTTTATGTTACAGTCTCTGAGCCACTTTGTTTCATGATGGCTCAAGAAAATGTTGGCAAGAACTGGGCCAAGCGAATTACCCATAGCAACAACATCTATCTGTTGATAGATTTTACCATTACACGTAAAGTAACACTCTTTAACTGCAAGTTCTAGAAGCAGCTTGAATTGATGACAATTTATGTTATTTACTAACACGACATTCTGATCATCAAATAGTTTCCTAATACATATGTCAATGGTCTCATTGAGTGGAATATTAGTGAACAAGCTTTGAACATCAAGACTAGCCATAAAAGGATGGCTTTTGAATGTAAAAGCCTTGAGTCTTGTCAGGAAACTACCAGTGGCACATAAAGTGTATTCATTAGTACTTATGTCTTGTAGGATCGGCACAAAATACTTAGCCAACTTATAAGTTGGAGTGTTGATGGCTGACAAGATTGGTCTTAAAGGAACATCTCTCTTATGAGTCTTAGGCAAGCCATATAGCCTGCCATAACTTCATCCTACAGGATTTATACTTTTATAGACATCAGCAGATAGTCCATTCTGTTTATGAACCTTCAGTATATGGGCTGATATGCGTTTCTCAACTGAGCGTATAAACTGACAAGGATTACAGTCAATGACTTTGAACTTTGAGATATCATTCAAGACATCATTCAACTTCCTAATGCAGTCATCTTTGTTCAAAATTACTACTTGATTACCCTTATCTGCCTTTAGAACAATGATATTCTTGTCTTTTGACAGATTGCTGAGGATTTCATAGTCACGCTTTGATAGATTATCGCAATGCTTCTTATCATAATTAAAATATGAGCTAAGAGCAATGTCTCGCAATTGATTCTTGATCATTTGCATTTTTACATTGTCACAGTTAAAGGCAGTTTGTTTCTTGAGGAAACCCATCAGTTTCTCAAAAGGTAGCAGATAATCACCATACTCGATCTTCCTAGGTGTAATAGAGTACTTCATACCACAAGACAACACAAGCTTCTCATGAGCTGTCAAAACTAGGTTACTTAAATTAACTACAACCTTTTCAGGATCGATACTATTGACACTTTTATGCATAAGCAAGTTTTTTACCTTCTTGCTATGCAACTGTCTAACATGGTTGAGAGATTTAGACACATTGCGTCTAATGTATGTTAATGCTACCTGAGAATCCAGCCAGGATACTCGTGAATTAAACAAAGTAATCTGCGCCTTCAAATCTCTTAGGACTCTTTCAACCTCTTTGATTTTAACTTTCAATTCCTCATTTAGCAGAAGCCTCTGGCATGTTATGTAACATTTAGAACGCTTAAGCATCCTATTAGAAACCTTGAAAGCCAGAAATTTAGGAAGCAAATCATTATCAATGCATTCTCTAAGAAATGCAACATCCAACTGAAGCTTATCATAGCGAAGTTGAAGCTTCTCAACTTTTCTCAAAAGTAACAACTCCATGATCATACTTATTCTTCAAATTTGTGAATATATTTAGCTTTAAACGAATCTTGAAAAGAAAAGCAATAATAAAGAAAAACTTTTTAAGTCTAAAACTCACCAGGCCCTCCAACCCGCCCTTACCTCCACCCATCCTAGATGTAGCAGTAGTGGAAGTAATCTGACTAGCTGAAGTTGTTTGATTGACAGGCGATTTTCTCCCATTATACCTTAATTGACTAAAAATATTCGGAAAATTGACTTCAGTAGCAGAGGGGGAAGCAATCTGATCAACCAATGCTGCTGGAGTAGGGTGTGGTTCGCTCCCATTGTCCTTCCATTGTTTATCGACTCTAAGGAATGTAGCTGACGTTTCGACCAAGACTTTGGCCATCTTCAGAGCAAATTGTAGAACTGACTGATCATGAAGGAATAGTTTTGAAAAATGAGCTTGCTAAGCGAGAGTTGTAAACTAAGAGGAGCTTAAAGTTTAAACCTACCATTAAATTATAAAGATAATAATAAAAGATTTAGAGCTTTAAGAAAAAGAAAAATGTGGTAAATTAAAACAAATTTAAAGGATATGATGAAACATTATTGTTGAGAATAGGACGATCACGTGCTATGTATAATGACTACTTGATTAAAAGATCAAAAGAGTTGGATGCTCGACTGATAACCTTGAAGCAATCTGATGTAATTGGATGATTGCTATTTGAGATATGTTTGTGAATAGCAGATAAACTAACAGCCTGAATTGGCTTTCCTGTAGCAAATGAGATGCCAGTATGCTCTGCCATTCTACTCCCAAAATGTCGGCGAGTTTCACCGATGTAACTAGCCATACAGCTAGAATACGTATACTTATATACTAAAAAAAACTACCAAGCTACCGAATTTAGTTTCGACTTCTTAATTATCATTTTTATAATAAGTGGCATACATTATTTTTGGTGGTTTGGGGAGGGGGTTCACCAACTTATACCGCCCCCACCCCGCCAGAAAGCTTTCTACTTCACCTTCCCAGAAATCTTTTCACTCCTCTACCAGAATTTGTGATTTTTCAAAAGTTTACGGAAAATCTGCAGAAAAGGTGCCGTTTTAAACATTTTTAGCTATATTTTTGCTCAAAAGTGTCAAATTTTCGGAGCTTTGCGCCATATATTTATTTTTTTAACTATCTTTTGTTCAACTTATTCGATTTTTTTTATTTTTTAAAATTTTTCAATGTTTTTATACTCTAGAAAGGTAGGACATCGTCAGAAATAAATAAAAAGGGGGTTTTTGATTCGTGCTTACCATTTTGAGCTTATGAAGACATTTCAAAATTTCATTGCCCTCCCCCTTCCCCGTAGAATTCCCATGCTGTACATTACTGATAGGTTGCCTAATTAAAACATTGTAAAGTAATAATTTTTTGATTCGGCAGCATCATTTCTCTAGTTACTAACGCAACTCTTTTATTTACATATTAAGTATATCAAAATTTTGATTTCAATCTTTTTTTAAAGATTTTTTCCTTTGTAGCTCAGTATTCTGCAGCTTACATACTTGCTTGATTAAATCGCTCAACGAAAAACGTGACAGTGTTTGCACCTTCTTCATTTGACCCCTCCTAGAAAAATTTTACCCTCAACCCCAGGAAATTTTTAAAATCCCAGCATTCGCGATTTTCCGAAAGTTTCCGGAAACTTCGTAGAAAATGTGCTGCTTTAAGCGTTTCCGGCCATCTGTTTGCTTAAAAGCGTCAAATTTTCGGCTCTTCGCGCCATTTACTCATTTCTTGACTATATTTTGTTCTACTTATTCTAATCATTTTATTTTTTCGAGCTGGTCAACTTAAAAAATGAACTGCTGATTTTTGCGCTGTCTTCATAGGCATGCTCACGCCCAGCATTAGGCAATCGATAAAAAATTTCTCTTTTTTGTATCTGTAATAGGGCTGAATATTTCCTAGTTAATGTCAGCCATTTGTTTCTTGTGTTTCGTGGGTTTGCCTTTTTGCAACATATTTATAAAATGAAAAAAAAACTTATTCTCTATATTTAAAAATATAAGTAATTTTTCAATTATCGATAAAAGTTTAATTTTTTTCGGTTTCGGTATAGGGCTTGGTCTATCTTTTACTTGCAAATCGAAAATCACGAATCCCGCTACCAGCTAAGATAATCAGCTGAGTCATCAGAATTTCTGACTGTCTTACCGACATATGGGTAATTTAAAAGAAAATTACTAATTTGACAATTATTTTATTTTTTGTCTTGTTATACATGTACTCGTATTCATAGATGGGCGGCATCAAAGTTCTGGGGGAGGAGGTGCAAGATTATTTTAAAGGTAAAAAATGGCCTTAAAATGGTGGTATGGCGAAAAAGCACCATTTTCCAACACTTTTCCATTGGCATCAAAAAATTGCGAAAAAACAAAAAAGTTTCAAAAATTGAATTCTGGGGGGGTATTTTGGTTTCTGGGGATATTTTGGTTTCTGGGGGTGCATACCCCCAAACCCCTCCACGCCCCGACCAGGTATGCTCGTATTGATCATGGTCTTCAATTTTTTCTGAATGAACGCTTTCGGTATTATTGTGTTTAAGGGACATTCACTTTTGCTCCATTAATCGACTTGCTCTTTGACCTATACGACTGGCACGGTGTGCTTTTGATTTTATCCGGCATTTTACTGAATTTATTGGTTTGCGGCGCTTTGATGCGAGATTTGGAATGGCCTGAAGATTCGGTTGAGTACAAAAAGGAGAAATTTTTGCGATCTTTGGACGCCATGGGCCACCACGATCAGATGCTGGGCCCAACTAGCAGGTTGGGAAATAAATAAATTTGTTTTTCTGTAATTTAAATTCAAACTTAATTCCTCACTAGCCTCGAACGAAGTTTTGATTAATTTGAATTTTTTCGGATAGTTAAATATTGGAATTTATCTAGAGTTGTTAGATTTTGAATATTGGCTTCATTTCTTATTAATATTTATCTAGATTTTGAACGGATAATTCGATTGATTTTGTTGATTTGAGAGATGGGTGGAAATTTAGAAATATCTCAATGTGTGAGATCGCTAATGACTTTTTGACGTCCTAAAATTACATTTGCTGTCTTTTTACATTGGAACTGGTTGTCGGGTTATCATTTCTTGCATGATACGAGTATCTTGTCCTCATTTTTGTTCTAATTGATTTTGCAAAACTTATTTTATACAGAGAACCACGCATGATCGTGGGGTTTCACCCCCCCCCCCAAATTTTCTCCCCCTAGAATTCGTGATTTTTCAAAAGTTTTCTAAAACTTCGTAGAATAGGTGCTGTTTATGTAGGCATTTTTAGCCATCTATTTGCTCAGAAGTGTCAATTTTTTGACGCTTCGCGCCATGTACTAATTTCTTGACCGTTTTTTGTTAAAATTACTTGAATTTTCTGGATTTTTCGCATTTTTTGTTTTTATGCTCTAGAAAGATGAGCATCGTTAGAAACGCTGAAAAAGATGTTTTGGGCGCGTATCCGCGATTTCGCGATTTTTCAGCCCAGAAAAGCACTTTAAAATTTTACCCTCTTAGAATTCCCAAGTTGTGCATGTCTGCAGAGAACGCATAAATTTAAATTTTATAGTGTTGTACGTCGACTTGAGGATATCCTATACTTTAAGCTGTTTGTCTCCCATTTTAAGCATTATGTGTTATCGCTTACTGGTTCCTAAAATCGAATTCTTTTCGTCAATGTTTGATAATATTGTTCGTTGCGGACAAATTTCAGATCACATGCATGGATTTTCAGATTACGAACATAGTACATATTACGTATCTCTTTTTTCCAAAATTTTTCAGGACGATGTTATAAAGATATCAAAAATTGTTTCTGGTCCTGTTTACATACACACATATATTTGAAGTTAGTTTGATTAAGAATCAGCTTATGTCTGAATATTGAATGTAAAAGAATCTGCTGCATTCCAACGAATTACTGTATATTTTACCGCTCAAAACACTAAAAATGGTGAAATGTGCGTAAAAAAGGGGTTTTGCTATTTTTTGTGAGGTACTGCTTCCGAACTTATATTGGCTATTTTTTATCCTTTTCGTCATTTGACCTACAAAGAAATCTGCACTCACGAATTTCTGGATTTAACCGCCTGTCGATGACCCAGCACAGTATTACAATTCTTGCATTTCACCTATCGATCTCCTAATTACATGGATTAAAATTCATTTACTTTTTCATCCATTAATGGCGTAGTACTAAAACTCATGCATTTCGCAACTCAGTGCCCTATCTTACTCACCTAAAACAGCTTGTATAAAAACGAAATACATTTGTACGTACATTCTTGTTTATCATAGAAATAAGCGCGCAATAATTTGGCAAGGTGGCATTAAGCCATTTTGTCTGTAGTCAGTCTTCTAACTTTTCGCCAACTGTAACGGATTTTTTTATGTATATCCAGAATAATCGGCTAGATTTTTATTGAAAATTTGTAGGAAAACCTCAATAAAACTATAGCTTAGGAAATGACTGCTACGAAAAATGTAAGTCGGCGCTGGTTCCTGAGCACCAACACCGGGCCGTTGCTAGGCTGGTACCGGCGCCGGTGCCGGTGCTAAATAAAAGAAAAAATAACTGGATGAAATTAACTGGCGCTCATTAATCACCAAATGTAACGGAAAGAGGCACAAAAGAGGTTGCATTTTCATTAGATTAGCATATGATTAAATTCTGATTATATTAGATCAGATTTATTTGATTAGATCATTTTGATTCGCATGCTGAAGCGTTTTTGACGGAACTTCAGAATAAGATAGTCTTCGGATTATTTGAAAAAAATCATTGATTTTATGGAGCATATCTCATTCAGAACACCAAACAATTGGCAAGGAGAGTAGATACTGGTGAACATAGACGATTAAAAATGAATACATCGACATCATAAAATCTATCTTCACTTTTCAGAAGTAGACGGGGGTGTTTTCACCCTCCCAGAAAAATTTTCACCCCCTCCCAGAATTGGCGATATTTTGGAAGTTCCCAAAAAATTTTCTGAAAATTTGTATAACAGGTGCTTTTTCAATCGTTTTTAGCTATCTGCTAAAAAGTGCTAAATTTTCGGGACTTCGCATTATTATACTCATGTTTTGCTATATGTATTTTGATCAATTTGTTCGACTTTTTTGATTTTTTTATAAATTTTTTGTTTTTATGCCATATAAAGATAGAGCATCGTCAGAAACGCTGAAAATCATGTATTTGACGCATACCTACCATTTTTGGGCCCAAAGAGGCACTTTATAATTTCACCCCCTAGAGATCCCATGCTGTGCATGTATGATTACTAGGATATCCCATGTTTGTTTTCAAAGGTTTTTGAAAATGTGAGATATCAAATAAATTTAATTATATCTAACTTTAAAAAGCTGCTGCGGCTGTTATCTTGTTTTTTTCTTACAGTTGGTATGTACGTCAGGTACCAGAGTTCTTTGTACAAGGCCCATTTGTACATATACAAAGATGGTCCCCAAAAGTCTTTGTACATTTTGTACATGCAAATTTTCGGGTACAATATGGTACAGTGGCGATTTTAGTGTGGTAAAGCATGGTTTTTAGACCTTTGGTCAACTATTTCAGCTAATTTATGGCTTTCTCACACTGAGAATTTCCTCAAAACGGCACAAGGCGGCAAAACATTTGACTTTTTTCATTCTCAATGCAAATTCTGCCATTATAAAGATATTTAATAGGACAGACAATTACTCATTTCGGCGCGAAGCGCTGAAAATTTTCAGGAATTTCAGATCTTTTTACAGTTTTTGTCATCCCGAAAAGCTTTGTACGTGTATAGAGACGGTCCCCATGCATCGGGAAAAATCTTTGCCGAATACAAAAAACTGTCAGGTACAACTGATTTTATTTTGCTGTAAATTCCAATTTTCTTGCAATTTTCTATTTGGTTAATAGTCAAATGAAAAAATTAATATTATAAATTAAAAATAACGAAGAAATATTTACAAAGTAAACAAACCAAATTGTGTAACATTTGTATCCAGTAAGATGTTTATCCTTTCTTGAAGAAGCGTAGTACATTATATTATATGCTAATCTAGCACCGGCACCGATACAAGGGGTACCAGCACCGGCAAAAAAGTTGCACCGGGACATCACTAGTATGAAGATAAGGGGCCCATGAGCGTCTTATGTATTCTAGGATATAATTTCGCCTTATTCAAGCTTTTCATCATATCAGACCTACTAACTTTCTCGTTTTATTTTTACTTCCGATTTTTTTTTTGGATTTTGTTGCTTTACATGCTTTGTTCAGCTGCACGGCGATAGCACAATTTCTGCCAATTTATATCCTTTTCAAACTGGTGCGCATTTTTTGCAAAAAATAGTTTTTAGTTCTTTACTTCCTGATGACTTTATTCTTCTTAGATTGTATCTGCACATTTAATCTATTATATTGTGTTACGTATATTAGACGCTTGAATCGCTTTGCACAACTCTGGGTTAAAAAAATTGGAGTCATTTTAAATCGATGTGGCTGGAAATCTGAATTTTTACCTTAGTTGACACACCAGTGACTGGGCAATACACATGCTTAAATGAGCCTTTCTAAGCGCATTTCAGTATGTAGTAGTTTATTCAAAATAATTTATCAGCTAGAGCAAATTCTGACAATTTTTTAAGCAATCAGTAATCACATATCTATTAGCAAAGGAGTTTCAACTGTGAGACGGAGTACGTGAATTAATCCAAATTTGGTCTTCTTTTTAGAAAGGTACTTTCAACTTACATACAAGTCGCTGTTAAATGCTTCTTTTTTATTGCAATATCGTGTTCTTACACCCCATGCGAAAATGAATGTTACACGTTATTTTTGAATGAACACCTACTGCAAGAGTTTAAAGAAATGTATTTTAAATGATCTTATTCATTGCAGGATAACTTCGTTTTTGGCCTTTTTTCAAAATATTTCATGGTTCGGCTTTTCGCTTGATCCCGTTACTGTACGAGTATAACTGCGTTCTTGTTTTCGTGTAACGCCATATTCATGAGTAGGTGACCAGGTGCAAAGCAACTTCTTATTAAGACTTTATAGTGCATGCCTCATTATCGTTGATTGCTAAATTCTTCTGAAGTGACAATGCGTTTGATATTATTATGTATCTTACTTGCTATATAATAGATATGAAATTGTATGGAATAGTGCAAAATGGCTCACGAACAGAAAGCTTTAGCTAGCACGTGTTTTGGATTAATTCAAACAGAAAAATCGATTGGGCGACAGCTCAGTACCCAATTATCTTCTTGTCGATTCTGGTACCATAGTTTAATAGAAATGCTCCTTTTGTATTTATTGCCGCCTTTATTATCATACCTATTTTGATAGAATAATATAGGTATGTAGGACCAAAAATCGATTGTAATAAAAAGAAGGAACTTTAACAATCAAAGATATACCTACTAATGGAAATGTATAAAGTGAAATATGCTGAGACTAAGAATGGAGAGCAGCTCAAAGACGCACATTCATTTTGTTTTTCTTTTATTTTGTTGTCAATCCGCAATATTTTGTTTTTAATCGAAAAATTCCCATTTGACATTATTTTTGGACCTTGTGTTTAATTTATGAAAAATATTACAAGATAAAATAATAACATAGTCAATTTGGTATGCTCTGAATTTATCCCTCCAGTGTATTAAATAATCATAGAAAATTGATTAAAATTAGCTGCGCTCATGATGTGGACAACGGAAAAGTACTCGATTTTGTCAATAATCATTTAATGACCAATTTTTTAGTTCAATTACCACGTCTGTATTTCAGATGATAATGTCTACTGAAATTTTATATCTGAATTTGGCACTGAGCTTGTCCAAATATCGAACATCAAACTCTTGAGTTAAGTGCGGCCTCTGCATCACTTTAAAAATTGAATACCCATGCAATCACATCGCACAACACTATATGTGCTCGTAAATTTATAAATGGAGTCTGATTATTGAGTTAGACATCAGAATATGCTGCAGTAAGATGAAACTTTTTCATTCAAACAGGTTTGTCTGGTAATTTAAAACTTTGACAATGTATTGGAAGAAGTCTATTTTTATACGTGATGTGTAGATTTCATGCTGCTGTGCATTTCCACTTTCATACTTCTTTGCACATCTATTATCAATCAACGAAGGAAGGGAAATGAATTTAAGTCACTTACCTTGCGTTACGTTTTCGTCTTTTATAGTAAACTAGTCGTTTTGCTACGCTTTGTGCCTAACAAAATTCTACTACTTTTTTATGATAAGTGCATGCAATAATATCTTGAGAGACTATTTCGGTAAACGAAGTGCCGGACGCTTTTAAATGGAAAGTGCTTCCATAAGATATACCAGTTATATATCGCAGAAAAGGGCTAAACAGAAGAATTATCTATCTACTAAAGATGATTTTGTCTTTTCTTTTACAGAGATACAAAAAATATTTGTGCTTCATGTCACTCGTAATTTCGTAAATCAGATGTACAAAACTTTAAATTTTTAGCTCAAACCTTCTGTTAAAATTGTAAGGCAGAATAGCAAGATAAAGGCTCGAAGAATTGCAGACTTGAAGTCTGAACACATTACAACATTTCAATTTACTTCTTTAGTTTTATATATCGTACCAGAAAAAAAGATTTTACAGCTTCTATCGCGCAGCATATTGTTTTTATCAGAGTTACTTCATAAGCTTTTCGCAACAGTATTTTAGTCCATTTATTGGAAGACTTTTCACAATTCACGTTAAAGAAGACTAAGGGTTCATCTCTTAATTTCCACGAACGATGTCTGTTGCATATAAAAAATTGATTCTATTTCAAAAACAATATAGGTAGTTGTTTTGCAATTGTGACTTTGTCTGATTATTATTATTATAGCTTTAAGCCGAAAAAGCTTTTTTGTGCGGCACCATTTTGACATTATTTTTCATTAATGCCCTAAATATTTGAATTCTACAGCAAGTCTTTGAACATGATTCTGCAGTATTTTTGAAATTTAAACGTTCTGATATCTGAACAATGCGCAGTCAGTTCGAAGCATCATTACATTATTCTCCAAAGTTTTTCGAGAGGAAAGGCTCAGGTTCTTAAAAGCAGAATGATAGTATGAAAATAAAGGAATTTCATAAATGATCGATTTCCAGCGGAAAATAGATGTTGCGTTTAAGCTTACGGAGCACGTACATACATAGAGTACCTACCAAGTGCCATAATTTTTTCAATCAAGTGCAATATGTGGTCTTATTCGAGAAATTAGCTTTGAACCTGTGAAATAGTGTAGTTGGGTGGAATTAAATCTACGCAGCACTAAACCTCTATCTAGTTTAACATGAAAAAAGAATATTTTATCACTTCCTTCAGAACATGAATGTGCATGTATGACAACTCGCACGAGTGTATAAATACTGTGCTATAATTTATATGTACCTACTTATATAACTCATGTAAAACAGGCAAGCTTTTCGATTCTCAGCAAATAATCGTATGGTAGTGTTCATAGAAGGACAATCAGGTACAATCAGTTTAGATTGAATGTGACGGATACTGGGTTTCTACTTATTAGAAATCCCGACATGACATTTAAACTGAAGTTAAGTGGCGTCCATACGTGTAGCAAATGCTAAAGAATTACGAAGTAATCTGCCTTGAAATCTAAGTTTTTCCAGAAATTCAGGGGATGGAGAGTTGAATCAAGTTCTCCCTACACGTAAACATAGGGAGGAGTATGGGCGGTGTTACCCTATCTGAAGGACATGCACACTGGGGGAGGTGTATGGGGGTATCCCTCCTACCACGAACTTTGGAAGGCATACCCCCAGGCCGTTTTGGGACCGAACCGGTTGCTCAAACCATGAAAAAGCGTAAAACGACACCTAAAAGTATAATTTTCAGTAAAAATACTTATTTTTCTAGCAGCAGAATGTTCAATTCGTTCATTCAAACTTTTTTCTTCCATTATTCTGCATATATTTATTGTTAAAGATCATTCCATCGCCCTTATTCTTACTTCTTTTCATGCTAATTTAACCATAATTAAAAATAATATACGATGAATGAAGCACCAAATTTTGACATTAATTAGGTAAAAAATTACTCATTCACCCCGTCCCCATAGAAAAGTCAGTTTACCCTCTCCCAGAATTTTTGACCGTTTGCATGTATGGACCCAAAGATCAAGTTACCTTTTTTACTGTTTTAACAAAGAATTTTACTCCTCCTTCGAAACGATTCTTAGGTTCATCCCCTTCCTGGCCATCCAGACATTCTAAATCTATGATTTCACATCTGATAGTAAGCAGACATGCACAGCATGGAAAATCTAGGCGTCGAACAATGAAAATTTTCTAAAATGTCTTTTTGTGCTAAAAAATGTGAATATGCGTCATTTCGGCGTTATGACGACGCTCTATGTTTCTCGAAAGTAAACGCAACAAAATTTCGAAAAGTATCAAAAAATCAAATAAATTGAACAAAATGTAGTCAAAAAGTGAGTACGAGTATATGGCATGAAGCGTCGAAAATTTATTTGTAAGATGTATGGTGGTGTCCTATGACGACACCGTTAATTTCAGTTAATCATACTTAATCGTTAAAGGCATCCATTTCTTCTTACTTTGTAAGAATAATTTCGATTGTACGTATCTACTGACGGGCCCGTATCCAGGATTCGGTTAAGGAGGGGCGGACCTTAAAATAAATTGGTTTATTTCTTGTAAAATTATCTGCGATAGATTGCAAAATCCACATTTTTCGACGTTTTTTGCCAAGATCTAATCATAAAGATCATAAAATTCGAATTTTTCAAGAAAATTTCTCATCTGAAGAAGCTGTAAAAAGTGTCGTTTTTTTGTCGCGCTTAAGTCAGAATTATGGTAAATACTTCACGTATGGCATGAAGCGCCGAAAATTTGAAGATTTTCAGGACCAAGACATGCGATTTTCTATCCTTCCGTGCATTATCCTACCCTTAAAAATTTTTTTCTGCCAAATATGAGGGCGGCCGTCCCTAGCCCCCCCCGTAAAGACGGCCCTTGCCTACTATTTAGCTTTTATTTGCTCTCCGTAGGCCGTCAACGCGCGAGCCTAGCATGCAATTCCCATTTCATCACCATCAGGTGGCCAACCCCGTTGACGTCATATTAGAACCGGCGACGATACGCCGCGTTATATCTCTAGTTGAAATTCCTACCTTTTTGAGAGATGCGTTGGCTGATTCGTCTAACCTTTTGTCTCTATCGTTAGCCGCAAGGAGGAAGATGTCCAAAAACGTCACTACGTTGAATGTCAAAGAATTGGATGCGTCTACTGGAGGCATGTAAACATCGTGAAATTTTGATGCAGTCAATGCATTGCTTATGTATTGTTGTGCAATGTACTAATATTATTACCTTAGGGATGCAACGGGTCCAGATTTTTTGGAATATCGGGTCCGGGTCCGGGTCTCAAATTTTTCAGATAACGAGTCCGGGTCTGAAAAAAATAACGGGTTCGGGTCCGGGTCCACGAGAATTTGTGAATTATGTCCTATGTGAACAAAATGGTCCTATTATTCATATACAGCTAATTGTTTAATGCACTCAGATTGCGTGATTGCTTCTTATTTTCAGAATGTCAGTCAACAAAAAGTTAAAGTTCCTGAATGAGTGAATTGAATAATTATTTATACATCTAAAGGTCATATATATCTATAATTTTTGAATAATTATTTAAGTAAGATAAAACAATGCACAGAAATATACCGACTAATGAAATAATCAGCCAACCAAACAACCAGCCAAACCAACCAGCTAACCAAGCAAACAACCAATTAAACAACTAGCCAGCCAACCAACCAACCAATCAGCAGTCAACTAACCAACCAATCAACCAAGCAACCAGCTAACCAACCGACCAACTAATTAGTCAACGAGCCAATCAATCAACCAACCAGCCAATCAGCAGTCAACTAACCAACCAATCAATCAACCAGTCAACCAACAAACCAACTGACCAACTAATCAATCAACGAACCAACCAATCAACCAACTAACCAATCGACCAACTAATCAATCAACGAAACAACCAATCAACCAACCAACCAATCAGCAGTCAACTAACCAACCAACCAACCAACTAATTAACCAACCGACCAACTAATCAATCAAACAACCAACCAAGCAATCAGCAGTCAACTAACCAACCAATCAATCAACTAACCAACCGACTAATTAATCAATCAACGAACCAACCAAATAACCAACCAACCAATCAACAGTCAACTAATCAACCAACCAATCAATCGATCAAGCAACCAACTAACCAACCGACCAACTAATCAATCAACGAAAATACCAATCAACCAACCAACCAATCAGCAGTCAACCAACCAAGCATTAACCAAGCAACCAACTAACCAACCGACCAACTAATCAATCAACCAACCAATCAACCAACCAAGCAATCAGCAGTCAACTAACCAACCAATCAACCAACTAACCAACCGACTAATTAATCAATCAACGAACCAACCAATCAACCAATCAACCAACCAGTTAATCAGCAGTCAACTAATCAATCAATCAAGCAACCAACTAACCAACCGACCAACTAATCAATCAAGGAACCAATCAATCAACCAACCAACCAATCAGCAGTCAACTAACCAACCAACCAACCGATCAACCAATCAATCAATCAAGTAACCAAGTAACCAACCAACTAACTAATCAATCAAGAAACCAACTAATCAACCAACCAACCAACCAATCAGCAGTCAACTAAATAACCAACCAACCAATCAATCAATCAATCAAGCAACCAACTAACCAACCGACTAACTGATCAATCAACGAGCCAACCAATCAACCACTCAGCCAACCATTTAATTAACCAACCAACCATTCAATCAGCCAACCAACCAAGCTATCAATCGACCAACCAAACCGTTATAGCTGTATATTGTACATCTAAAGGTGATATGTATCTATAATTTTTTAGCAAAAAAGTGTGGCAGAAACGATCAAAATTTGAGGCGTATTGATAGAAAAATTGCTCGAATGATTGCACTGGACGATCAGCCTCTTCAGTCTGTTGAAAATATTGGTTTTATGGAATTAAAGCGAGAAATTCTCTTTTTAAATTGCATATTAAATTCCGAGTAATATAAACTAATCAAGTTTATTTTCTAGATTCCGTTATATGAGCTTAAATCAAGAACATTTTATAAAAATGAAGTACTGAGTGAATATGAAAGTGTGCGGGAAAAATAGCTGAGCAGGTTAAGAAATGCGTTGAAATCGGTATTTCATTCACGACTGACATTTGGTCTGGCATCAGCGAATCATTGTTTATGCAAGTATTCTTGACCTTGAAAACTCTGTAACATAATTGATTAATCCCAACGTTTTAATTTTTAAGTTTAACAGCTCATTCAATTTCGGACGACTTTAGGCTGAAAAAGTGGATTTTGCATGCATCACCTTTAGGTGCTGAGCATCATACAGCACAATATTCAAGCGAAGTGCCCGAAAACATGTTTAATTCGTTGGACATTAAAAAATGATTAGTGAGCTATGTAGCGTGTAGATTCTTGAATTAACTACGAGTCATACAATATCTTTATGAATTTCTTGCAGGTGCACGTTATTGTACGCGATAATCGTACAAACATAGTTAAGGCGTTAGAGGATTCAAACTTACCAAATGCAAGCTGTGCGGAGCATAATTTGATATTTAATTGTTAAGGCGGTAGTGACAAAAAAGTTATTTTTCGCAAGTTTCATGTACATACTTCTCAGCTCATTTATCCAGGCTGTCGAACAGCAGCAAACGGTCAAAAATGCGCCTTAGTTGCCGAAAAATAGCTGGCCATTTTCACAGAAGCCACTCGAACAGACAGTGGCGGATCTAGGCCCAACTTTTCCAAAAACAGTCGAAAATAGGTCCGAAAATTTGCCCTTGACGCGCAAAATAGCGTTTTTTCGGTGTGTTACGTTGTATACTTTTACATAAAATCACTTTTGACGCGATATTTTTTCTTATAATTTTAAAATTTTAGACAATTTTGTGCGAAAAGAATCATTAAATTTCTTTGACTTTAACAAAAATCTGGCGCAAAGCGCCGGAAAATTTGTGAAATTAAGGCAGATAGACGTCTAGAAGCATGATTTACTGCTTGATTTCCCATATTTATAGCATTTGATGCGAAACATCGAAATTTTTAATTGAAAATAGAAGAAAACTGTGCAAAAATAGCTGTTTCTGCTGTTAAAATTGTGTTGAAACCTACATGAACAGAAAATGGCTTCCAGGCAGTGTTTTTTGCACAAGGTCCGTTTGTACATGTATATACAAAGATGGTCCCTAAAAGTCTTTGTACATTTTGTGCACACAAATTTTTGACTACAATGATATAGTATGGTAGCGACTTTAGTGTGGTAAAAACAGAGTTGTTGACCTTTGGTAGAGTATTTTAGCTATGTAATTCTTGGTTTTATGAGGGCAAAAATCATTAAGATCGTATTAAAACGGCGCGAAGCGCCGAAAAATTTGACATTTTTCCTTCGAAATGCGATTTCTGCTATGATAAAGATATATAGGATATACACAATTACTCATTTCGGCGTGAAGCACCGAAAATGTTTGCGAATTTTAGACCTTTTTTGCAGTTTTTGTCCTCCAAAAATCTTTGTACATGTACAAAGACGGTTCCGAAAAGTCTTTGTACATCGGTAAAAATCTTTGCCGAATAAAAAAAACCGTGTTTCCAGGTCGCCAAGAAAGTAAATAAATGTCATCCGGCGCTGCGCCGGAAAATTTTGAGAAATTATGGTCACTGACGGATAAAAATCATTGCAAATTGCATAAAATTCTTTATCTCGCTGGATATTTTTGGGGAATGGGGGGCAGCCGCCTCCCGCCAACCTTAAATCCGCCCCTGCAAACAGAAAAAATTTGAACCAATTCAAAAACACCTTGACCCTGATTCATTGCCTCCTAAACTAATACAAGTAGATAAATCTGATTGTTTTTGAAATACTATCTGGTATTAATGTGAAGATTTAGAAGTTGGAAATGAAGTCTTTAGTCGCCATTCAAGTCTTTCATCATTCGCATCTTTTTTAATTTTTTTAATACCCGTTACCAGTTATTTTTCAAGCAAAATTTTACCGGTTCCGGGTCTCAAAAATTTTCGATAACGGGTCCGGGTCAAAAAAAGAACCGGGTAATAACGGGTCCGGGTCCGGGTACCCGTTGCATCCCTATTACCTATATAATGCTAACTAAATTAATGATGATAAGGATGTTTTTGTATTATCTTTATGGATGATAATATGAGCAAACATCCATTAAAATAATATTCGAGTGCATGATTTTTAGCGCGTTTGAGTAAAAGCGTTGCCACTGGATTAGGCCACGAACAAAAGGTTGACGATGAATCGGTGAAACAAGATGTTCCGGCAAAAATGCTGGCTTATCCTGAAGAATATGACGGTTCTAGCAACGTTTTGTCTTCATTGGACTCCATGGAAATCATTAGTTATTTAAGATGTCCGAAAATTGAGGCTCTAGCCTTGGAACTACCCAAAGACTATGAAGAGTAAATAATCGTGTTTTTTGTGACGTCGTTTACTTTAGAAACTTTTGAGTGAACGGAACTTTGAACGAAGTGTCGAATAAAAGTTTAACCGTTATGCTCGCATGTTTGCTGTAAATCTAGTCAAAAGCGATTGAAATGTTTTTTAACCCTGCAGAGCATAAACGAATTCTGAAAATGGCTGAAGTGTTAACTTGTTCATAAGTAAAAATATCGCTATACTGCGGATCATCGCGTCTAATTATTCAGAATTTTGTTGCTCTAGCTTATGAAAAAAGTTTCTTATATAAGTCTAACATTGGGGCAAGGCGACTGCACAAGATTCAATTTATCGATTTAACGACTTACGGTAGTCTAAAAACTCTCTTTACTAATTAAGAAGGTATTAAAGCTTCTGTTATTTGCAATTTCAGGTGACTTTTGATGTTTTAATCCTCAAAATCTGTCGTTTTTTGAAATGTACATACAATAATAAAAATTTTGCGTTATTTAGCTATTTTTTCAGGTACGAAAATGAGGCCGACGAATTCGATGCCAATTTCGATGCTGCCGCTAGATCTAAATCTCTCACAATCGATACAACGTGGACCGAATTTTGGGTGAAAAAAGGAGCCGAAATTGGTTTAAAGCACAGTACTGACAAACAAAATCAAAATAATGGTGCCCGATTGATGAATGGTCATCAGTCGTCCGACTACGGCACTTTAAGGACCAAATCAATTCACGCGGAAGGAGTTCAGCGTATTGAGAAGCCTCACGCTAAGCCAGTTACTGGTGAGCAGTTCGTCTTATGCATATGTTCGTGTTCTTGGGGAGTTTGGTCAGTTTTGTTTAACCCCTACTCCTGCAAAATGGCTGTATCCCCCTGAATTGCCGATTTTCCGATAGAATCAAAAAATTTTTGGCGCATCGCCCCATAAACTGATTTTTTGCTCATATTTTGTTCAATTTGCTTTAATTTTTTCAAATTTGTTATTTTTTGGTGATTTTATGTTCCAGGAAGAACTATCATTGTCCGAAACGTCAAAAAACGGTGTTTTTAACGTGTAGTCATCGTTTTCTAGCCCAAAAAGGCACTTTTATAATTTTAAAGAATTGACCTGACCCCCCCCCCAGAATTCCCTTGTTGTGCACGTATGGTCATGGTCTTATTTGCAAACACGTTGTGAGCATGAATATGTAACGGCTCTAGAATTTGACTGTATGAAAGTCGGCCATTTTCGGGGAGGAAGAAAACACCTCATATTTTTGGTCATAAATGGCTGAAACGTCAGCATACTCGTACATATTATATTCTAAATGTAAGTTCTTGTTTAAAAATCAGAAGGATAAAGCTAAAATTTTGAAGATGGAGCAGGACATATGTGCACAAGGTCAGGGTCTGCAGGGGGTGCGAAAATCCAAAACAGTAAATTAACGTTCACGATTGTTTTTGCTGTTCAAACGATCAAAATGCTCAAAATAGCACATATAACGTTTTTTCGTGGTAATATCACATTTTAAAAGCATTTTTAGTCCATTTTAACTGCATTATATCACTTTTAATACTGAAAAATGCAAAAATTTATCAATTTTAGGCGCTTTTTGAGTGAAAAGTACTTAAAAGTTCTAATCTGGCGCGAAGCGCCGGAAAAGTTTTAACGTTTTTACTGCTTTTGACCAAGGTTTTATTTGTATTCGGCAAAGGTTTTTCCCCATGTACATAGACTTTTCAGGACCGTTTTTGTACATGTACAAAGATTTTTGGGAAGACACCGTAAAAAGGTGTAAAATTCCCAAAAATTTTCGGCGCTTCACGCCGAAATGAGTAATTGTTTGTTCTATATATCTTTAAAATGGCAGAATTTGCATTTAAAATGGAAACATACCAAATTTTCCGTCGCTTCGCGTCGTTTTGAGACAATTTTTAGTAAGTTTTGGCGTCAGAAACCCAGAAATTAGCTAAAATACACTACCAAAGATCGGAAAACCCTGTTTTACAACACTAAAATCGCTACTGTACCATATTATAGTACACAAAAATTTGCATGTACAAAATGTACAAAGACTTTTGGGGACCATCTTTGTACATGTACAAACGGACTTTGTCCAAAAAAACTGCCTTTGACCTCAGAAATGATGCTAAAAACGTTCCATTAGCTCAAAATCGCCGGACAGTACCTGTTTGGCTGACCCATCAGGGGGTAATACTTCCCCTCACCCCCCTATGTGCATGTATGGGGCGGGACGTTTTCGAGTGTGGGCATCTTGCATTTTCTCTCTAATCTGTTTTATGGTACGAGTGGATGTATGTGTGTATGAGAATGACCAGTGTTTTTTTACATGGCTCTTTTGCACATTTGTGTTGCACATATTTAGGCGGTATGCAAAGACTGTGCGGTTCGTGCTTACTAGAGATGTGCCGGGCCGCCTTCCAAGTCGGGGCCTGTTGTACAATACATTATACACTATACCTACCATGACAATGCATATCATACACCCCCATATCAGACCTTTATAGACTTAGCATCTCAGTATCACTATGATTCGTCATTACATAACGCTTTAATGAATTAAAGACATGAAAAGGATTATGATTAAAAGTCAAATAAACGAAAGAATGGGATAAACAATGAATGAATATTAGCTCCATATCGGCGATAAAAACAGTAAACTACGCGAAAACACGAGTTCGCTAAAGGTTTGCTAATGCAATGAAAGGAAGAGACGAGCAAGGCGGACAGAACAATGCAAAACTTTATAATATAAATATATTGCATGAGAAATAAGTGGCCCAGGGCTATAAAGACAGGAAAAAATTTGAAAGCGTGATGGTAATTAAAGTAATTGAACTACGTGCATAAAATATCTCTTTAGGATTTTAATGGAAAGAGGGGGAAAATGTTTGTCTGGACCAAAAATTATTTGCCTAGGGCAGGACCTTGCATTATCAATAATAAAATAACATGAGAAAGCTATGCATGAAACTGAAACATTAAAGAGCTTCTTCAACCCTTACTTCGTGGAGAGCTTTCTTTCAACATTGTCAGAATCTTAAAAGCTTCGAAATTCTCCCTAGGCTTTAAATCATCCTATTGCTGACTATTTCCGAATATTTGTATTTTTATATGATAAATTTTTTACACGGAATATTTTTTCAGATTACAAGCCATTATATTTGCTTCGCAAGCCGCCTTTGGTCAGTGGCGTGCAGGCGAGACACTTAGCCTATTACCGTGGATATATAACTTATTTTCCGCGTTACAGCGCTCGAGTTTTTTCTGCTCCTGCCTTGGTGCATAAGCGCAAAAAGTAATAATGCGTTCCATATATCTTTATCAATTGATTTTTTAGTTACATTCTGTCTATTTATATTTTCAAAACCCAAAGTCGTCGCTCTAAGCTATTACATGTCTGCTTTGAACTTATTTCGTTTTCTTCGAGATTTTTTATGTTAATAGATAGTGCTTGATAACAAACGTCGAGAAGTTGTGTTTTTGCTCTACCACCAATTTTTCGGCCTTTTGTATCCTTGAAAACCTTCGGACGAAACCCAGACCTCCTCCTAGAATATTTGAGTCTTGCCCATGTATCATACTTGCACATATGGAGGGGTGGGGAGAGGGGATATTTCCTCCGCTGAAGGGTCTGAACGTTAGTTACTGTCGAGCGATTTTGGCCCAAAATATTGAATTTTTAAGCAATTTCAGCCTAATTTACCTAATAAACACAACTACTGCTGTATAAGTCTCGGATTTCACTTCTCCCTGGCCACTTTGACCTTGTTCATCCATGCCATGTATGATTTAAACTGTTGCTATGTATGATTTGATCTGTTCGTTACTTACCTATGTGATTTTAAATGCATATTTCTACGTTTCAATATTGCTTAACTCAAAAATAGGATAATTAGTTTGAGTAGTTTTGCTTAGAGCTTGTTACGAATACGTTCTTATGCTGATGCTAGGATTTTCGGGAACAGTTATTGTTAAGCGCTTTAGAATGAAATTGTTGTGCATTTTAAAATCACGAAATAATGCACTTTAAAACGTTTTTTGTAAATCATTATGATTATCATCATCTGCTATCATTTTCGATTTATCATTCGTGAATAGTAGCGGTATATTTGCTGCATTTAGGCGTCAGCGTCGATTACGTATTTTGCGTTTATTGATCAATTGCTGGCGTACGGCGGTGGAAGATTTGGTTTTGTTGAAAAACTGGTCGTTTATGCTGTTTTTGATCAGCAATATGCTGCTCTACATGTTTTACGATATGGCTTATGTGCACACTGTGGATTATATCCATATGGGTAATTAATTTTAAACACTTTTTATGCAATGATATCCGGAACCGCAGTTGCAAGTGGACATGACAACGAGCTTAAATAAAATTCGGAATTCAGGCAATGGAGTCGAAATTGGAGTTTTTTTATCACACCTGAACAATACTTCATCTCGGCACTGGACAGGCCAATTCAAAATTCGGACGGGCTAAGTTTTGTGCAGTAAAACCTGAAATCCCATTATTAGACCCTAGAACGATTCTTATTTAGGTGAACGACCACTTTTTGTGTCTGAAAACCCTTTTTTGAATCTAATAATCACTAGGGGTAGGTTTGGGGATGGCGGGAACTAGTCTTTTCAAAATTTCTGAAGTGTGATTACTTTCAACAAGGTTTCCATAAAGGAAAAAATTGGAAGTTCTTAAAGCTTATCTCTGACCGCTAGAATAGATTTTAGCATACTTTTCGAGCTAGGAAGCCCAAACTACAAAGTGAATTTTTTAAACTTCTTCAATATGTATATCTCGCTGAGAAAAGCTAAAAACAACATTATTTTTGCCTATCTACAAGTATGTTTGTAGTTGTCCAACTTCAAAATTTTCGTCCATTTCTGAAGGCCAGCTACGCTACTGATAACCAGCATTTGGGTCAGGACAACCATTTTTTGAAAGCAAAAAATCAAGTTTGTGTGCTTGGAAATCTTTTTTTGAAGCTGGACATCGAAAACCACTTTTGGAAAAAATATGTGATATAAATAATACATAAAGTGCATTAATAGTCTATTTTTTTAACCTAGTGCATGAATTCGCCCGGCAGAATGATTGCTGTAACACTCGATTTATTCATCACTCGACCGGCGAACTCACGTATAAAAAAATTCGCTACTTACTCAGTCGATTAAGGGAAAAATCGAATGCTACAGTAATAAGAAAATTAGTTTTATGAATAAGTTTATGCTTTCACTATAAAAAACGGACTATAATTTGGTACTATTTACCTCGATGTATTTTGAACAGGGTTAAGTTGACTTATTTCATTCCTGTTAGACTGAAAAGATATTATTGCCGTTAAAATGTGGAATCGAATTGAACATAACCCTAGATTTGGCCTAAGTTATTCAAGGTTTATACATACCTACCACGTGTCTTTTGAATTCTACAGCTCCCTATGTATATTTATGCATGAAACTACATTATATGTAGCTTGTGGGAGAATAGCACGAACGAATTAGTGTTTTTCTGTATAAGGCCCTTCTGTCTGTATACGAATAGATATATACGTGTACAATGGTGGCGTCCACACCTGGGCGTGGGGGTTCGGGGGTATGCATTCCCCCCCCCCATCCGAGAAACCAAAATACCCCCCAGAAATCAATTTTTGAAAAATGATGTTTTTTTCGCCATACCACAATTTCAAGGCTATTTTTTGACCTTTGAAAAATCTTGCACTCCTCCCCCCGCAGAATTTTCTTGCTGCCCACGTATGGTGGCATCTAAAAGCCTTGTACGTTTTGTATTTTTTCGAAATTTCGCTCAGTATCTTTTCTCAGCCAACGAAAATCAATTGTTGGATATCGATCAAAATCAAGCCTCCTACCTAGTCTCAATCATAGGCATCTTAAATACAATGGGTATGCTTTTGCTGGGCTTCGTAGCCGACTGTGAGCGATTCAATAATGTGCTCACTTACGGATTAAGTATCTTTGTTTGCGGCCTGTGCATCTTGTCAGTCCCCTGGCTGCACAGCTACGCCCAATTTTGCCTGATGAGCGCCATTTTTGGCTTTTTCATCAGCGCCAATTATACGCTTACTTCGGTAATCTTGGTCGAATTGATGTCGCTGTCGGATTTTGTTTACGCTTACGGAGTCGTTTGTTTGGTGCAAGGATTAGGCACAGTCGTTGGGCCTCCTTTAGCCGGTACAAATTCTACTTTTTTCGTTTTTTGTGTATCAAATACATAATACGAAATCATATTTTGTTGATTCCCTTCTTTTCATTTATCGCACATTTGTAGCATACGCGTAATAGGGGAACGGGGATTCTTCACCCACGGTTTTTTTTGTATTTGGCAAAGATTTTTCCCGGTGTTATCGGGACCGTCTAAATACAATTACAAGGATTTTTGGAAAGGTCAAAAACTGTAAAAAGGTGCGAAATTCCTAAAATTTTTAGCGCTTCGCGCCGAAATGAGTAACTGTCTGTACTCTATATGTATCTTTATAATGGCAGAAATTGCATTTAGAATGAAAAAATGTCAAATTTTCGGCGCTTCGCGCCGTGTTGAGACAAATTTTAGCATTCTTTGTCATCAAAAACCAGAAATTAGCTAAAATACACTACCAAAGGTCGAAAAAGCCTGTTTTACCGCACTGCTGTACCATATTGTAGTGACCATCTTTGTACATGTACAAAGGGACCTTGCACAAAAAACTGCCCCCACCTAAAGTCGGCTCTTCAGGACCATACGTGGGCAGCAAGAAAATTCTGGGGGTGCAAGATTTTTTGAAGATCAAAAAATGGCCTTAAAAATGGTGGTATGGCGATAAAAACACCATTTTTCGACGTTTCTCATCAAGTCACTATCCATTGGCATCAAAAATTGCGAAAAAACGAAAAAAAGTTTCAAAAATTGAATTCTGGGGGTTATTTTGATTTCTGGAGGGTATTTTGGTTTCTAGGGGGTGCATACCCCCCAAACCCCCACACCCAGGTGTGCCCAGGACTGGAATATGCGTTTTTTGATCCTTTTCTACGTGCAATTTATATTCGGCCCAAAGTTGAAAGTAATTTATCCCGCTTCCCTTCAATTGGCCGAATACTTCCATCCAAAACTTTTAGCTATTAAATGTCTGATTTGTAGCTTAGCTTTCTTCGTTTTTCGCTAATCAATTGCACAGGGTGGGCCAAAAAAGACTACACCCTAATATTATTTCATAACTTAGGCTAATCTTAACCAAAAATTTTGAGACTGGTTGCATTCGACAGACAAAAATATGCTTGTTTTGACTGTGCAAGAAATTTCGACCACATATTGGTTGTTTATGTGCTATGACAATTTGTCTACGACTTACTTTGATACTGTTCACACCCCGTATTTTCTGCATTGTGTGCTATTGCTGAGTATTTGGTACCCTTTTTTGACAAAATCTCAAGTCGAAAAAGTATTAGCGGATTGGCTGAACCAGTACTCCTTCCTAATAGATGCAAAAACTGCGAAGTATCGTCAAAATGGTAAGCAAATAATGACATAACCGTCAACCGACAAAGCTATTGGGGTTTAAAGATTATTAAGGAGGGGTGTAAACAAATGGCAATAGCATCCGAACCATAGGTGCACAAGGTCAGGTTTGGCAGGGGGTGAAATCTCAGGAATCCAAAACAGTAAATTTAATGTTCGCGAATTATTTTGCTGTTTCAACGACCAAAATGGTCAAAATAGCCAGTAAAACGTCTTTTCGTAGTATTTCGCATTTTTAAAGCATTTTTAGTTCATTTGGGCTGCATTATATCACTTTTAACACTAAAAAATGCAGAAATCGATCAATTTTTGGCGCTTTTTGGGTAAAAAAGTGCATAAAAGTACTAATACGGCGCAAATCGTTGGAAAAATTTTGAGATTTTTACTGCTTTTGACCTTAAAAATGATGCGAAAAACGTTCCGTCAGCTCTTAATCGCCGAACAGTACCTGTCTGGCTGACCCTTCAGCGGGAGTAATACCCCATTCACCCCCCCTATATGCATGTATGATCCGAACCGCTTGTAGACGCATAAATTTTTTTACACGATTTGAACAAGGACATTTTTATCTATCAAATGACATTGGACTCAAAGTTTTATATCCAGAATTACCGGTGAAATGGCCGGTAACATTCGGGTGTAGCTTCTTTTGGCCCACCCTGTTTAAGTTTGTTGAAACTTCTATTGCATTAGTTTCTTCTCATTCATTTCATTTAATCTTTCCAGTTTCCGTTTATTTCTGATCTGAAATCTAGCTGCGTTTCTTATCAAGCTTTGCAAATTTTCGTTTTTTACCTAATGAATCACTGATGTGTTTCGAAATTCAATTTTATCAGTCCTCTCCTTTTCAACTTTTTGTTAATTGGTGACCTAACGTTTATTCGTATTTTTTATCGCGTTTCAGTTTATAATTCTATAGTTTTGTTTAGTTTTGTTTACCTTTATACATTTGTTTGTATATATAACATCGTCCAAATTTTACTTAATCAACTAAAATCTCAAATTTAGGCTATCTATATGATTGGGTGGGCAGTTATACAGTATCGTTTGTGACCGGTGGTCTGGCTTTGATATTGTCCGGTGTTCTAGTACTGTTGATTCAAATCGGTGTCTGGATCAAACCCTCTGAATCGTTGGACGAGTCAAAAAGTCCGCAAGTATTGACCTCGAATGATAGGGTTCAGTTGAGAAAAAAATCTGCCCCGGAGACAGTGTCTATAGTGGTCTAAATGTGATTTACCCAAAACATTTAGTCATTTTTTTCTTGTTTCGTCTGCCGAACTGTATGAATCCGTTTCCGAAAGTGTTAATAGGTATATTGTAAAGAAAATCTTTTTTCACGTTACTTTTACTTATTTTTCATTTGGTAGCGTCAATCTTAGTCGCTAGTGTACGTTTACAATGGATTTGGGTCTTTTCAGCCCGAAAAATTCGCCCTGTGCTAAAGATCAACCGTCCTCGCCAGCAGGCATGCATAGCATGAAAATTTTAAGGGATGAAGAGATCAACAAAATTTTCTCACATGCTTTTTTAGGCTAAAAAATGGTTGATATGCGTCAGAAAAGTCATTTTTTGGTGGTTCTGACGATGCTCTATTTCTTTTTGAACGCACGAACAAAAAATTTCGAAAAAAATGCAAAAAATTGAATAAATTGAATTAAATATAGTCAAAAGGTGAGCTGCATGAAGCGACAAAAATTTGACACTTTTGAGCTAATATATAGATAGCTAAAAATGCTTAGAACATAACCTTTTCTACGAACTTTTTGGAAACTCGAGAATTTGGGGGGGTTTGAAAATTTTAAGGTGAGGAGGGGTGAAAGAAAACCTCCAAGATCATGTATGCTCACTACATAAGACTGTCGTTTTTGCTACTGATTTTTCCTAAAAATTCTTAATAAATCGCTCCCTTCGACTTTGCTTTCAATTGTTAATCAATCCTTGTATCAATTTAGTTTTCTAAACAACGTAGGATGTTTGCATCTGGACAAAAATTCATCGGGTTGCATGAGCTCTTTTTTTGTACGTAGATCGCATGATTTCTATTGATTTGCTATTTTTTCGTAAATAATAGTTACTACCTACAGATAGTGATCGGACCGAGGATACTCTTTGGACCCTCGGCCGAGGCTGAGGCGACTTAAAATCCTTGCCGAGGCCGAGGGTAATGCCGAGGGTCAAGCTTATATACCTATACCCAATGATAGTACTCTTAGAATGTTTTGTATGCGCATGAGCTAGAGAATAATCGTAATATTAAACACTTCATCGAACTAAAACAAATGTTTATTGCTGTAGCCAGAATTCTTATTTCAATCTGATGAAGCAGATAATCCGTCATCAAAAATCTAGATCATCCGAATCATAGTTAGCCTCATCTATTTCGCCTTGTTGTGCTATCGCGTCATCGTCGTCGTCATCCTTTATCAGATTCTTTAAAGTCACAATATTATAACCAACTGCTTTGAGATTGTGCTTTACAAAAAGGAGTTTTTGAACATTTGATGGTAACAGACGAGTGCATTAATTAATTAATGAATTAATAGTATTACATTTTTAAATGAAAATTTATGGTTGTTTGATGAAAACAATAACAATAAGGGCAATGTAATGACTTTTAACATCAAATTTATACAAAATAATAAAAGAAATATGTCTGGATGAATGAATTGAACAGTCTACTGCTTTGAAAATAACTACATATATGTACTTTAAATAACACTATCAGACGTCATTTGACGCTTTTTTATGGTTCAAGCAATCGGTTTTGGTCCGAAATCGCCTGAGGGAGTACGCCTTTCAAAAGTCCAGGAGATACCCCCAGTGTGCATGTATGGCTTAGACTACATTCGACCAATTAGAGCGTAGAATAAATGGTTGTAAAGTGAAGTGTGTCCCGTTTCGGTTATTGTGTATCTCGTTTGGTGTAAACAGAACGTCGAAAGAGCAGTGTAAATTGATTACACGCGTTTTTTCCAACATTTAACGTTTTATGTTGTCTTTTCGCGTATGATGTAAAATTGACTTATTTGAGAAGGGGTAGAGTGGCGATGTAATGTAAAGTGATTCAAGTGTAGCAAATCGTCACAATACGTCCTTGGCGGAAATTTCGTCTGTCATATTTTCTTTGGAATTTTCAAAAATTGCACTCTAGTGTACACAAGAGTTTAAACACTTTTTTATCTATCCACTGAATAATCTCTTAAAATTTGTTCATCACGCATCCGAAACATTAATGCGTCGAATTATTATTTTTCAAGACGCCACTTACTTTATGGAGTAGAAATTTGCATGATTCCTAATGTCGTTAAATTGTGTAGTGTAAAAGAAATTGTGTGTACAAAATCTACAAAGACTTTTACGGACCATATTTGTACATGTACAAACGGACCTCGTACAAAAAAACACTGGGGAGTAGTCGGCCCTTTCTAGGCAGGAGGATGAGATCATTGAACTTCAGTTTTTGGTCATATCTGGCAAAAATAACTAAAAATAGCAAAAAGCAAGGTTTTTTTCAAAAATTGGGGAATTAAAACTTTCTGACTTTCAGGGGTGGGCGAATTATCGACTTTACTTGTGTCGTCCACATCCTAAGTGTAGCCAGCAAACATGATACATTTTTGTTCTGTTCACCCACTAAATGCCTTGAATGAAGTCAAAATGATCTGAAAGCGTTAAAATTTTCGACGAATTCTTGCATATTCAATTGATAAAGTGACGAGGCGAGTCAAAAGGGTGAAAAAGCAACTTAAAATGCGCGGATATATTAAACTTATTCAAATTTAATTTCAACCCTCGGCGCCTGGGCACTTTTCAGCTTCGCCCTCGGCGCCGAGGCCGAGGCTCCAAAAAACGCCGGGGCCGAGGCCCCGGTCCGATCACTGCCTACAGATTTATTCCATCTGTGTCAGCAATTACGCATATTCTAATTCATGGCTTTTAAACCGTCGCTACCATAGATAGCATTTCTAAATTCCTTAATTCTAAAGTCGTACGCCTAAATTTTAGGTAGATATGGGGTTCAAAAAAATTCTCGACGTTTCTCATCGAGCTCTATTTGTTATCATCAAGAAAGGGCAGAAAAATAATGTGTATACTATTTCATTGAATTTGCTTGCGTTTTAAAGTGGAGAAAATAAGATGCACAAATTTTTTCGTGAAATCAATTATTAAAATTAAATCGGTTACTCCGAAAGTTCCTGCTGCCCTACCTCCGAAACCATGAGCTAATACATTTACGGTCTTACATATTTGATTCAGTCTATTGCTGCGCATACGTTTGGTTTTAATCTATGCAGACTTACGTTTTTTGTGTTGCGACATTCGATTATCATTTTTGCCGCTTTGTTTTCTGTTTTTATCTTTGATTGCGTTTGCCGTACAAAATAGGTGAAAGGGAACGTGAAGAATGTAAGATAAATTTGATTTTACATCAAATAATTATTTTGCACTATGAATCCTGGGACTGTGATGAAGTCATAAATGAATCTTCAAGTCTGTTTCCAAAATTCCCATTACAACTTTCAGCCTTAACATTTGATTTAAACCATTTCTTGCGAAATCTGTTCAAATATCTGTGTTATAGGCGTCGCAAACATATTTTTTTCAAATTGAAAATAGTGAAAAGCATCCAACTAGTGATAAATGTGTTAGTGAGTTACTCTTTGCAAAAAAAGTCGAAAAGTAGGAATTTATTATAAAAAATACACTTTTCGATTAGATGCTGAAAAGCAGACCTATTACTTTGTTTAAATGTTTTTATATTTGTACAGATTTTAAACAGTGAACGGGTAAATCATTGCTTATTTTTTGTGCATGACTTTTTTGTATATTGTCTGCATTTTTTATTGTTAAACGTGAAATGCTGTCAAAATGGACTTAAAATGCGATATTACCACGTAAAAACATTTTATAGGCTATTTTGACCATTTGGATCGTTAAAACAGCAAAAAAATCGTGAACGTTAAATTTACTGTTCCGATTTTAGGGATTTCAATCCTCCATGCCGACTCTGAACTTGTGCAGCTTTGATCAGCATAATTTTTCTATCCCTGTTCGTCACGAATCGTAATTAACCGTTCGCTCATATGCATGCATACGTATACCGATGTCGCCTTTTTATTTTTGATCATGCTCGTAATTCATGATGGTCCTGTCCATAGATGCACAGCATGACCAATCTGGAGGTCAGGCGGTTGGGGGTCCAGGATTGAGCTTTTTTGGGCCAAAATGACCTCAAAAACTGGTATAAGCGCCCAAATATCCTTAAAACTACGTTATTACACAGTATCTGATCAATTGAAAGCTCTTTTGAAGAAAATTTTCAATTTTTATCCGTTTGTGGCCTTCATTTTGTTTCATTTTTCCCACGAAATTTTCCATTTTCCCATTATGGGGTTCTAGTCCCCCTGACCCCGACGTGTATATCTGGTCATGACTTATTACAAGCGTTCGAGTTTTAGCCGAATCTTAAGGCATACGTATGTACTTATTTGTACAATCGTGATTAACCAAATCCGTGCACTTTATAAGCGGTTGTTTTTCTTTTCGTCATTTTTTCGTTAGAATTCGTGCTGCTTTTTCGCGTTTCGTCGATTTTGAAATGTCGCTTTTCCTTTTTTTGTCAGTTTGCCCAATTCACCTGAATACCTACTGCAGTTTAATCTAATCATTTGACGAATTCGTTTTACGCGCAACATATGATTTTGCACAGAATTTAGTACGAGGTGAAAATTATAACCTTTATTCGCATAACTTCTGGACATGCTTTGATACAATAACTGCTCTTTAGCCAGCCTACATGAAGAATATTCAGTTTTCCCAAATTATTTGTGGTGTCATCAATCTTGAAAGGTGTCTTAGCCCCAGTCTATATTGTAAATGGCATTAAGATCACGCTTGCATGTTCACACATAAAGTAGACATTTTACGCGTCTGTTTTTTAGCAAACGATGACTTTCTTAACATGATTGATTTCGATTTTCGCTCTTATTCAGTACAACATATGGTTAGGACTTAAATTGTGAGAACCTTAGAATTTCCAAAAGTGAAAAACGCCAGAAATTTATTGTCGGGCAGAAAATATAGTTTTTGTTTTTTTCATCAAGATGAATTCACTGGCTTTCAAAATTAAAAGACAAGGAAAAATTTATAAAAATGAAATCTGGGGATCTAGCCATTTTTACAGGGGCTCTGTGCTCGGTTAGATTTTGAGGGAACCTTACATCTAATTTCATAGTGGATCGGTACCCCAGCTCTTTTTGTAATTGTAACAAGTGTAGTCCCAAAGCTCTTTTTAATGCAAAGAAATAGCTGTTTTTTATTTTCTATTCTACTGCCTATTTTTTAAGCCATGGTGCAGATTTCTTGGAAAGATTTTAACATTCAGAAAATCCAATTGCTTATCAACATCACATTGAATGTTACGCGAAATATGGTTTATATATCAGAAAAATTTAAACGTAAGTTTGATAACTAGAATTACTGCACTATTTCTCGGGATTTCAAAATGAAAAAATGTGAAAGGCTCCACGGGCAAAATGATGAAAATTTTAGGTTGTCAATAAAGTCATATTAGAAGACATAAGTACCCATTTTTTAGACTCGCAAAGATGTCTGCTTAACGAGGAACCCCCGTTTTAACCCGCTCTTGATACCTCGTATTGATAGGACGCCTGTTAAAAATAACTATTCAGACAGTAATTATTTTTTGATAGTTCTGTTGTTGATTGATAGGCTTAACTACAACTTAGCCGAGCGCGAGGAATTTTTAAGTTTCATTTATGCTAAAACACGCCTCAATAGCAGGCACATAGCTGGTCTTTCGAAATTGTGGAACGCAAATAAGCTAGAAATTTTGACAACCACCAGAAGATAGGCAAAAGTAATAGCGTTTTTCAGCGTCTCTTGGCTTGCTCAATACTGGAAAAGAAGAAATTTTAAAAGATTTGCTCTATGTTCATTATGGCGGTCTTTCAATTGTGCCTCAAGAATTTTCAATTTTTTTCTCAGGGGTCCTTGTATGAACTTTTTGTACTTCTACATTTTTCCCTGGAGTGGTAGGCAGCAGCCAAGTTTTAGGGGGGTCCGGATGGTGTAAAACTGCTAAAAAATCCCAAAAAACATGCCAGAAATCTATGTAATTCTGGGCTTAATCGGTTTTTTGCAAGTTACTGGATTCTCGGGGGAACCTCACACGACTACGTGTGGTCACCATGCGTGTTATGGGGGGTTTATACCCTAAAAATGGCTCCGACCCCTAGAATTGCAGACTTTCTTGAAACATATGTAGCGAGCTGTGTTAAGTTTTTCAAACTAACTTTTGGCTCAATTGTGTCGTATTTTCGTCACTTAACGATATATATGTACATACAGTCGAACTCGGATGAGTGCAACTGCTCGGGATGCCAAAAAAGTTGCACTTAAGCGATGTTGCACTTAAGCAAGGTTGCACTTATAGGACGTGTCTTATGAAATTTCGAAAAAGATTGCTCTTATTGTCTAGAACTTTTGTCTTATTGTCTAAAATCTCTAGGACAGTGCAAAATCGAAAGCGTCCAAAATTTCCAGTTTTTGGGCTATGGAGAATGTAGTAATTTTTTGGAACAGCAACCATTCTTATAACGTAATAATGTATCAATTTTGGACAAAATGCTGAAAAAAATATTGGAAAAAGTAAAATCCAGCAATGAGGCATACATAATAATGAAAGAACAACAAAATGATTAGGGAAACACCAGTAACATTCTTGAAAAGCATGATGGTGCAAGAAAAAAATGCGCTTGTTTAGCAGACATTCGTCATACATTCTAAAAAGTTGTAGAGTTACCCGAGTTGTATTTATCCGAGGTGCAACCACGCGTACAACGTAGGGAAGAAAATCGGGAAATGAAAGTCTGTTGCATGTATCCGAGGTTGCGCCTTTTCAGAGTTGCACTTATCCGAGTTCGACTGTACTCATGTTTTGACTGTATTCTGTTAATTTACTCGAGTTTTTTGTTCTTGAGAACGAGTATTATCCCAAAAGATCAAAAAAGCAATGTTTTTGACGTGCATCCGTCGTTTTTAGCCCAAAAAAGGCACTTTTTCATAATTTTTCGAGGCTTACTCCTAAGGATTCCCATATAGCATATGTATGCTGGTCATCCCCGTTAATCCCTCAGCTTGTATGGATGTACCTGCTCAATAGTGTAGCGCAAAAGCTACTCTTTCGCTAGCGATCGTCTAAAATTCGCTCTTTTAAGTGTTTAAATCAATCATTTTCAGTAGATAGAAGTTGTGTTGTGCGCTGACCTTAAGATTTTTCTGTCTATTCTTCCGTTGTATTAAAAGGAAAACTCGCAAGCCTGGAAATTCGTATATTTCGTGATATGGCTTCGCGATCATCTGATGCGAAACAGTGGTGGATCCTGGATTTTCGTAAGGGGACGAAACGTCAACTTTCCCCACAAACAATCAGGAATTCTCTATTTTACGTAAAAATGATGTTTTTAGCCGTTTCGCATGTCTATTTTGATTCAATATCATTTCTGGTGCAGGGTTTTTTCAAAAAAGTTAATTATTTTCGGCGCTTAAATGGGGAAAAAGTGCTAAAATTCTTAACTTTAGCGACAGTTTGATTAATTTTTGAAATTTGGGCAGAAGAACGTTGAGTGACCTGAATTATAACTTCACTTTCGTGAAGTCTCAAAAAAGAAAACTATCAACTAAAATAGTCATGTATAGCAAAGAAAAATGCTCCGATGGAACAAAAAAGATGAATATACTTGGAATTGTGGATTATTATGGATGTAAAAGGAGGGGACTAGGAAAAATCTACCTAAAGTCGGAAAATCTGCTAAAAATCACACTTTCTCTAAGCAACGCAAAAAATCGATGTATATTCTGCGGCCAACAGATTAAAATAAATATTCAACCATAACAATGATTGAAACAGCAGCACGTTAGCTATGCAGTAGCTATGGGAAATGATATTAAGTAAACTAACAGTCTTCCAAGCCAATTGAATGAAATAGCAAACATCGAAGACAATTGAAGACATGGTTGGTTTAAAACAGTAGGAAACGCGTAAGTTGACTTGAAACAGACTTAATGTAGATACACTAGCATGCCCGAAACGATTGTGTGCACTAATCAATCGGCTCCTGCTTTGCTTGCTATAATGCTCATAAAATAAAACAACTTTAAATACAATACCTCTTAGTTTTCTATCAATCAGGTGCCAGCAATTTAAAAAGTAACCTTGATAGATTTCGTTTATACACTCTTATCTGAAACTTCGAACATTATTTAAAAAAGACACTTTTTTAGAGGCCGCAGAATATACATCGATTTTTTGCGTTGCTTAGAGAAAGTGTGATTTTTAGCAGATTTTCCGACTTTAGGTAGATTTTTCCTAGTCCCCTCCTTTTACATCCATAATAATCCACAATTCCAAGTATATTCATCTTTTTTGTTCCATCGGAGCATTTTTCTTTGCTAGTACACTACTTTTAATTAGCGTGATTTCAGTACATCAGTCAGTAAACACAATCAGTAACATGCCACAATAATGACAACAGTCCAAGAACGCGGAAAACAATATTGTTCTTAACATCAGCATTATCCTTTTTAAACAAGACAACCTTATTGACACCATCCATTTTCAAATTAAAACTGCATTAAGTTATTTCTTCTTAATGTGCAGTTCACTTATAATCAAGCACAAAAATTTAACCAACGAATTCACATTGCAAATCCTCACTCAATCAATACACAAGCACAATGTGTTGTGACTTTTGAAATTGAAAACACCCAATTTTCAATTTTCAAATTGAAAATTGGATCAATTTTCAAATTTGGGTCAATTTTCAAATTGAAAATTGGGTGTTTGAATTTGCGATAAAGAAAATAATCAAAAGATAGTCACTTGGTTTATTTAAGCCGAGTAATAAAATAACGACCGTCCACCAATTCCAAACTAAACGCGACTAACCTGATCACTATGAAAAAGTTTTGAAAAATGAGCTTGCTAAGCGAGAGTTGTAAACCAAGAGAAACTTAAAGTTAAAACCTACCATTAAATTATTAAGAGAATTATAAAAGATTTTAAACTTCAAGAAAATGGAAAAGGCGGGATGTTGGTAAATAAGAAGGCAAAGTTTTTCGGCAAAAATTCAAAAACTTCACGCAAATATCAAATGTAAGGAACACTAACGCTTTGATTTGGTAGTAAAATAAATTTGTAGTATAGACTACATATTAACAACAAATGAATAGTGCAAACTTTACACAACTACTAGGTGTAGAGAATACTAACAGTTTACGGCTTATTAATGTACATGATTACAATAAAGCTGCATATCTTTGTCGACTTCTGTGCACAGTAGTGTGATTGCTGGTTCATTTTAAACCACTTTTGCAGGCAATTTACATCAATTAAACGATAGCTCTCCATGTGCAAGATTTTGTGAAACATATTATAAACACGGCTAAGAAAGATTTAACTTTAATGCAACCCATTTAAGACAAAATTACATCTCTTCAATGATCTAAGGACACTTGAACATAATTTTTAAATCACTTTAGATTACTTTTGAGGGTAAACAAACTCACTTAATTGATGTCTCACATATGAATCCTTGAAAATTTCTTGACTTCAGTTACAAAGTCTCTGCAAGTCTATCGAATTAAGGTTAACACGTAACGTAAACTTTACACAAACACATAGCGTAAAGAATATTTTAGTCGGATTCGTAATTTTGATATTGCTCCGATATTTCTTTCAACATTTATGGAAAAATGAGTCTCCATTATGTTTTAAAGACAATAAACATTAGGTTTAAACCACTTTGCAATACTGCTGAGTGTAAGCAAGCGCGCCCAACTGACGTATATATTTCATTCCCTGTAAATTTTTATATCTCAGGAAAAAATTTCGGTTTTTGCAATGCTCTAGAACAAAGGCTAACATGCAGTGTAAAAAATTACTCGGATATTATGATCAACATTCATGAAAAAATTATGTCTCTACAATGGTCTGAGGACATATAAACAATGAGTGTAAACTACTTTACATCACTGTTGGATGTAAACAAACGCGCCTACGTGACGTCTCACATTTGATCCTTTGAAAACTTCTAGACTCCAGGAAAAAATTAGGTTTCTGGAATGCTCAAAAACGAAGATAAATACATATGTAGTGTAAACTTCATGTAAACACCTAGTGTAAAGAAGATTTTAGTCAGATTCGTAATTTTGATATTATTCCGATATTACGATTAATATTTATGAAAAAATTAAGTCTACATAATGTTCTATGGGCAAACTAACAATTGGTGTAAACTACTTTACAACACCGTAGAGTGTAAACATATGCGCCAGACTGGCATATCAAATTTGGTTCCTGGTCCATTTCTAGACTTGATAAACGTGTCCCTGACTCGTAACCGGAGAAGCAGGCAGAAAAAACAAGACAGAAACGCATTTTAAACTCCAAATTTTTGACTTTACACTCGCTAAATATTAATGTATAGACAATTTGCTTTGACATGCACCCGATGTAAAGCACTTTATTTTTATTCTATTAGACTTATCCCGACTTCTGGACGGAGAAAGTGGCGAACAAAAAACGCAACAAAAACGTATTTTCCATCATTTAGAACACTGTAAACTTTAAAATTCCGTACCGAACTCCCCATTGAGTTTAAAGAAATTCGGTTTGGTACAATTTGTAGCTTTTAAATCGTAGTACATTCCTGTGTGCCAAAATTCTGTTGCAAAAATTATTTGGTATGATTTATCAATCAAACTTCGGAAAAAACGTGTTTTTTCGCCCATTTTTTACCTCTGATTTCGAACTTTACACCCCCATAAATAACTCAATATTGCGTTTTTTTAAATGCGGTTTGCTGCGATGTTTAGCCCCTGTGAGGCACTTTATTAATGCTGTCTTCGATTTGCACTGACTCATAAGCGGAAAAATTTGGCAGAGAAATCTTAGTTAAAATCCGTTTTTTTACACCATCCATTAGAGTGTAAACTTTAAACCCCAGGATCTAACTCACCATAGAGCATAGAAGACTTTGCTTATATGCAGAATGTAGCCCTTGATCCGCTCTACATTTCTGTCAGAAAACATTTTAAAAACCTCACAACCGGAGTTAGTATCGGACAAAGGCAGGTTGAAAACTCGACCAAAAAGTGCTTTTTCACCCCCAGATTTTCGCACTCTTTACACTGCCGTTCGATAACTAATGCGAATTTCAAAAAACAAAAAAAGTGCCATCTGTAGAATTCATCCCTCTATTATCCTATCCTGTTCAATCCTTCGAGTCATCAATACTCAGTTGTCCACATGCCGCAGTAAAAAGGTCCCAAAATTTGTCCTATGTTATAACGTTACACAAAAACTTTACACCTTCTTTACACAGTCAATTTTGAGTTTCAAGAAAAACAAAAAAACACGGGCAGCGAATTTTTTTATTATCTTTCTTTTAAAAAAACCGCACCTTCCAGAAGTGTCCCGTTATAGCTGTAGGGGGGTGCACAGGTGTTGGGGGTACCCAAGTATATTATAGGTACGCGCTAACGCGCTACCTAAGATGTATGCTTCAGAAATCATGTAGAGTCTTGAAAATCCCCTTAGGCTACAGATACTTATTCGTGGCAGTGTTTTTTTTGTACAAGGTCCGTTTGTAAATGTACAAAGATGGTCCCTAAAAGTCTTTGTACATTTCGTACACACAAATTTTTGGGTACTATAATATGGTACAGTAGCGATTTTAGTGTGGCAAAAACAGAGTTGTTCGACCTTTGGTTACGTATTTTAGCAATTTCTAGGTTTCTAAGGGCAAAAATCAGTAATAATCGTCTCAAAACGGCGCGAAGCGCCTAAAAAATTGGCATTATTCTTTTTCAAAATGCAATTTCTGAAATTATAAAGATATATAGAACACACAATTGCTCATTTCATTTCGGAGCACCGAGAATTTTAGCGAATTTCGAACCTTTTTTGCAGTTTTTGTCTTCCAAAAAATCTTTGTACATGTACAAAGACGGTCCCCAAAAGTCTTTGTACATCGCGAAAAATCTTTGCCGAATACAAAGAAAAACCGTGATTCGTGGCACGAAAATATGATTCCAGACACCGAAATATTTATTCTTTATCTCGCCTATTTGGGGAGCAGTCGCCTTCCCGTACATCCGCCCGCGATATGAGGAAAGAGGGAAACTTGATAAATATATGTTGAGAAGCCAAATATAGTTGGAAACGGCAAATCAAAATGGTCTTTGTTTGATTTGTAGTGTGCGTTTCCAAGAATTATTCTTCATTTTGAATTTCCTTGATTGGTTTCGCTCTCTGTGATTGGAACTTCTTGTCATGATTTGCATTTTGGCTACATCTACACTATGTACATTTATAAGTATGGTTAACTTGCAGTTTTCGATTCATACTTTTTAAGCTCGAGTGCTTCATAGTTTGTCATTGCGGGAATAATTGAATTGTTAATGGTCGTTAGAGAGCCTCTGTGCCATTGCAAAATGAACTAATCCTGCTAAAAATTACGTACTATGGATATAAAATTTATCCGGAAAAGGAAAATATAAGCATTTGTAGGCAACAAATAGGTAGGTACTAGCAAAGAAAATGTTCCGATGGAATGAAAAAGGTAAATATACTTGATTTCTTCATTGCTAAGGATGTAAAAGGAGGGGACTAGGGAAAATTTCCCTATATGCGCAGAAGCCATAGGAATGTGCTAAACAATCAGACTTTCCCTAAACAACGCAAAAAATCGAAGTATATTCTGCGGCCTATGCGCGTTTCTGCAGATTTTCCGTAGTAATTTCGATTATGATGGTGAGTATTTTGATTACTTTATTTTGTAAAATTTAAAGAAATTTTTAGTGGTTATTCAAGAAAACTATCGAGTTGGCCATGTAGGCGTAAAGTTTGCTCTATTATCTTTTACTCCAGAGCATTGTGGAAGGTCAAGATTTCATTAAATAAATAATACATTGATTATTTAATAGTCATGAAAGTGTCTTCAATGCTCTTTTGCGAAACATTTAAATACGCTTTGTGACTACACCCTCATTTTTCACAGGTTGCAGAATATACTTCGATTTTTTCGTTGTTTAGGGGGAGTCTAACTGTTTAGCACATTCCTATGGCTTCTGCGCATATAGGAAATTTTCCCTAGTCCCCTCCTTTTACATCCTTAGCAATGAAGAAATTCAAGTATATTTACCCTTTTTGTTCCATCGGAGCATTTTTTTGCTAGTTCCCTTCTTTTATTTAATAATTCAAGCCATATATCCATGTGTGGGCAGCATCAAAATTCTGGGGGGTGCAATTAGCTGAAGAAATTTCTTTTTTCGTCTCGAACCCTTTACACTGAAATGATCAAGGATCAAGATATATTGCGTTGAAAGAGAAAAAAATTTAACGTTTGTGAGATATTGTAGCCCTCTCATTATAATTCAATTGGACTGCACAGAAACCAAAATTGAGCTAGATAAGCTTTAGGGCACGCTAACAGTAAAGAACCCGTATACTTTACACTTTTGTGCAACAACCATTGAGTGTAAAGAAATTTTGAAGGTCAGATTCGTAATCTACAACTCAGGGGCAACATTTAAAAAAATTGACCCTCCGCAAATTGTTTTATACCCAATGCTCTGGGCGGAAAAGTGCTTCTCGGTAAACTTTAGCACTTGTGCGAATAACGCAATGTTGGGTGTATAGAAACAAAATAAACTAGAATTTGTAACGCTAAGGTCAGGGCACATTTTAAGCATTATTAGCATGTTCCGCCTACTTAGCGGAGTAGCTGAAGAAATTTCGTTTTTCGTCGAACTTTTCACACTAAAACAATCACAGATCGAGAAATATTGCGTTAAGAGAGAAAAAATTTTACTTCTTGAGATGTTGTAACCCTCAACATTATAAAATCAATTGGACTGCACTAGAAGAACCAAATTGGGTTGGATAACTCTTGGGACACGCTAACAGTACAAAAATCGTTTACTTTTACACTTTTGTGCAACAATCATTGAGTGTGAAGAAATTTTAATTTCAGATTCGTAATCTACAAGTCAGAGGCAACATTTTTCAAAACAAATTGGCCCTCCACAAATTGTCTGATACCCAATGCTGTGGGCGGAAAAATGCTTCTCGGTCGGTGTAAACTTTACACTTGTGCTAATACCGCAATATGTGGTGTATAGAAACAAAATAAACTAGGATCTGTAACGCTAAGGTCGGGTCACATTTTAAGCATAATTAGCATCTTCCGCCTACTTAGCGGAGTAGTTGGAGAAATTTCGTTTTTCGTCTCGAACCCTTTACACTAAAACGATCACAGATCAAGAAATATTGCCTTAAAAGAGAAAAAATTCCGTCTTGAGATATTGCAACCCTCTACATTATAAAACTAATTGGACTGCACAGAAACCGAAATTGAATTAGATAAGCTGAAGGACGCGCAAAGAGTAAAGAAACTCGTATACTTTACACTTTTATGTAACAAATATTGAGTGTAAAGAAATTTTAAGTTCAGATTCGTGATCTACAACTCGGGGGCAACATTTAAAAAAATAGGCCCCCCGCAAATTATTTGATTTTTCAGTTTACACTTTACACACTCATTGCTAACTCGGTATTGAGTGTAAACAAAAAAAGACGGGCATCAAATTTTTTAATTATCCTTCGATAAAAAAAACCGCACCTCCCGAGTGTGTGCTGTTGTTGCTGTGAGGGGGACAAATTTCGCACTCGCTGTGATAAACATAAGAAAAAGGATGGCCAAGTAGTTATATTATAGGTAGCGCTATCGCGCTACCTATGATATTGGAGGTAACAAAATTTCTCCATCATCATACGCGTGCTTATATTACTACTAGCAAAGAAAAATGCTCCGATGGAACAAAAAAGATGAATATACTTGGAATTGTGGATTATTATGGATGTAAAAGGAGGGGACTAGGAAAAATCTACCTAAAGTCGGAAAATCTGCTAAAAATCACACTTTCTCTAAGCAACGCAAAAAATCGATGTATATTCTGCGGCCAACAGATTAAAATAAATATTCAACCATAACAATGATTGAAACAGCAGCACGTTAGCTATGCAGTAGCTATGGGAAATGATATTAAGTAAACTAAGAGTCTTCCAAGCCAATTGAATGAAATAGCAAAGATCGAAGACAATTGAAGACATGGTTGGTTAAAAACAGTAGGAAACACGTAAGTTGACTTGAAACAGACTTAATGTAGATACACTAGCATGCCCGAAACGATTGTGTGCACTAATCAATCGGCTCCTGCTTTGCTTGCTATAATGCTCATAAAACAAAACAACTTTAAATACAATACCTCTTAGTTTTCTATCAATCAGGTGCCAGCAATTTAAAAAAGTAACCTTGATAGATTTCGTTTATACACTCTTATCTGAAACTTCGAACATTATTTAAAAGAGACACTTTTTTAGAGGCCGCAGAATATACATCGATTTTTTGCGTTGCTTAGAGAAAGTGTGATTTTTAGCAGATTTTCCGACTTTAGGTAGATTTTTCCTAGTCCCCTCCTTTTACATCCATAATAATCCACAATTCCAAGTATATTCATCTTTTTTGTTCCATCGGAGCATTTTTCTTTGCTAGTACACTACTTTTAATTAGCGTGATTTCAGTACATCAGTCAGTAAACACAATCAGTAACATGCCACAATAATGACAACAGTCCAAGACCGCGGAAAACAATATTGTTCTTAACATCAGCATTATCCTTTTTAAACAAGACAACCTTATTGACACCATCCATTTTCAAATTAAAACTGCATTAAGTTATTTCTTCCTAATGTGCAGTTCTTTTATAATCAAGCACAAAAATTTAACCAACGAATTCACATTGCAAATCCTCACTCAATCAATACACAAGCACAATGTGTTGTGACTTTTGAAATTGAAAACACCCAATTTTCAATTTTCAAATTGAAAATTGGATCAATTTTCAAATTGAAAATTGGGTCAATTTTCAAATTGAAAATTGGGTGTTTGAATTTGCGATAAAGAAAATAATCAAAAGATAGTCACTTGGTTTATTTAAGCCGAGTAATAAAATAACGACCGTCCACCAATTCCAAACTAAACGCAACTAATCTGATCACTATGAAAAAGTTTTGAAAAATGAGCTTGCTAAGCGAGAGTTGTAAACCAAGAGAAACTTAAAGTTAAAACCTACCATTAAATTATGAGAGAATTATAAAAGATTTTAAACTTCAAGAAAATGGAAAAGGCGGGATGTTGGTAAATTAGAAGGCAAAGATTTTCGGCAAAAATTCAAAAACTTCACGCAAATATCAAATGTAAGGAACACTAACGCTTTGATTTGGTAGTAAAATAAATTTGTAGTATAGACTACATATTAACAACAAATGAATAGTGCAAACTTTACACAACTACTAGGTGTAGAGAATACTAACAGTTTACGGCTTATTAATGTACATGATTACAATAAAGCTGTATATCTTTGTCGACTTCTGTGCACAGTAGTGTGATTGCTGGTTCATTTTAAACCACTTTTGCAGGCAATTTACATCAATTAAACGATAGCTCTCCATGTGCAAGATTTTGTGAAACATATTATAAACACGGCTAAGAAAGATTTAACTTTAATGCAACCCATTTAAGACAAAATTACATCTCTTCAATGATCTAAGGACACTTGAACATAATTTTTAAATCACTTTAGATTACTTTTGAGGGTAAACAAACTCACTTAATTGATGTCTCACATATGAATCCTTGAAAATTTCTTGACTTCAGTTACAAAGTCTCTGCAAGTCTATCGAATTAGGGTTAACACGTAACGTAAACTTTACACAAACACATAGCGTAAAGAATATTTTAGTCGGATTCGTAATTTTGATATTGCTCCGATATTTCATTCAACATTTATGGAAAAATGAGTCTCCATAATGTTTTAAAGACAATAAACATTAGGTTTAAACCAGTTTGCAATACTGCTGAGTGTAAGCAAGCGCGCCCAATTGACGTATATATTTCATTCCCTGTAAATTTTTATATCTCAGGAAAAAATTTCGATTTTTGCAATGCTATAGAACAAAGGCTAACATGCAGTGTAAAAAATTACTCGGATATTATGATCAACATTCATGAAAAAATTATGTCTCTACAATGGTCTGAGGACATATAAACAATGAATGTAAACTACTTTACATCACTGTTGGATGTAAACAAACGCGCCTACGTGACGTCTCACATTTGATCCTTTGAAAACTTCTAGGCTCCAAGAAAAAATTAGGTTTCAGGAATGCTCAAAAACGAAGATAAATATATATGTAGTGTAAACTTCATGTAAACACCTAGTGTAAAGAAGATTTTAGTCAGATTCGTAATTTTGATATTGTTCCGATATTACGATTAATATTTATGAAAAAATTAAGTCTACATAATGTTCTATGGGCAAACTAACAATTGGTGTAAACTACTTTACAACACCGTAGAGTGTAAACATATGCGCCAGACTGGCATATCAAATTTGATTCCTGGTCCATTTCTAGACTTGATAAACGTGTCCCTGACTCGTAACCGGAGAAGCAGGCAGAAAAAACAAGACAGAAACGCATTTAAAACTCCAAATTTTTGACTTTACACTCGCTAAATATTAATGTATAGACAATTTGCTTTGACATGCACCCGATATAAAGCACTTTATTTTTATTCTATTAGACTTATCCCGACTTCTGGACGGAGAAAGTGGCGAACAAAAAACGCAACAAAAACGTATTTTCCATCATTTAGAACACTGTAAACTTTAAAATTCCGTACCGAACTCCCCATTGAGTTTAAAGAAATTCGGTTTGGTACAATTTGTAGCTTTTAAATCGTAGTACATTCCTGGTGTGCCAAAATTCTGTTGCAAAAATTATTTGGCATGATTTATCAATCAAAACTTCGGAAAAAAACGTGTTTTTTCGCCCATTTTTTCACCTCTGATTTCGAACTTTACACCCCCATAAATAACTCAATATTGCGTTTTTTAAATGCGGTTTGCTGCGATGTTTAGCCCCTGTGAGGCACTTTATTAATGCTGTCTTCGATTTGCACTGACTCATAAGCGGAAAAATTTGGCAGAGAAATCTTAGTTAAAATCCGTTTTTTTACACCATCCACTAGAGTGTAAACTTTAAACCCCAGGATCTAACTCACCATAGAGCATACAAGACTTTGCTTATATGCAGAATGTAGCCCTTGATCCGCTCTACATTTCTGTCAGAAAACATTTTAAAAACCTCATAACCGGAGTTAGTATCGGACATAGGAAGGTTGAAAACTCGACCAAAAAGTGCTTTTTCACCCCCAGATTTTCGCACTCTTTACACTGCCGTTCGATAAATAATGCGAATTTCAAAAAACAAAAAAAGTGTCATCTGTAGAATTTATCCCTCTATTATCCTATTCTGTTCAATCCTTCGAGTCATCAATACTCAGTTGTCCACATGCCGCAGTAAAAAGGTCCCAAAATTTGTCCTATGTTATAACGTTACACAAAAACTTTACACCTTCTTTACACAGTCAATTTTGAGTTTCAAGAAAAACAAAAAAACACGGGCAGCAAATTTTTTTATTATCTTTCTTTTAAAAAAAACCGCACCTTCCAGAAGTGTCCCGTTATAGCTGTAGAGGGGGGTGCCCAGGTGTTGGGGGTACCCAAGTATATTATAGGTACGCGCTAACGCGCTACCTATGAT